>CM055271.1:55558647-55574145 GCA_029237695.1 Conchocele bisecta | reverse complement strand
AAGGAATAAAATGAAATATAAAAGCATCAATATTTATTCTATCAACATATATTTTGACAACACATAAGAATTAATCGTCTTAGGAGATGATAACAATCATTTTAGTAGACGATTCTCGTGTGCTGCCTAAATAGTTTTATTATGAAATTAAAAATATGAAAAGAACTATTTATATTTCCTACAAAAACAGGTTTTGATAAAATTTGATAATCATCGAGATAAAATGAGACGATTATCATGTGCACTGCAGTCAAAACCTGTTTTGTTAAGAATAAGTCACGTTTTCGTTTGGCGCTCTCGTGACCGCGAGAATCGTCTCTATTTCCGCGAAATATGTGTTTATATGTGTCCTGTTAGGGACATGTTAGAATCACTCGTTTTCGGCATTGGTGGAGATAGCGAAAACGCTTGATTCTAACATGTCCCTAACAGGACACATATAAACACATATTTCGCGGAAATAGAGACGATTCTCATCAGCTACCAAACCTGTTTTAGTAAGGGAATAAAATGAATATTAAAGCATCAATATTTCTTCTATCAACATATATTTTGACAACACACAATAATCGTCTTAGGAGACGATTCTCGTGCACTTTCAAAATATATTTTTATCAAGAAACTAAAAACAGGAACAAAATCTACCGGTTCAACAAAAAATTCCTACAAAAACATATTTTGACAAAACTTGAAGGAGACGATTCTCATATGCACAGTACTGTCAAAACATGTTTTGTTGAGAATATGTTACATTTTCGTTTCAGCTCTCGCGTACATGTTTTGTTGAGAATATGTTACATTTTCGTTTCAGCTCTCGCGATCGCGTTTTCGCGATCTTGACCTATGCACAAGATCGCGAAAGGAGACGATTATCATATGCACAGTACTGTCAAAACATGTTTTGTTGTGAATATGTTAAATTTTCGTTTCGTGTTTTCGCGATCCATATCACCCTTCGCGTTTTCGCGATCTCGGCGTATGCGCAAGATCGCGAAAACGTTACATATGTTACATTTTCGTTTCGCGAAATTGTAAAATGTTCCTGATAGGACATGTACAAATTGTCTTAGGAGACGATTCTCATGTGCTGCCAAAACATGTTTTTATTAAGAAATGGAACAAATGTGGACAAACATCAATATTTTTGACAATAAAAACATGGTTTGACAAAACATGACACGATTCTGATGTGCTGCCAGTACATGTTTATTGAATAAATAAAGATTCAGTTACCTTTTTTTGAGATTCTGCACCTTCTCTCCGACCAATAAAATGGAAGAAATATTTTTATCAAACACGGTGAAAACCGCCTTGCTATAAGAGATAATTAAGTTCCATTCCATTAATAAATGATGTGTAGAGTAATTGATCGTAAATGTGCTGCTCTTGTGTCAGCGTGTTTCAAAGGTCCGATCGACAAAACTTAACCTTTTTGTAACCTTTGATGTCTCACTTTCCAACAGTGGGTGGCAGGTGGGAGCATGCGATGGGTAATTTAACGATCGGGGTTCATCCTTACCGGAATCCCAACTGGAGACCTGGTTTTGCCCTCGCATACGTCTTTGGCATTTTGTATGTGACAGTTGAATCTGGTTATACCCCTTATTGTCTAGCCCGCGAAGCGGAAAACGAGACATAGGTTTTGCTTTTCCGGAGTCGGCGTCGTCGTCGGCGTCGTCGTCGGCGTCGTCGTCGTCATTCAATGTTAAATTTTCGTGTTACGGTCATTACTTCAACACCTTATCAGCTACAGTCATCAAACTTTATAAATACCTTTACTATGATATGTAGATGAATATTGGACTATTAAAAAAAATTCCGGGCTCCAGGGTCATCAAACTTTATACATACCTTTACTATGATATGTAGATGAACATAGGACTATTAAACAAAAAAATCGGGCTCCAGGGTCAAGGTCAAACTCCCTTTCTTTCTATGCTACAAACTGAACATTAATGCATGAAGACCCGTTTTCTCGTGCGCTCTGTACACCTTACCTGTAGAGAGAACAATAGCTTTCTCCAGTTGAACACTTCTGCATGTGCAAGCATGTGCAAATTTCCAGCTTGACCACTAAATGTCCAGCTAAATTATTACAGGTAATTTATACAGGTAAATTATTATACCTGGGTATTACATTTCCGTAAACTGTGTTGACAATATTGTGGCAATATGTGGACCTGTGCAGATATGTGATATGTAGATAAATATACGACTATTATAAAAATTCTGGGCTCCAGTAGCGAGCATTATTTTTTTGTTAATTTTTAAACTTTTTTTTTTTAAACTTTTTTTTCATTTTTAGCCAATTTTTTTTGGAAAAAAAATCCACGCTATTTGATTGGCGAAAGCCAGGCGGGCGGGCGGCGTCCACAATCAATGTTAAGTTTTCGTGTTTCAGTCCATTTCTTTGTTACTGTAACACATAGGACCAACAAACTTTCACAGCTTCATAACCAAGGGGTGCCCACCACATACAACTATCCAACAGGTGACCATTTTTTTTACCTTCACCTATTATTTCTACGTAATTGACTTAGCCATTTTCAACGTTAACTTTTTAACGTACGTCTGGTTAAAGTTTTTTGGTTAAAGTTTTTCGTTATACTATATCTCTGCAACTGCTTCGCCCATTACCTTGAAACTTTACATGGGTGTTTATCATCATCCATATTTTCATTCTACCCCCAACCGTGCGGCCCCTGTGCCCAATGTCAAGGTCAAATTACTTTGATTTTTTTGTGTACTATATCTCTGCAACTGCTTCACCCATTACCTTGATACTTCACATGGGTGTTTATCATCATTGTCACGCCCGCTTGCGGAAAGCGCGATATAGTCGGCATTTTGGCATACGTCCGTTCGTCCGTCCGTGTGTCCGGTTAAAGTTTTTCCATCTACTATATCTCTTTTTTTAGTGTCCATGCCTCGCCCCAAGGCGCGACATGCAGGCCAACACTTTCCAACACCGACACACGTCCCAGTAGGTCACCGTACGTGCTTATGATGATGTATGACGTGATCGGACAAAATCGGGATGATGGCATATGTGACTAGCGAAGACCAACAGGTGTTTACCATCAGTAGATCGTAACATGTCCCTAACAGGACACGTAAATCGTTTTAGGAGACGATTCTCATATGCTGCCAAAACATGTTTATTAGAAAAAATAATATTTTTTTTTTTGACAAAACATGAGAATTGCCTCCTAAAACACGAGAATTATAATGGTGTTCTATTAGTGTCGTGTAACAATCTCGCATTTACTCGATCTCGACCTCTACACGAGATCGCGAAAACGCTAGGCCAATCTTCTTAGGAGACAATTCTCATGTGTTGCCAAACCTATTTTATTACGAAATCAACAAATGTGAAAAGAAAATATGATTACATTGGTATTTCTTTACAAAACATATTTTGACAAAATAGGAGAATCATCTTAGAAGACGATTCTCATCTGATGTCAAATCTTGCTTTATCAAGAAATCAAACAAGGAGACGATTATCATGTGTTGCCAAACCTATTTTATTAAGAAATCAACAAATGTGAAAAGAAAACATGATTCCATTGGTATTTATTTACAAAACATATTTTGACAAAATAGGAGAATCGTCTTTGGAGACGATTCTCATGTGCTGCCAAATCTTGCTTTATCAAGAAATCAAACAATGCACTATGTCAAGCTAATGCGTAATTATCAATTTGTCTGCGATGACGTGAGCGACTACATACCGTGGTTTTGATATGTTTGTTTCAGCCGAACACTATATGTCGGTCACACTTTGCACGTGACACTGGATTACCGACTGATGATTGTAAACACCATCAGGTGTGCAGCTAGACCGAAAATGGGTTCCGACAATGGATTTTCGCCTCGCGATTTCGCAGTCAAGCGATTTGGTCTCGCGTTTTCGCGATCTTGTGTATAATATCGACGATGCGATGCAGTAACCAATAACGTATCGAAATATGTTTTTTTTTCTCTAATAAAGACGTATTGGCAGTACAGTACATTAGAATTGTCTCCTAAGACGATTATCATGTTTTGTCAAATTATGTTTTTTGTTGTCCACATTTGTTATATTTCTTAATAAAAACATGTTTTGGCAGCACATGAGAATCGTCTCCAAAGACAAAGGGACATGTGACAACCTCGCGTTTTCGCGATTTCTCGCATAGGTTGAGATCGCGAAAACGCGAGATTCTATCATACATATGTATTCAAGTCTCGCATTTTCGCGCACTATCTCGCGTTTTTGCTTCGCGATCTCGCATGCGTGTTGGAAGTACAGTCTACCCACACGCATGCGCAAAGTGCAATTTCAACATGCATGCTTTCGACACATGCATGAGCAAAACAAACCCAAATTTTCTGCTGTAGCGCCGAGATAGTCACCCAAAGTTACGGACAGAAAAATCGGGTTAGAGCAAAACATATTTTCAAAAGCAGAATGCGAGATCGCGAAAACGTGAGACGATTGTCATGTTTTGTTGTTGAGAAATATGTGTTTGAGTACGCACCATCCCCCCCCCCCCTCGCTACACACGGACCTGCCGTCGGTCGGTAGTAAAATCAACGAATTATAACGGGACCGATACGATTTCTAACTAATAATCGCACTTTCCGTTTACAGATATGTTGGCAATGGATAATTATACCGTATTTACAATGTCTGCAAATTTTGATCGTAAAACTAATATTATATAGATATAAACGTGACGTGATGCATGTGTATAGGCCGATATTACGATACAGATGTAAAAGATAAATCCACTTTAGACAACAGGTAACCTCTCGAATATTCTCCATTCCTCACGGATCGCCACGAACATTAAACTATTGGGCGCGTAAGACCGCCTGCTGAGCTGCAGGAGTACTTTGCCCCAGGCATGTAAGTAATCCGTCTTTGTCCGTTTTCGTCAATCTCTGTCCGTTTTCATTCGTGACGGACATTCGTGCCGAATAAAAACGGAATTCCGCTAGCGGCAAACGACATTTGCTCTTTCCGCCTGAGCTGTACTGTACATTAACATAAATCTCAAAGATTTCGAGTGTAAGCTAAGATTTTGAGTGTAAACTGCACTAAAAACGCGTCTCGCTAACCTAAATTCGCTTTTTAAAATCAAACACGTTCACTTCCTGATTATAAATGAATCTTAGCCGCCATCTTTGAAAATATTTCAATCGCGTGCACGCAGTGGTTTGGTTGGTTACTGGAGACTGACGTCATTATCCATTAGCCAACCAAATCACTGCCTGTCACGTGATTCAATATTTTTAAAGATGGCGGCTAACATGCCAATGTTAAACTTAAATACTTAAATACATACATTGTCTACAGGTGATTCTATCGTGTCTTGGATGGTCAATTATTGTTTGTATATACGTGAAAGACATTTCTAAAAAATGTATAAAACAATTCAAATGTGTCCGGCTGTAAATATAATAGTACTTACATGTAGAAGGTACAAAACTCCCATTCGCCACCATTGTAAGAAAATCCCACGCGATATAGACAATTGGAACTCGCCTATACAACGCATTACAGCGTGTCGAAACCACTGATTGGGGTGGGTTTTCGGCATAGATTTTACAGTTGTTAATACATTAACATATATCTCAAAGATTTCGAGCTACTTCCCACAACTATATAAGCCGTTTACCCGGCAAACAGGGGACCTGATAACCTGCCAAACAAGGGCTCTGGTTACTTGCCAAATACTGGCCCTGTTTATTATATCCATTTTTTGAAGAAGAAAAAAATGGATACATTGTTTTTGTCACGGGTGTACATACGTACGTACGTCCGTCCGTACATCCGTCCATCCGTCATGTTTCTTGTGAGAAGTAAATAAATTTAACCATAATAGGTAAGGACTTGAAACTTGGTGTGTGCCTTCCTTATGGTGTGTAGATGTGCAAAGCGAATTCAAACCCTCACCCCCCACCACCCCACCCCCCCCCACCTGGTCATCTATTATCTCTCCCTTTTCAACTTAGAATTTCCCAATTTTGCCTCGTAAGAAGTAAAACTTTTTAACTGTAATAGCTAGGTGCATGCACTTGAAACTTGGTATGTGCCTTCCTCATGGTGCATAGAATTTAGATGCGCAAAGTGAACTTTGATTTCTTATTCGACCCCCGGTCATTGATTATCTCCCCCGTTTCGACTTAGCATTTGGGAAAAGTGGGTATATTCACTATATTGCGATGGCGCGCGATTGACTGCTCTAGATTTATGTACTTTTTGAAGAAACATGAATACATGTATATTGTTTTTGCTATGGGTGTGTGTCTGTACGTACATCTGTTGGTACATGTATGTCTATACTTTTCTTGTAAGTCAGAAAATGTTTAAACTATTATAGCTTCAGTCTTGATATTAGGTATGTAACTATCGTATATATCACTTCTGTATGGTGTGAAGATATCTGCCATATAAGGAACCCAGGTAACATTAACACGTAAGGAAACCATAAAAATTATACCGACTATGAAGTCTCCAGGTATTATGGTTTAAAAGTTTTATTTTATACAAGGCAAACTTAAAAAAATGCAATGTCCCAAAAGGGGTAGATAATCCATGAAAAATAACACTGCACATCTAAACATCAGAAGGAAACGACATAGCAAATATGAAGTTATTACATTTTAAATTTTCTTCTTACAAGGCAAACTTGCAAAATTCTATGTGAGAAAGGGGGAGATAATCCATGACCCGTGGGTAATATAAAAATCCTAGTATGGTTGACAGGTTTCACAAGAAATGCTACGGATGGGCTACTGACGGGCAGACACACACCCATGATGAAAACAATAAACCTTTTTTATGTCAAAAGTGTGTAAAAAAATGTATATTATATTAGTGTTTATAATGACTTGTTCAAAGAATACTTTGTATAATTTTATGTTTTACATTGTTTTGTTTGACAACGTTTGTGAATTTATATATTCCTGTGCTGAATTTGATATAAATTGTAGTGCATGTGTATCCAAAATTGATGTAAACTACAGAGCTCCAGATAAGTTTTGTATCTAAAGAGTAGTATACCCCAAGATTTCAAATTCAAAGCGTATTTTACTTTTACAAATGTATTATTGATTTTCTTCCTTATTAAATAGGGAACAAATGATAAAAAATATAACAAATTTAAAAATTCACTTATTTGAGCTTGCTTTTTGCAGCTCAACTAAGTTAATTTTTAACTTTAATAAATGCGTCTTTTCACATTGCTGTGATTATTTTGTACTCCCACTTTTGATAATCAATGCATATTCTGCTAAAATATATGCGTAAAATACGCCAATACGCAGCTTATCTGGAGCTCTGAAACTATATAATGCAAGTAATGACATATGTTTCAAAGGTGCCGGGTCCAATCCCTGCCATTGGCAGGAAAAAATACTTGCATTGTATTTTGATCCCACTAGACGAATTTGCTAAGCGTAATTAGCTAAGTATACTTTGAGGGAGTAATCATTTATTTTTTCACAGATGTTTATAATATTTGGCCACAATGTGTGTCTAGGGATGCTGCTTTGTTTTGCAAATGACCCACGTCCGACCGCTCAAGGTCAAGGTCACTGAGGACTTGATTAATTTTTAGCTCACCTGAGCAAAGCTCATGTGAGCTATTTATTGTTACCGCAATGTGTCCGTCGTCGTCCGTGAACATTTTCAAACGTCTTCTCCTCGGTAACCATTGGGCCTATAGTCACCAAACTTCATGGTCATGGTCCTTAGGTAGGGGGATTACAACATTGTTAAAATTAATTCATTACGTAATCCAAGATGGCCGCCGTCTAAAAATAGCACAAATTCTTCAAAAATCTTCTGCTCAAGAACCGCCAACCGGATTTCGACAAAACTTGGTAGGAATGATCAATGTACAATGCTCTTTCAAAGTTGTTAAAATGGTGACCCTGGGGTCGAAATCGGATGGTTATGTCATCCAAGATGGCCGCCGAAATGTCAAAAGGTCGTTCTTTTATTAGAGATTTCAAAATTCTTCTTCACATGAACTTCTTGGCCCATGGTAGCCAAACTTAAAATTTATGGTCTATGGGTGAAGCCTTTTCATATTTGTTAAAATGGAGGTCATCGCTAATCAAAGATGGCCGCCGTCTAAAAATAGCATAAATTCTTCAAAAATCTTCTCATGAACCACTAACCGGATTTCGACGAAACTTGCTAGGAATGATCGATGTACAATGCTCTTTCAAAGTTGTTAAAATGGTGACCCCCGGAGTCAAAAATGGGCGTGGCCCGTGGGTCAAATTGGGGTCAAATTTTATTTTTTACCGAATATGGTCATGTTATATATCAAATCGAAGGTATCAACGAGGCGATCACTCTAGTGCATTTATTGTCAAAATTGGATGGTTATGTCATCCAAGATGGCCGCCGAAATGTCAAAAGGTCGTTCTTTTATCAGAGATTTCAAAATTCTTCTTCACATGAACCGCTTGGCCCATGGTAGCCAAACTTAAAAGTTATGGTCCATGGCTGAAGCCTTTTCAGATTTGTTAAAATGGATGTCATCGCTAAAGCAAGATGGCCGCCGTCTAAAAATAGCATAAATAAGATCTTCTTCTCATGAACCGCCAGCCGGATTTCGAGTAAACTTGGTAGGAATGATCGATGTACAATGCTCTTTCAAAGTTGTTAAAATGGTGACCCCCGGAGTCATAAATGGGCGTGGCCCGTGGGTCAAATTGGGGTCAAATTTTATTTTTGACTGAATATGGTCATGTTATATATCAAATCGAAGGTATCAACGAGGCGATCACTCTGGTGCATTTATTGTCAAAATTGGATGGTTATGTCATCCAAGATGGCCGCCAAAATGTCAAAAGGTCGTTCTTTTATCAGAGATTTCAAAATTCTTCTTCACATGAACCGCTTGGCCCATGATAGCCAAACTTAAAAGTTATGGTCCATGGCTGAAGCCTTTTCAGATTTGTTAAAATGGATGTCATCACTAAAGCAAGATGGCCACCGTCTAAAAATAGCATAAATTATTATAAGATCTTCTTCTCATGAACCGCCAGCCGGATTTCGAGTAAACTTGGTAGGAATGATCGATGTACAATGCTCTTTCAAAGTTGTTAAAATGGTGACCCCAGGGTCAAAAATGGGCGTGGCTCGTGGGGTAAAATTTTATTTTTGACCGAATATGGTCATGTCTATATCAAATCGAAGGTATCAAAGAGGCGATAGCTCTGGTACATTTTTTGTCGAAATTGGATGGTTATGTCATCTAAGATGGCCGCCGAAAGGTCTTTTATTAGAGATTTCAAAATTCTTCTTCACACGAACCGCTTGGTCCAAGGTGGCCAAATTTCACAGTTATGGTCCATGGGTGAAGCCTTTTCAGATTTGTTAAAACGGAGGTCGTCGCTAATCCAAGATGGCCACCATCTAAAAATAGCGCAAATTCTTAAAAAGATTTCTTCTCCTGAACAGCCAGCCAGATTTCGACGAAACTTGGTAGGAATGATCGATGTAGAATGCTCTTTCAAACGTGTTAAAATGGTGACCCCGAGGTCAAAAATGGGCGTGGCCTGTGGGGTCAAATTTTATTTTTGACCGAATATGCTCATGTCATATATCAAATTGAAGGTATCGATGAGTTGATTGCTCTGGTGCAATATTTGTTGGAATCGGACGATTATGTCATCCATGATGGCCGCCAAAAGATCCATTTATTCAAGATTTTTAACGTCTTTTTCTCGGGAACCACATGGCCGATGCTGGCCGAGGCTGGCCAAACTTAAGTTAAGATCCTTGGGTGAAGCATTTCCAGATTTGGTAAAATGAGAGTCATCGCTTAATCCAAGATGACCACCATCTAAAAATAGCACAAGTTTTTTAAAACACGTGAACTCAATGTCACATTCTCCTCTGGTGTTCATGGAGTCAGGTGAGCGAATTAGGGCCATCATGGCCCTCTTGTTTTATTAAGGCTGCCAACGAGGGGATTAGCTTCGTTTATTGATGCTAGTTTTTGTTTCATATAGAGCTAGCGACTTTGATGATTAAAAGTATGCAGAATTATTATAATGAATTTATGGCTGTGATAATGTAATAAATTCAGTATAATAAAAATAAATAAATTTATACTTAAATGGAAAATTTCTCTCTCAAAGAGTACTTCGCAAGATAAATATACCGTACTTTGCAATTTTGGTGAAATAGGCTACTGGTCTTTTGGATTTGAGTTTGACTAAGGCCCCAACTCTATATGACCTTAGCTGTTCCTGGGAGATTAAAGGTGCATGCCCACTGAGTAGGCACAAACCGTTCTTTATAGGAATTAAATAAGTGTATAATTGTGTCCCTATTCCACCAGTTCTAAAAATTACAAGTGCCCACTATACAGATATAATTATTTAGTAATATTTATTTTACTGATAGTGACTCGCAGTGCCTACTGAGTGGGTATGTACCTTTAAACCCTTTCACTTTTGTTTACATTTCAGCGTCGCCATGTCTGATGAATCGGCAAACTTCTCAAGGGTTGTCTCCCTTATAATTACAACTGGCACCGACTTATTACAAAAGATATTCCGGAAGCAGATGCCGCAGAAATATAAAGAGCTTGGCCATAAAGGGCTTGGCCAGTTCTTAAGCAATGAACGGCACAGATTTGATGAGCTGAAAAAGAAACATGTTCTGACGCAGCCTCAGTTTGACCTGGTTATTGCTCAGGATCCTGATGAGAAACAATTCGACATCTCGTTGCTGGTTATTCTCCTCCGAAACATCTGCGATATCAGGGAACCTGTTAAAGGTATCCATTAGTCTACTGTCTGTTCCACGTTATTCTGCTCATGAACCTTTCGCTATCAAACACATTCAATCTTTAAATATAATTAAATGTAAGTAGTTTTTCTCACCAATAACAAAAAGTCACCCTTCCCAAAAAATATTATTTGATTTTGAAGAAATTCCATCAATATTGATTTTAATGTGAAAAAAAGATATTCCTATGGGAATTTAACATGGGGGCTAAAATAGATTTTTTAAAAAATCTTTTAATTGTGGACCGATTTTCAAAATCTAACTTGTTTTCTTAGTTGCATCATTTTCAAGCTATCTAGCCAAAATATTTTGTTTTTCGACCCTCATTGTGTCTCTACATGTACTTCATTTTTGACCCATGTTAAATTCCCATAGGAAAATCGTTTCGCAGTAAATAGAAATAATTGGAGAGGATGACCTTTTTGTTATTGCTGAAAAAGTACTTATCTGATACCAGATATTTCAGAGATTTAATGTGTTTAATAGCCAAAAGTTTGTCGGCAGCAAAACGCGGAAGAGACAGTAGACACCCATAAATATCTGGCATGTAGATAGTTCCATGCTCATTTGTGACCTGTAAGATAAGACTATTTATAAAACTTTCTAAAAATGCTGACCAACACTGCAGATCCTGATGAGATAGCTTGTTACAAGCCGGCTCACTGGCTCTACAGTGTTTACAAATGTTGGCTACATCTTACATTGATTATCCCACAGGTGGAAGACTCGCACCTGTGACACAAACAAATCCATTACCCCACCCACTTGGGTCACATACAGTACTGTACAAGACGAAGTGGGTGGGGTAATGGATTTTTTTCAATGTGAATTTTGTTTGTGTCACAGGTCCGAGTCCTCCACCTGTGGATTATCCCTGTTGTGGGCTATTCCGTTAATCAGATAAGGGATAACATCTGAAAATACTCACAAACACTCCAGAACCTGATGAGATGACTTGTTACAATCACGTAACTGGCTTGTTTGAACCCCCAAGGTCGTAGTATTCTGTGATAACTTCTATATTCCTATATTCCTTTAAGGATTACTTACATATTTCAACAAGTTATACCTGTGAACAAATGCCATACATCCATGCTGCCCTCAATATGATCTTGACCTTTTGACCTTCACAACTTTTAACTTTCTCACACAGTTAGAAGTTCGCCAGAGTTTCTCAATTCTTCTATGTACCTTGATGGATTAACTTTTTCACACATTCACAAGTAAAATACGCATTGAATTTAAATTATGGGCATCTTAATACTTTGTATATACAAAACTTATCTGGAGCCCTGTTTTTGGGCTATTCTGTTAATCAGATTAGGGGTATTTTTTTAAAACATCTGCAAAGTTCTCAGTGACAAACACTGCAGTTCCTGTAGACAGGTCATTTCACTTAAGTTCTTACAACTGAAATGTTTGTAATTGCAAAATTAGGATAGTCTGTAAATTTCACGTTAACACTGTTTTCTTGTAAACAATTACTGGATTTACATTTATTGAGCATAGGCTGCATATGCATATATACAGCCTATGTTCAATAAATTGTAAATCCATCAATTAAAATGTCCAGACGATCCTAATATTGCACTTACAAACATTTTAGTTACATACAAAGTTTAGTGAAATGGCCCCCCTGGATTTAGTATTTGCAAATGTTGGCTTTTTGGTCTGTCGGCTTGAAAGGATTAATGGTTGCCTAACTTGGAAAACACAAGTAACTTCCTAGTTCTGCAACAAACTAGTCTTATAAATAAGTTGCATAACGCACAAACATCGCCAATTTGGATAATTATTGTTGAGCCAGCTTGTTATTGCACCCGCTGTGGTGAGTGCCGTCGTTCGTCCGGCTTTTGTGTTAAAGTTTTTAGTACCAAATCTCTCCAGAACCTTAAGTCTGATTGATGTTAAACTACGCATACTTCTTTATCACCATCCATTGTTTCATTCTATAGCCCACCCATGTGGCCAGCCCCCCATGCCGAAGGTCAAGGTCAAATTACTTAATAAATTGTGTAAAATCTGTAAATTTTGTAAAATCTGCTTTAAAGTTTTTACGTACATAATATCTCCACAACCCTGAGTCCAATTGAGTTTCTCTATCATGTAATATCTTCAATATTACTTGAATGATTGCTTTAATATTTGAACGCTTCATTCACCTGAACATGTGTGATGCAATCACACCACCAATGACATGATTTTTAGCTCGCGTGCACTAAGTGCAGAAGAGCTTATGGCATACCCCCGGCGTCGTCGGCGTCCACAAACTTAACGTTGGGTAAATGTCTTCTGTTTCCTTTCATGGAACACCTTGTATGTATTCCTCAGATGACCCTCTATCATGCTGTAGCAAATCCATGACCCACCACCTAGCCCTTACCCCAAGGTCAAGGTCACAAACTTAGCATGTTCATAAACTTAACGTTGGGGTAAGTGTTGTGTAACTTCTGTTTATTTACAGGGAACGCCTTCATATTTCATACATGCATTCATCTGATGATACTCTATCGTTCTATAGCATATCCATGACCCACCCCCACCCCTTTCCCCAAGGTCAAGGTCACAAACTTAGCACATTCATAATCTTAACGTTGGGGTAAATGTCTTATAACTTCTGTTTCCTTTCATGGAACATCTTGTTATTTCATACATGCATTCCTCAGATAACCCTCTATCATGCTGTAGTAAATCCATGACCTACCACCTAGCCCTTACCCCACGGTCAAGGTCACAAACTTATCACATTCATAAACTTAACGTTGGGGTCAATGTCTTATAATATCTGTTTCCTTTCATAGAACGCCTTGATATTTCATACATGCATTCATCTGATGATACTCTATCGTGCTATAACAAATCCATAATCCACCGCCCATTCCTTACCCCAAAGTCAAGGTCACAAACTTAGCACATTCATAAACTTAACGTTGGCGTAGTCTTATTACATCTGTTTCCTTTCATGGGACGCCTTGATAATTCATACATGTACATGTATTCCTCAGATGACCGTCTATCGTGCTGTACCAAATCCACGACCCACCACCCAACCCTTACCTCAAGGTCAAGGTCACAAACTTAAAGCATGTTCATAAACTTAACGTTGGGGTAAATGTTGTGTAATTTCTGTTTATTTACAGGGAACGCCTTCATATTTCATACATGCATTCATCTGATGATACTCTAACATGCTATAGGAAATCCATGACACTCCACCCCTTTCCCCAAGGTCAAGGTCACAAACTTAGCACATTCATAATCTTAACGTTGGGGTAAATGTCTTACAACATCTGTTGCCTTTTATTGAACGCCTTGATATTTCATACATGCATTCAGCTGATGATACTCTATCGTGCTATAGCAAATCCATGACCCACCGCCCATCCCTTACCCCAAGGTCAAGGTCACAAACTTAGCACATTCATAAACTTAACGTTTGGGTAAATGTCTTACTACATCTGTTTCCTTTCATGGAACGCCTTGATATTTCATACAATCATTCCTCAGATGACCCTCTATCATGCTGTAGCAAATCCACGACCAACCACCAACCCTTAACCCAAGGTCAAGGTCACAAACTTAGCACATTCATAATCTTAACGTTGGGGTAAATGTCTTCTAACATCTGTTTCCTTTCATGGAACGCCTTGATATTTCATACATGCATTCCTCAGATGACCCTCTATCATGCTGTAGCAAACACACAACCCGCCACCCAACCCTTACCCCAAGGTCAAGGTCACAAACTTAGCATGTTCATAAACTTAACGTTGGGGTAAATGTTGTGTAACTTCTGTTTCTTTACAGGGAACGCTTTGATATTTCATACATGCATTCATCTGATGATCCTCTATTGTGCTACAGCAAATCCATGACCCACCCCTTTCCCCAAGATCAACATCATAACCTTAACGTTTGGGTAAATGTCTTTTTAGCTCACCTGAGCGAAGCTCATGTGAGCTATTGTTACCGCAATGTGTCCGTCGTCGTCCGTCGTCGTCGTCGTCCGTGAACATTTTCAAACGTCTTCTCCTCGGTAACCATTGGGTCTATGGTCACCAAACTTCATGGATGGTCATGGTCCTTAGGTAGGGGGATTACAAAATTGTTAAAATGACGTCATTACGTGATCCAAGATGGCCGCCGTCTAAAAATAGCACAAATTCTTAAAAAATCTTCTTCTCAAGAACCGCCAACCGGATTTCGACAAAACTTGGTAGGAATGATCGATGTACATTGCTCTTTCAAAGTGTTAAAATGGTGACCCTGGGGTCAAAAATGGGCGTGGCCCATGGGGTCAAATTGGGGTCAAATTTTATTTTTGACTGAATATGGTCATTTCATATATCAAATTGAAGGTATCAATGAGGCGATCACTCTGGTGCATTTTTTGTCGAAATCGGATTGTTATGTCATCCAAGATGGCCGCCGAAAGGTCAAAAGGCGTCTTTTATTAGAGATTTCAAAATTCTTCTTCACATGAACCGCTTGGCCCATGGTAGCCAAACTTAAAAGTTATGGTCCATGGGTGAAGCCTTTTCAGATTTGTTAAAATGGAGGTCATCGCTAATCCAAGATGGCCGCCGTCTAAAAATAGCATAAATTCTTAAAAAAATCTTCTTCTCATGAACCGCTAGCCGGATTTCGACGAAACTTGGTAGGAATGATCGATGTACATTGCTCTTTGAAAG
>CM055271.1:55535419-55558147 GCA_029237695.1 Conchocele bisecta | reverse complement strand
AATATCTCAACAACCTAAAGTCCAATTGACTTGAAACATGTGTGACACACTCGCACCACCGATGACATGACATCAACCTTTGTGATCTTCAAAATGGTGCTGAAACACTCAGCCATTTTCTTACGTCAAAAAGTTTGTAAGAGTTTCTCCATCATGTAATATCTTCAACAATACTTGAAGGATTGCCTTAATATTTGGACAGTTCATTCACCTGAACATGCACTCACACCACCAATTACATGACATTGACCTTCAAAATGGTGCTGAAACACTTTCCCATTTTGTTACGTCGAAAAGTTTGTAAGAGTTTCTCTATCATGTACATGTAGTATCTTCAATATTACTTGAATGATTGCTTTTATATTTGGTCACTTCATTCACCGGAACATGTGTGATGCAATCACACCAGCAATGACATGACTTTTACCTTTGGGACCTTCATGATGCTGAAACACTTAGCCATTTTTATGCCCCCGCCACCGAATGGTGAGGGGGGCATATAGTGTTACCGGCGTCCGTACGTACGTCACGAAACCTTAACGCTGGGTAAATGGCTTATAATTTCTGTTTCCTTGCTCGGATCTGCTTCGCATTTCACACACGCATTGCTCCAATGGTCCTCCTACTACCGCCCTGTGACAAATCCACATTCGTCCCGCCCCCGCTAAGCCCCGGGTCAAGGTCACAGACTTGGTGCTTTCGAAACCTTAACGCTGGGTAAATGGCTTATAATTTCTGTTTCCTTGCTCGGATCTGCTTCACATTTCACACACACATTGCTCCAATGGTCCTCTACCGCCCTGTGACAAATCCACATTCGTCCCGCCCCCCCCCCCGCTAAGCCCAGGGTCAAGGTCACATACTTGGTGCTTTCGAAACCTTAACGCTGGGTAAATAGCTTATAATTTCTGTTTCCTTGCTCGGATCTGCTTCACATTTCACACACGCATTGCTCCAATGGTCCTCTACCGCCCTGTGACAAATCCACATTCGTCCCGCCCCCGCTAAGCCCAGGGGTCAAGGTCACAGACTTGGTGCTTTCGAAACCTTAACGCTGGTAAATAGCTTATAATTTCTGTTTCCTTGCTCGGATCTGCTTCACATTTCACACACGCATTGCTCCAATGGTCCTCTACCGCCCTGTGACAAAGCACCCCCGCTAAGCCCAGGGTCAAGGTCACAGACTTGGTGCTTTCGAAACCTTAACGCTGGGTAAATGGCTTATAATTTCTGTTTCCTTGCTCGGATCTGCTTCACATTTCACACACACATTGCTCCAATGGTCCTCTACCGCCCTGTGACAAATCCACATTTGTCCCGCCCCCGCTAAGCCCAGGGTCAAGGTCACAGACTTGGTGCGTTCGAAACCTTAACGCTGGGTAAATGGCTTATAATTTCTGTTTCCCTTGCTCGGATCTGCTTCACATTTCACACACACATTGCTCCAATGGTCCTCTACCGCCCTGTGACAAATCCACATTCGTCGCCGCCCCCGCTAAGCCCAGGGTCAAGGTCACATACTTGGTGCTTTCGAAACCTTAACGCTGGGTAAATGGCTTATAATTTCTGTTTCCTCCCCGGATCTGCTTCACATTTCACACACGCATTGCTCCAATGGTCCTCTACCGCCCTGTGACAAATCCACATTCGTCCCGCCCCCGCTAAGCCCAGGGTCAAGGTCACAGACTTGGTGCTTTCGAAACCTTAACGCTGGGTAAATGGCTTATAATTTCTGTTTCCTTGCTCGGATCTGCTTCACATTTCACACACGCATTGCTCCAATGGTCCTCTACTGCCCTGTGACAAATCCACATTCGTCCGCCCCCGCTAAGCCCAGGGTCAAGGTCACAGACTTGGTGCTTTCGAAACCTTAACGCTGGTAAATGGCTTATAATTTCTGTTTCCTTGCTCGGATCTGCTTCACATTTCACACACGCATTGCTCCAATGGTCCTCTACCGCCCTGTGACAAATCCACATTCGTCCCGCCCCCGCTAAGCCCAGGGTCAAGGTCACAGACTTGGTGCTTTCGAAACCTTAACGCTCGGGTAAATGGCTTATAATCAAATATGCCTCGTTTTCTTTGGCTGCCAGCGGGGGCATTCGTGTGCCGACAGGCCACATTTCTAGTCTTATGTCAAACAATTTGTAAGACTTTCTCGTATGAATTTGAAATTTGTTGTAAATTTAAAGTTTTCATTTTTATACACAATCTCTACTTAAAATCTAGTATGTCATGGGGTAATATCCATGTTTTACAAACATAATGTCTAGTTATTTAGTGACTTAATATAAATGGTATTCAACTTAACCATTCATTCACCGTCATCTCTCCTGTGATAGATGACTCATTTCCAATGAGTTTGTAGGCTGGCAACCACTGTTGCTAGGCAACCGTTATGTATACCGTACTGCAAACCTGAGCGGATTCTATGTTTATAACAAAACATATATTTAATGCCCCCTATGCGATAGAAAGGGGGGCATATTGCGTTGATTTTGAGGTTCCGTCCGTCCGCCCGTCCGTCCGTCCGTCCGTCCGTGTACATATACATCAAAAAGTTTGTAAGAGTTTCTCCAACATGTAATATCTTCAATATTATGCGAAGGATTCCTTCCATACTTGGACACTTGAATCACCTGAACATTGTTCACACACTCGTGCCACCATTAACACGACCTTCACTTTGGTCACTTTCGAAATGTCGCTAACGCTAACACACTTAGCCATTTTGTTTCGTCAAAAAGTTTGTTTCTCCAACATGTCGATACTTGGATACTTAAATCACCTGAACATTTTGTCATACACTCGCGCCACCATTAACTTGACCTTCACCTATTTCTTACCGTCACAAGGTCGCTGACACCCCCCCCGCTGACAGTCGGTCAAGTATGCCATGGGAGCATATCCATGTTTTACAAACATAATGTCTAGTTTATATTTTCATTCTATAGCCCACCCGTGTGGCCCACCTGCCCAAGGTCAAGGTCAAATTACTTGTTTGTTAAAGCTTTCAACACGCCATCATCATCCATATTTTCATTCTATAGCCCACCCATGCAGCCCACACGTCCAACATCAAGGTCAAATTAGCATACTTGTGTTTGTTTTTACATACCTTATATCTTCAAAAACTTCACTCTGATTTACTGCAGAAGTCAAACACTCAGTTATCCTCGTCTTCCATATTTATGCCCCACCACGATAGTGGAGAGAGCATTTAGTGTTACCCTTGTCCGTTCGTCTGTCACAAAACTTTAACGCTCGGGTAAATGTCTCATAATTTCTTCATCCTTCGACCGATCTGCTTCATATTTCATATACGCATTGCTCTAATGGTACCCTACTGTCCAGTGCCAAGCCCAGGGTCAAGGTCACATACTTGGTGCTTCAAAAACTTTAACGCTCGGGTAAATATTCTTTTATAATTTCTGTTTCCTCACGGATCACTTCATACTTCATATACGCATTGCTCTAATGGTCCTCTACTGTCCTGTGCCAAATCCACGTTCGTCCTGCCCCCGCCAAGCCCAGGGTCAAGGTCACATACTTAGTGATTCAAAAACTTTAACACTCGGGTAAATATCTTATAATTTATGTTTCATTTCACGGATCAGCTTCATACTTCATATACGCATTGCTCTAATGGTTCTCTACTGTCCTGTGCCGAATCCACGTTCGTCCTGCCCCCGCCAAGCCCAGGGTCAAGGTCACATACTTGGTGTTTAAAACACTTTAACGCTCGGGTAAATATCTTATAATTTCTGTTCCCTTTCACGGATCAGCTTCATACTTCATATACGCATTGCTCTAATGGTCCTCTACTGTCCTGTGCCAAATCCATGTTCGTCCTGCCCCCGCTAAGCCCAGGGTCAAGGTCACATACTTGGTGCTTCAAAAACTTTAACGCTCGGGTAAATATCATTATAATTTTCTGTTTCCTTTCACGGATCGGCTTCCATACTTCATATACGCATTGCTTCCAATGGTCCTCTACTGTCCTGTGCCGAATCCACGTTCGTCCTGCCCCCGCCAAGCCCAGGGTCAAGGTCACATACTTGGTGTTTCAAACACTTTAACGCTCGGGTAAATATCTTATAATTTCTGTTCCCTTTCACGGATCAGCTTCATACTTCATATACGCATTGCTCTAATGGTCCTCTACTGTCCTGTGCCAAATCCATGTTCGTCCTGCCCCCGCTAAGCCCAGGGTCAAGATCACATACTTGGTGCTTCAAAAATTTTAACGCTCGGGTAAATATCTTATAATTTCTGTTTCCTTTCTCGGATCAGCTTCATACTTCATATACGCATTACTCTAATGGTCCTCTACTGTCCTGTGCCAAATTCACGTTCGTCCTGCCCCCGCCAAGCCCAGGATCAAAGTCACATACTTAGTGATGCAAAAACTTTAACACTCAGGTAAATATCTTATAATTTATGTTTCATTTCACGGATCAGCTTCATAACTTCATACACGCATTGCTCTAATGGTCCTCTACTGTCCTGTGCCGAATACACGTCGTCCTGCCCCGCCAAGCCCAGGGGTCAAGGTCACATACTTGGTGTTTCAAACACTTTAACGCTCGGGTAAATATCTTATAATTTCTGTTCCCTTTCACGGATCAGCTTCATACATTCATTATACGCATTGTTCTAATGTTCCTTCTACTGTCCTGTGCCAAATCCACGTTCGTCCTGCCCCCGCCAAGCCCAGGGTCAAGGTCACATACTTGGTTGTTTCAAACACTTTACGCTCGGGTAAATACTTATTTTAATTTTCTGTTCCCTTTCATGGATCAGCTTCATACTTCATATACCCATTGCTCTAATGGTCCTCTACTGTCCTGTGCCGAATCCACGTTCGTCTTGCCCCCGCCAAGCCCAGGGTCAAGGTCACATACTTGGTGTTTCGAACACTTTAACGCTCGGGTAAAATATCTTATAATTTCTGTTTCCTTTCACGGATCAGCTTCATACTTCATATACGCATTATTCCTATGGTCCTCTACTGTCCTGTGCCGAATCCACGTTCGTCCTGCCCCCGCCAAGCCCAGGGTCAAGGTCACATACTTGGTGTTTCAAACACTTTAACGCTCGGGTAAATATCTTATAATTTCTGTTCCCTTTCACGGATCAGCTTCATACTTCATATACGCATTGCTCTAATGGTCCTCTACTGTCCTGTGCCAAATCCATGTTCGTCCTGCCCCCGCTAAGCCCTGGGTCAAGGTCACATACTTGGTGCTTCAAAAACTTTAACGCGGAGGGTAATATCTTATAATTTCGTGTTCCCCCCTTCACGATCAGCTTCATACTTCATATACGCATTGCTCTAATGTTCCTCTACTGTCCTGTGCCAAATCCACGTTCGTCCTGCCCCCGCCAAGCCCAGGGTCAAGGTCACATACTTGGTGTTTCAAAAAACATTCTTTAACGCTCGGGTAAATATCTTATAAATTTCTGTTCCCTTTCACGATCAGCTTCATTACTTCATATACCCATTGCTCTAATGGTCCTCTACTGTCCTGTGCCGAATCCACGTTCGTCTTGCCCCCGCCAAGCCCAGGGTCAAGGTCACATACTTGGTGTTTCAAACACTTTAACGCTCGGGTAAATATCTTATAATTTCTGTTCCCTTTCACGGATCAGCTTCATACTTCATATACGCATTATTCCTATGGTCCTCTACTGTCCTGTGCCGAATCCACGTTCGTCCTGCCCCCGCCAAGCCCAGGGTCAAGGTCACATACTTGGTGTTTCAAACACTTTAACGCTCGGGTAAATATCTTATAATTTCTGTTCCCTTTCACAGATCAGCTTCAATACTTCATATACGCATTGCTCTTAATGGTCCTCTACTGTCCTGTGCCAAATCCATGTTTCGTCCTGCCCCGCTAAGCCCAGGGTCAAGGTCACATAACTTGGTGCTTCAAAAACTTTAACGCTCAGGTAAATATCTTATAATTTCTGTTTCCTTTCACGGATCAGCTTCATACTTCATATACGCATTGCTCTAATGTTCCTCTACTGTCCTGTGCCAAATCCACGTTCGTCCTGCCCCCGCCAAGCCCAGGGTCAAGGTCACATACTTGGTGTTTCAAAAACACTTTAACGCTCGGAGTAAATATCTTATAATTTCTGTTCCCTTTCAACGGATCAGGCTTCATACTTCATATTATGCATTGCTCTAATGGTCCTCTACTGTCCTGCCTGCCAATCCATGTTCGTCCTGCCCCGCTAAGCCCAGGGTCAAGGTCACATACTTTGGTGGCTTCAAAAAACTTTAACGCTCGGGTAAATATCTTATAATTTCTGTTTCCTTTCACGGATCAGCTTCATACTTCATATACGCATTGCTTCTCTAATGTTTCCTTCCTTACTGTCCTGTGCCAAATCCATGTTCGTCCTGCCCCCGCTAAGCCCAGGGTCAAGGTCACATACTTGGTGCTTCAAAAACTTTAACGCTCGGGTAAATATCTTATAATTTCTGTTTCCTTTCACGGATCAGCTTCATACTTCATATACGCATTGCTCTAATGGTCCTCTACTGTCCTGTGCCAAATCCACGTTCGTCCTGCCCCCGCCAAGCCCAGGGTCAAGGTTACATACTTGGTGCTTCAAAAACTTTAACGCTTGTGTAAATATCTTATAATTTCTGTTTCCTTTCACGGATCAGCTTCATACTTCATATACGCATTATTCCTATGGTCCTCTACTGTCCTGTGCCGAATCCACGTTCGTCCTGCCCCCGCCAAGCCCAGGGTCAAGGTCACATACTTGGTGCTTCAAAAACTTCAACGCTCGGGTAAATATCTTATAATTTCTGTTTCCTTTCACGGATCAGCTTCATACTTCATATACGCATTGCTCTAATGTTCCTCTACTGTCCTGTGCCAAATCCACGTTCGTCCTGCCCCCGCCAAGCCCAGGGTCAAGGTCACATACTTAGTGATTCAAAAACTTTAACACTCGGGTAAATATCTTCTAATTTATGTTTCATTTCACGGATCAGCTTCATACTTGATACTTCATATACGCATTGCTCTAATGGTTCTCTACTGTCCTGTGCCGAATCCACGTTCGTCCTGCCCCCGCCAAGCCCAGGGTCAAGGTCACATACTTGGGTGTTTCAAACACTTTAACGCTCGGGTAAATATCTTATAATTTCTGTTCCCTTTCACGGATCAGCTTCATACTTCATATACGCATTGCTCTAATGGTCCTCTACTGTCCTGTGCCAAATTCATGTTGTCCTGCCCCCGCTAAGCCCAGGGTCAAGGTCACATACTTGGTGCTTCAAAAACTTTAACGCTCGGGTAAATATCTTTATTAATTTCTGTTTCCTTTCACGGATCAGCTTCATACTTCCTATACGCATTGCTCTAATGGTCCTCTACTGTCCTGTGCCGAATCCATGTTCGTCCTGCCCCCGCCAAGCCCAGGGTCAAGGTCACATACTTTGTGTTTCAAAAACTTTAACGCTCGGGTATAAATATCTTATAATTTCTGTTCCCTTTCACGGATCAGCGTCATACTCATATACGCATTGCTCTAATGGTCCTCTACTGTCCTGTGCCGAATCCACGTTCGTCCTGCCCCCGCCAAGCCCAGGGTCAAGGTCACATACTTGGTGTTTCAAAACACTTTAACGCTCGGGTAAATATCTTATAATTTCTGTTCCCTTTCACGGATCAGCTTCATACTTCATATACGCATTGCTCTAATGGTCCTCTACTGTCCTGTGCCAAATCCATGTTCGTCCTGCCCCCGCTAAGCCCAGGGTCAAGATCACATACTTGGTGCTTCAAAAACTTTAACAACGCTCGGGTAAATATCTTATTTTAATTTCTGTTTCCATTTCACGGATCAGCTTCATACTTCCTATACGTATTGCTCTAATGGTCCTCTTACTGTCCTGTGCCGAATCCACGTTCGTCCTGCCCCCGCCAAGCCCCAGGGTTCAAGGTCACATTACTTTGTGTTTCAAACACTTTAACGTCCCCCCCCCTCGGGTAAATATCTTATAATTTCTGGTTCCCTTTCACGGATCAGCTTCATACTTCATATACGCATTGCTCTAATGGTCCTCTACTGTCCTGTGCCAAATCCATGTTCGTCCTGCCCCCGCTAAGCCCAGGGTCAAAGATCACATACTTGGTGCTTCAAAATGTTAACGCATCAGGGTAAATATCTTATAATTTCTGTTTCCTTTCTCGGATCAGCTTCATACTTCATATACGCATTACTCTAATGGTCCTCTACTGTCCTGTGCCAAATCCACGTTCGTCCTGCCCCCGCCAAGCCCAGGATCAAAGTCACATACTTAGTGATGCAAAAACTTTAACACTCAGGTAAATATCTTATAATTTATGTTTCATTTCACGGATCAGCTTCATACTTCATATACGCATTGCTCTAATGGTCCTCTGCTGTCCTGTGCCAAATTCCATGTTCGTCCTGCCCGCCCCCGCTAAGCCCAGGGTCAAGGTCACATACTTGGTGATTGAAAAACTTTAACGCTCGGGTAAATATCTTATAATTTCTGTTTCCTTTCACGGATCAGCTTCATACTTCATATACGCATTGCTCTAATGGTCCTCTACTGTCCTATGCCGAATCCACGTTCGTCCTGCCCCCGCCAAGCCCAGGGTCAAGGTCACATACTTGGTGTTTCAAACACTTTAACGCTCGGGTAAATATCTTAAAATTTCTGTTCCCTTTCACGGATCAGCTTCATACTTCATATACGCATTGCTCTAATGGTTCTCTACTGTCCTGTGCCAAATCCATGTTCGTCCTGCCACCGCTAAGCCCAGGGTCAAGATCACATACTTGGTGCTTCAAAAATTTTAACGCTCGGGTAAATATCTTATAATTTCTGTTTCCTTTCACGGATCAGCTTCATACTTCATATACGCATTCCTCTAATGGTCCTCTACTGTCCTGTGCCAAATCCACGTTCGTCCTGCCCCCGCCAAGCCCAGGATCAAAGTCACATACTTAGTGATGCAAAAACTTTAACACTCAGGTAAATATCTTATAATTTATGTTTCATTTCACGGATCAGCTTCATACTTCATATACGCATTGCTCTAATGGTCCTCTGCTGTCCTGTGCCAAATCCATGTTCGTCCTGCCCCCGCTAAGCCCAGGGTCAAGGTCACATACTTGGTGATTGAAAAACTTTAACGCTCGGGTAAATATCTTATAATTTCTGTTTCCTTTCACGGATCAGCTTCATACTTCATATACGCATTGCTCTAATGGTCCTCTACTGTCCTGTGCCGAATACACGTTCGTCCTGCCCCCGCCCCCCCAAGCCCAGGGTCAAGGTCACATACTTGGTGTTTCAAACATTTAACGCTCCACGGTAAATATCTTATAATATCTGTTCCCTTTCACGGATCAGCTTCATACTTCATATACGCATTGTTCTAATGTTCCTCTACTGTCCTGTGCCAAATCCACGTTCGTCCTGCCCCCGCCAAGCCCAGGGTCAAGGTCACATACTTGGTGTTTCAAACACTTTAACGCTCGGGTAAATATCTTATAATTTCTGTTCCCTTTCATGGATCAGCTTCATACTTCATATACCCATTGCTCTAATGGTCCTCTACTGTCCTGTGCCGAATCCACGTTCGTCTTGCCCCCGCCAAGCCCAGGGTCAAGGTCACATACTTGGTGTTTCAAACACTTTAACGCTCGGGTAAATATCTTATAATTTCTGTTTCCTTTCACGGATCAGCTTCATACTTCATATACGCATTATTCCTATGGTCCTCTACTGTCCTGTGCCGAATCCACGTTCGTCCTGCCCCGCCAAGCCCAGGGTCAAGGTCACATACTTGGTGTTTCAAACACTTTAACGCTCGGGTAAATATCTTATAATTTCTGTTCCCTTTCACGGATCAGCTTCATACTTCATATACGCATTGCTCTAATGGTCCTCTACTGTCCCTGTGCCAAATCCATGTTCGTCTGCCCCCGCTAAGCCCTGGGTCAAGGTCACATACTTGGTGCTTCTTCAAAAACTTTAACGCTCGGGTAAATATCTTATAATTTCTGTTTCCTTTCACGGATCAGCTTTCATACTTCATATACGCATTGCTCTAATGTTCCTCTACTGTCCCCTGTGCCAAATCCATGTTCGTCATGCCCGCCCCCGCTAAGCCAGGGTCAAGGTCACATTACTTGGTGCAATTCAAAACATAACGCTCAGGGTAAATATCAATTATAATTTCTGTTCCCTTTCACGGATCAGCTTCATACTTCATATACGCAATGCTCTAATGTTCCTCTACTGTTTCCTGTGCCAAATCCACGTTCGTCCTGCCCACCCCCGCCAAGCCCAGGGTCAAGGTCACATACTTGGTGTTTCAAACACTTTAACGCTCGGGTAAATATCTTATATTTCTGTTCCCTTTTCACGGATCAGCTTCATAAACTTCATATACCCCATTGCTCTAATGGTCCTCTACTGTCCTGTGCCGAATCCACGTTCGTCTTGCCCCCGCCAAGCCCAGGGTCAAGGTCACATACTTGGTGTTTCAAACACTTTAACGCTCGGGTAAATATCTTATAATTTCTGTTCCCTTTCACGGATCAGCTTCATACTTCATATACGCATTATTCCTATGGTCCTCTACTGTCCTGTGCCGAAATTCCACCCGTTCGTCCTGCCCCCGCCAAGCCCAGGGTCAAGGTCACATACTTGGTGTTTCAAACACTTTAACGCTCGGGTAAATATCTTATAATTTCTGTTCCCTTTCACAGATCAGCTTCATACTTCATATACGCATTGCTCTAATGGTCCTCTACTGTCCTGTGCCAAATCCATGTTCGTCCTGCCCCCGCTAAGCCCAGGGTCAAGGTCACATACTTGGTGCTTCAAAAACTTTAACGCTCGGGTAAATATCTTATAATTTCTGTTTCCTTTCACGGATCAGCTTCATACTTCATATACGCATTGCTCTAATGTTCCTCTACTGTCCTGTGCCAAATCCATGTTCGTCATGCCCCCTGCTAAGCCCAGGGGTCAAGGTCACATACTTGGTGCTTCAAAAACTTTAACGCTCGGGGTAAATATCTTATAATTTCTGTTTCCTTTCACGGATCAGCTTCATACTTCATATACGCAATTGCTCTATGTTTCCTCTACTGTCCTGTGCCAAATCCACGTTCGTCCACTGCCCCCGCCAAGGCCCAGGTCAAGGTCACATACTTGGTGTTTCAAACAAACCTTTAACGCTCGGGTAAGAAATATCTTATAATTTCTGTTCCTTTCACGGATCAGCTTCATACTTCTATATGCATTGCCTCTAATGGTTCCTCTACTGTCCTGTGCCAAATCCATGTTCGTCCTGCCCCGCTAAGCCCAGGGTCAAGGTCACATACTTGGTGCTTCTAAAAACTTTAACGCTCGGGTAAATATCTTAATTTTCTGTTTCCTTTCACGGATCAGCTTCATACTTCATATACGCATTGCTCAATGTTCCTCTACTGTCCTGTGCCAAATCCATGTTCGTCCTGCCCCCGCAAACAACCAGGGTCAAGGTCACATACTTGGTGCTTCAAAAACTTTAACGCTCTGGTAAATATCTTATAATTTCTGTTTCCTTTCACGGATCAGCATTCATACTTCATATACGCATTGCTCTAATGGTCCTCTACTGTCCTGTGCCAAATCCACGTTCGTCCTGCCTCCCGCCAAGCCCAGGGTCAAGGTTACATACTTGGTGCTTCAAAAACTTTAACCGCTTGTGTAAATATCTTATAATTTCTGTTTCCTTTCACGGATCAGCTTCATACTTCATATACGCATTATTCCTATGGTCCTCTACTGTCCTGTGCCGAATCCACGTTCGTCCTGCCCCCGCCAAGCCCAGGGTCAAGGTCACATACTTGGTGCTTCAAATTCAAAAACTTCAACGCTCGGTAAATATCTTATAATTTCTGTTTCCTTTCACGGATCAGCTTCATACTTCATATACGCATTGCTCTAATGTTCCTCTACTGTCCTGTGCCAAATCCACGTTCGTCCTGCCCCCGCCAAGCCCAGGGTCAAGGTCACATACTTAGTGATTCAAAAACTTTAACACTCAGGTAAATATCTTCTAATTTATGTTTCATTTCACGGATCAGTTTCATACTTGATACTTCATATACGCATTGCTCTAATGGTTCTCTACTGTCCTGTGCCGAATCCACGTTCGTCCTGCCCCCGCCAAGCCCAGGGTCAAGGTCACATACTTGGGTGTTTCAAACACTTTAACGCTCGGGTAAATATCTTATAATTTCTGTTCCCTTTCACGGATCAGCTTCATACTTCATATACGCATTGCTCTAATGGTCCTCTACTGTCCTGTGCCAAATTCATGTTGTCCTGCCCCCGCTAAGCCCAGGGTCAAGGTCACATACTTGGTGCTTCAAAAACTTTAACGCTCGGGTAAATATCTTATAATTTCTGTTTCCTTTCACGGATCAGCTTCATACTTCCTATACGCATTGCTCTAATGGTCCTCTACTGTCCTGTGCCGAATCCATGTTCGTCCTGCCCCCGCCAAGCCCAGGGTCAAGGTCACATACTTTGTGTTTCAAAAACTTTAACGCTCGGGTAAATATCTTATAATTTCTGTTCCCTTTCACGGATCAGCTTCATACTTCCTATACGCATTGCTCTAATGGTCCTCTACTGTCCTGTGCCGAATCCATGTTCGTCCTGCCCCCGCCAAGCCCAGGGTCAAGGTCACATACTTTGTGTTTCAAAAACTTTAACGCTCGGGTAAATATCTTATAATTTCTGTTCCCTTTCACGGATCAGCTTCATACTTCCTATGCGCATTGCTCTAATGGTCCTCTACTGTCCTGTGCCGCATCCATGTTCGTCCTGCCCCCGCCAAGCCCAGGGTCAAGGTCACATACTTTGTGTTTCAAAAACTTTAACGCGCGGGGATAAATATCTTATAATTTCTGTTCCCTTTCACGGATCAGCTTCATACTTCATATACGCATTGCTCTAATGGTCCTCTACTGTCCTGTGCCGAATCCACGTTCGTCCTGCCCCCGCCAAGCCCAGGGTCAAGGTCACATACTTGGTGTTTCAAAAACTTTAACGCTCGGGTAAATATCTTATAATTTCTGTTCCCTTTCACGGATCAGCTTCATACTTCATATACGCATTGCTCTAATGGTCCTCTACTGTCCTGTGCCAAATCCATGTTCGTCCTGCCCCCGCTAAGCCCAGCCCAGGGTCAAGATCACATACTTGGTGCTTTCATTCAAAAACTTTAACGCTAACGGTAAATATCTTATAATTTCTGTTTCCTTTCACGGATCAGCTTCATACTTCCTATACGCATTGCTCTAATGGTCCTCTACTGTCCTGTGCCGAATCCACGTTCGTCCTCCCGCCCCGCCAAGCCCCCCAGGGTCAAGGTCACATACTTTGTGTTTCAAACACTTTAAAAACGCTCGGGTAAATATCTTATAATTTCTGTTCCCTTTCACGGATCAGCTCATACTTCATATACGCATTGCTCTATGGTCCCTCTTACTGTTCCTGTGCCGAATCCACGTTCGTCTGCCCCCGCCAAGCCCAGGGTCAAGGTCACAAATACTTGGTGTTTCAAACACTTTAAAACGCTCGGGTAAATATCTTATAAATTTCTGTTTCCCTTTCACGGATCAGCTTCATACTTCAATAACGCATTGCTCTAATGGTCCTCTACTGTCCTGTGCCAAAATCCATGTTCGTCCTGCCCCCGCTAAGTAAGCCCAGGGTCAAGATCACATACTTGGTGCTTCAAAAACTTTAAGCTAAACGCTCGGGTAAATATCTTATAATTTCTGTTCCCTTTCACGGATCAGCTTCATACTTCATATACGCATTGCTCTAATGGTCCTCTACCGCCCTGTGCTAAATCCACGTTCGTCCTGCCCCCGGCCCCGTGCAGGCACCGGGGCGGGATCAACTGATCCTGAGAATAGTGCTGCAGTAGCCATTGCTTGTCGTAAAAGGCGACTAAACTGGCTTAACGATTGGGTTCATACTTTCCGGAACCCCACTATACCGGATTTTTGCCCTCATGTACATTTTTGGCTTTCTTGTATGTGAGAGTTGAGTCAGGCTATGCCCCATATATAAAAGTAAGATTAGCGCTAATCCTATTACTTTTAGGGGATGGGATAAATGATGCTGGTGTGGCGAGGGCCTGGCACCAGATCAGGTTGTTCTAATTTCAGGACTGAATATATATTTTGATTGTAAATATTGAGTTCTGAAGTTGGGATTTACCCCCCTCGGACAGGTGGATACGGGACTTGACCCCGTTGACCCGTCTGCGTGTAGACTCCCTGAGGCTTGTACCTCTATGTCAGAAAAGCGGACGTTAAACCCTATTCACTCACTCGCTCACTCGTCCTGCCCCCGCCAAGCCCAGGGTCAAGGTCACATACTTAGTGATGCAAAAACTTTAACACTCAGGTAAATATCTTATAATTTATGTTTCATTTCACGGATCAGCTTCATACTTCATATACACATTGCTCTAATGGTCCTCTGCTGTCCTGTGCCAAATCCATGTTCGTCCTGCCCCCGCTAAGCCCAGGGTCAAGGTCACATACTTGGTGCTTCAAAAACTTTAACGCTCGGGTAAATATCTTATAATTTCTGTTCCCTTTCACGGATCAGCTTCATGCTTCATATACGCATTGCTCTAATGGTCCTCTACTGTCCTGTGCCGAATCCACGTTCGTCCTGCCCCCGCCAAGCCCAGGGTCAAGGTCACATACTTAGTGATGCAAAAACTTTAACACTCAGGTAAATATCTTATAATTTATGTTTCATTTCACGGATCAGCTTCATACTTCATATACACATTGCTCTAATGTTCCTCTACTGTCCTGTGCCAAATCCACGTTCGTCCTGCCCCCGCCAAGCCCAGGGTCAAGGTCACATACTTGGTGTTTCAAACACTTTAACGCTCGGGTAAATATCTTATAATTTCTGTTCCCTTTCACGGATCAGCTTCATACTTCATATACGCATTATTCCTATGGTCCTCTACTGTCCTGTGCCGAATCCACGTTCGTCCTGCCCCCGCCAAGCACAGGGTCAAGGTCACATACTTGGTGTTTCAAACACTTTATTTAACTCGGGTAAATATCTTATAATTTCTGTTCCCTTTCACGGATCAGCTTCATACTTCATATACGCATTGCTCTAATGGTCCTCTACTGTCCTGTGCCAAATCCATGTTCGTCCTGCCCCCGCTAAGCCCAGGGTCAAGGTCACATACTTGGTGCTTCAAAAAGTTTAACGCTCGGGTAAATATCTTATAATTTCTGTTTCCTTTCACGGATCAGCTTGATACTTCATATACGCATTGCTCTAATGGTCCTCTACTGTCGTAAATGGTGTTACATGTATCTTTATCTTTATCTTCATTTAAATTTTCAAAATTTACCTGAAATGTACCTGAAAACACAACCCTCTATTAAGAGGTCACCTCTGTTAAGCAGCCAGTTTTGTCACTTCCCTTGGGTGGCTGCTTAAGACAGGTTTGACTGTACATGGTGTATTGGCTAATGCATACGTCAACATGCAGAACGCACGCAAGTGGATTACTGGGAAGCAATGACCCGCAAAAACACAATATCCATATATAGTAGGTTTGATAAGTGACTATTGACTTCAATTCATGATGCAAAGGTCCGCTTTGGTAAGGAAGTACCTAAGGATCATAGAAACTTTTTTATCCAAAGACACGTGCTTAATCTCATTTTCGGCGGCCATATTTGAAGAAAAAAGCAGCCGATCATATGTAAGTTTAGCTAAATTCCATTTAAAGTTAAGATTCAAATTTATATGTTGTATGCCAGCTTCTAAGAGTCCTGGCGGCATTATTATCGAATATAAAAGTCGTGCCGACGACCATATTGGAAAATGTGTCCGAAAGTAAATAGTCGTTCAGCTAAATTCAATTCAAGATTGATAATTGTTTTTCTGTTGTATGCAAGTTTCTAATGTTTCTTTTTTCAAAAACGGTACGTATTATGTTTTACCGCATGGCGGGCAAGCGGGCGGGCGGGCGGCTGAAGAAAAAGTGCATAGTTCGTGTACACAACTCCATTTTTTCTACATTTCTCTATACAGTTCTATATACGGTACAGAGTTGGTGTACACAACTCCTCCGAAACCGTTCAGTCGATCGATCTGAAACTATGCACACGTCTTCTACACATATTGAAGATGTGCACCTTGGTGTTTTTATGCCGAAAACATATTTTTTAACAAAAATATCACCTTTTTAGCTCGACTATTCGAAGAATAAGTAGAGCTTATGTTATCACCCCCGTCGACGCCGGCGTCGGCGTCGGCGTCAGCGTCACGCCTTGGTTAAGGTTTTTAGTCAACCTTGTATATGGAATACTACTGGCCCTACACCCACCATACTTGGACAACTTCATCTCCTAGTGATGTACATCAATAACCACTGATCTATATTTGACATTGACCTACATTTCCTCTTGAATTACTTAGTTAATTCCCCTTGGTTAAGGTTTTTAGTTGACCTTGTAGATGGAATACTCCTGGCCCTCCACCCACCATACTTGGACAACTTCATCTCCTAGGGATGTACATCAATAACCCTTGATCTATATTTCACATTGACCTACATTTGACCTTGACCTACATTTCCTCTTGAATTACTTAGTTAATTCTCTTTCGTTAAGGTTTTTAGTCAAGCTTGTAGATGGAATACTCCTGGCCCTACACCAACCATACTTGGACAACTTTATCTCCTAGTGATGTACATCAACAACCCCTGACCTATATTTCACTTTGACCTACATTTAACCTTGAATTACTTAGTTAATTCCCCTTGGTTAAGGTCTTTAGTCAACCTTGGTTAAGGTTTTTAGTCAAGCTTTCTACATGGAATACTATTGTGCATATAGACACCATACTTGGACAACCTTTTCTCATAGTGATGTACATCAATAACCCCTGATCTATATTTGACCTTGACCTACATTTCCTCTTGAATGACTTAGTTAATTCCCCTTGGTTAAGGTTTTTAGTCAAGCTTGTATATGGAATACTAATGGCCCTACACCCACCATACTTGGACAACTTCATCTCCTAGTGATGTACATCAACAACCCCTGATATATATTTCACCTTGACCTATATTTCCTCTTCAATTACTTACTTAAGTCACCTTGGTTAAGGTTTTTAGTCAACCTTGGTTAAGGTTTTTACTCAAGCTTGTACATGGAATACTATTGTGCATACAGACACCATACTTGGACAACCTTTTCTCATAGGGATGTACATAAATAACCCCTGATCTATATTTGACCTTCACCTACATTTCCTCTTCAATTACTCAGTTAATTGTATCCCCCTGACACTTCTTGTCCGGAGCATAACTCGAACACCCTTTGGAATATTTTCATGAAACTTCACACATGCATCGACCACGAACCGAAGGTGTGTTGCGCACAAGAATGACAACTCTTGCATAGCTAATTTTTGAGTTATCTCCCTTTTTTGTTTCTCGCACTGATTTCGTGTCCGGAGCATAACTCCACCACCCTTTGGAATATTTTCATGAAACTTCACACATGCATAGAACACGACCCGAAGGTGTGTCGCGCACAAGAATGACAACTCTTGCATAGCTAATTTTTGAGTTATCTCCCTTTTTTGTTTCGCACACTGATTTCCTGTCCAGAGCATAACTCGACCACCCTTTGGAATATTTTCATGAAACTTCACACATGCATAGACCACGACCCGGAGGTGTGTCGCGCACAAGAATGACAACTCTTGCATAGCTAATTTTTTAGTTATCTCCCTTTTTTGTTTTGCGCACTCTACAAACTGGACAATAATGCATGAAGACTCGTTTTCTCGTCTGCTCTGTACACCTTTTCTCGTGTGCTCTGTACACCTCACCTGTAGAGAGAACAATAGAGACTGGGAGAACCATTCACCTGTGCATGTGCAAGCATGTGCTAGCATGTGCAAATGTCCAGTCTTGACCACTATATCTGACCACAGGTAATTTAGACAGGTAAATTACTACATTGTATATTACATTTCCGTAAACTGTGTTGAAAATATTGTGGTCATTATGTGGACCTGTGCAGATATATGTAGATAAATATAGGACTATTAAAAAAAAATTCTGGGCTCCAGTAGCAAGCATTATTATTTTTAATTTTTAAACTTTTTTTTTCCATTTTTTTTCTTTCATTTTTTTTCTTCAAATTCTTTGTCAATTTTTGTCTAGTAGCATAAGGTCGTAAGTGCTATATACAGACTATTCACCAGTGCATGTGCTAGCATGTACAACTGACCACTGACCACTTACAGGTAATTTAAACAGGTAAATGATTATATTACATTTCCGTAAACTGTGTTGACAATATTGTGGCAGTATGTGGACCTGTGCAGATAGATATATGTAGATAAATATAGGACTATTAACAAAAATTCTGGGCTCCAGTAGCGAGCATTATTTTGTTAATTTTTTTTTGTGTATTACATTTCCGTAAACTGTGTTGAAAATATTGTGGCATTATGTGGACCTGTGCAGATATATGTAGATAAATATAGGGCTATTAAAAAAAATTCTGGGCTCCAGTAGCAAGCATTATTATTTTTGATTTTTAAACTGTTTTTTTCCATTTCTTTTTTTCATTTTTTTCTTCAAATTCTTTTTCAATTTTTGTCTAGTAGCATAAGGTCGTAAGTGCTATATACAGACTATTATCATATAATAAAACAATTATTGACTAGTGAGCCATAGAATATAATCTGATATTCTATGGCTCACTAGTCAATAATGTATAATATGTTCGGCCAGTGAAAATTGCTTTCGGGCCCAGGCTCGAGGTCAAGGCTGGACAAGGCGAGGCATTTGATTCTGCGGAATTCTTGTTTACTTATCTCCCTTTGTTGTTTCGTGCTCTGATTTTGTATCCAGAGCATAACTCGAAAACCCTTTGGAATATGTGTATGCCCCACCACGATAGTGGAGGGGGCATTTAGTGTTACCCTTGTCCGTCCGTCCGTCCGTCCGCACACACGAATGGGTACTTGTTGTAAGCGTACGGGGATCTTATTGGGTAGGGTTAGGATAGTGTTGGGTACTCTTGTTGGGTTTTTATAGAGTAAAAACCCAACAATTCAAGTATTCATCGTAGAACGTGCGTCCCGTCCTCCGTCGTCCCGTCCGTCGTCCGTCCCCGTCACAAAACTTTAACACTCGGGTAAATGTCTCATAATTTCTTCATCCTTCGAACCGATCTCCTTCATATTTCATATACACATTGCTCTAATGGTCCTCTACCGCCCTGTGCCAAATCCACGTTCGTCCTGCCGCCGCCAAGCCCAGGGTTAAGATCACATACTAGTGCTTCAAAAACTTTAACACTCAGGTAAATATCTTATAATTTCTGTTTTCTTTCACGGATCAGCTTCATATTTCACATATGCATTGCTCTAATGGTCCTCTACCGCCCTGTGCCAAATCCACGTTCGTCCTGCCCCCGCCAAGCCCAGGGTCAAGGTCACATACTTGGTGCTTCAAAAACTTTAACGCTCAGGTAAAAGAAAATTTTGACTTGGAATTTGGCCTCATTTATTATCAAAGCGATATGTGGGACATCCGTGTTCTATGAACACATTTTCTAGTTTATTAAACTTCACACATGCATAGAAGACGACTCAAAGGTGTGTCACACGTAAGAATGACAACTCTTGCGTCGTTAATTTCTTAGTTATCTCCCTTTGTTGTTTCGTGCACTGATTTCGTGTCCGGAGCATAACTCGAACACCCTTTGGAATATTTTCATGAAACTTCACACATGATACCACAACCCTAAAGGTGTGTCACGCAAGAATGACAACTCTTGCATCACTAATTTTTTAGTTATTTCCCTTTGTTTTTCCGTCACTGATTTTGTCTCCGGAGCATAACTCGAACACCCTTTTTTCAAACTAGTTGTGTATCTGGGGAGGGGGATACACATGCGCTTGTCGACAAGCGTCCATTTCTAGTTCTCTTTGGTTAAGGTTTTTAGTCAACCTTGTAGATGGAATACTCCTGGCCCTACACCAACCATACTTGGACAACTTCATCTCCTAGTGATGTACATCAACAACCCCTGACCTATATTTCACCTTGACCTACATTTAGCCTTGAATTAATTAGTTAATCCCCCTTGGTTAAGGTTTTTAGTCAACCTTTTTAAGGTTTTTAGTCAAGCTTGTATATGGAATACTATTGTGCATACAGACACCATACTTGGATAACATTTTCGCATCAATAACCCCTGACCTATATTTTACCTTCACCTACATTTAACCTTGAATTACTTGGTTAATGTTTATAGTTAAGCTTGTATATGGAATACTCCTGGGCCTACATCAACCATACTTGGACAACTTCATGTCCTAGTGATGTACATGAATAATCCCTGACCTATTTTTGACCTTGACCTGCTTTTATCCTTGGATTACTTACTTATTTCCCCTTGGTTAAGGTTTTTAGTCAAGCTTGTATATGGAATACTCCTACAGCAACCATACTTGGAAAACTTCATCTCCTAATGATGTACATCAATAACCCCTGACCTATATCTGTCATTGACCTACATTTAACCTTGAATTACTTACTTAATTTCCCTTGGTTCAGTTTTTTAGTCAACCTTGGTTAAGGTTTTTATGCAGGCCGCAGCCACCTTGTTTGTCAAGCTATGTGTACATCGACAACCCTAGTAGTCGAGCTATGCTGTTCTCCTACAGCTCTTGTTAACTTAGCCATTTGTTCTACATTTTTCTATACAGAGTTTTTTGATACAGAGTTTGTGTACACAACTCCTCCGAAACCGTTCAGTCGATCGTTCTGAAACTATGTGTTTTTATGCCGAAAACATATTTTTTAACAAAAATATCACCTTTTTAACCTAGCCATTTTTTCTGCATTATTGTATCCAATTCCCTATCATTTCTTCTTTACACTCTACTTTTCTATCTCTGCCTAAATTAGTATACATGTTTAGTGTGCAACGAGATGAAGAAATAATGCTATAGACTTTCAAATTCTCATTAATGTTTCTTGCCTTGGTGACAGCTTCACATTTCTGCATCTTCGCTGTCTGGTCCATATTCGACGGGCGTAATTTGTGACTTGCGGCACTCTTGTTACAAATGAAATGCATTTAAAACAATATCCCGGAATTGATGCTGAAAATAATTTTAAACACATGTACAATGATTATAAGAAAAATAGAGGAATGAAAATTGAGAACAGATATGGAATAGAATCACCGAATTAACAAAACCTAGTGGATGACATATAGTCCATGTGCATATTCTGTTTCCTTTATATGTACAATGCTTTGTATTTCAGATACATGATGCATTTTGTCAAATGAGTGACATTAAAATAACTGAGCAGATGAACGGTGTGCATCAGTCATTAGATAGATGTTATTTTAGAATGAGCATTATAATTATATGTATTGCATGCATGAGATACAGACACAGTGTATGTTGGTTTTGTGAAGGTCGTGGATTAATTATTTATTGCATACAAGTGACCAGGCTAACATAATTGATGCACTTTTGTAAATGGATATTATGTGAATTACCGATGTAAAAGAGTCGAGCATATTTGAATACTAGTATGTAATCTATGGGGGTAGGTGTGATAGTTGGGTTGAGATCATGTGCAGAGATACATAGAACAGTCATATGGATGGCGAACTATGACCAGGACGTGCGAGCAGGAGCTTCGTGTGTCTTGAAGTGCATATTGTATGCATATGCTGCACATTATATAGTGCAGCACATGGGAAAATCACTCTTGTGTATGTGAATATATATTTTGTTTGAGAGTGACTCATTTTATTGCAACATATGTTTTATTTTATGAGCAAGCAGAATAGTACAAACACGTAGTGCACAGTTTTGTCAGGCTCACTAAATAACCGCATTTATACAATATGGTGTTTGAGCGACTTATACATGTATGCATATCTCAATATAATGTGATCTCGGAATCTAAATAGTCACTCGCGTGAATTGTATTGTAGATAACATATGTTATCGAAACAGGAAACAGGAATACTCTATGTATTGCACCCATTACATGATATAATAAAACTAATACGAGACAAGATGAAATTCAGTGCGCAAGTACATAATGGTTGGCATACATCACAATATAATGGTCAACGTTACGTTCTTTTATAATTAGTCCAGCTACAGCGAGATATGATTCATCCGCTACTATGTATAATGGTGACTATAACACTATCCCCTGCTAGTAGAAACATTGCTACATGTACATATCGTGGACCGAGTTTGAATTTTGATACAATGACACCAATAATATGCAATGACAATGTAAATTGACGAATATAGCTAGGTTGGGTTCATGTCGGCGATTGGTATTATTAAGTGAGTTTGGGTTTCTCTGAATTAAACTTGCCTCTGCTAGACAGATAATGAATATATATAACAATACACAAATATACTTGCATTATGACAACATGTCATGCATAAGATAATATGCATTGTAAGTACTACACAATTACAATATGTGCTTATAAATGTTTAGTATGTGATGATTTACATTACCATGGAATGCATACATTGCATCTTTGCATACATTATACGATTTTAGAAGATTATTTGTGATTGATATA
>CM055271.1:55495219-55534919 GCA_029237695.1 Conchocele bisecta | reverse complement strand
CAGTGCAGATCCGGATAAGACGACTCGTTACGAGTCGGCTCATCTGGATCTGCACAGTTTGTTATTTGTTTTCCCTTTCCACACGAATAATTTTATTTAGTTTGTTTTTCATGTTTATTGTTAGTGTTATATTTTGAAAATTATAAAATATCTGCAATATTTCTTTGAATAATAATTATAATTCTGACAGTGATACCAACAAAAGATGTATTTTCTTATTTTTTATTGCATCTGGGCTGATGATTTTAAAACATTCTAAGCACATACTCGTGCTCAAATGTTAATTGATCTGGGCCTGTGATTATAAAACATTCTAAGCATTGTTGTGCTTGAAATCGGCCAGTTTGTCAAAGACTGAGCCAGCTATGAGCTAAACTCCCTGATTTTGAGCACGAGTAAATGCTCAGAAAGTTTTATTTCAGGAAAAAATTTCCAAATAAAAGCACGTCATTTGACACCCTTACCTCATTCAAAACCGGACGAACAAGATGTAATTTGTCGTGTCCCGGTTGACCTCGTTGTGGATGGCCCTGTCTGTTGTTGGCGTGCAGATACTGCGCAATTTTGTCATACCGGTCTCTCTCATGACGCGCCGAATATCAGGTTGCCGAACAGCGCATCTTTCGACCAATACATCTTTGTCTGTGGCAGCCGCAAAATACTCATGTAGACGCGTATGCCAAACCATGCCAACATCTCCCTTGCAGTCACCTCAAACCAGATTGGATCTGGTTTCACTGCAGTCTTTTGTGTTGCATATAGATTTGTCTGAGTCACTACATGTTCAACCAAAGTCGTGGCGAAAAATAACTGAAAGAAGTCCATCTCGTTTGTGTCTGGATCCAAAATCGTGGTAGGGCCAGCTCTGGACCAGAAAACGGCTTCTTCACAAGTCTATGTCGATCATTGACACGCCAAACTTCTGCTCTGGGTTCATCATCGCTCTCCCAGTCCGACAAATCTGTCGTATTTACGCTCGAAATGTCACTTTCTAGCGATATATCGCTGCCAGAAAACCCCGAGAACTCAGAGTCCGATCCGCCACTGTCGTAATTTGCACCTGTCGATTGCCGATTTTTCATTAATTTCGCTCATTTTCACCAGTTTTCAACTTCAAATTGCAAGATTTTGGCTCCACTTTCTGTTCAAACTTTCGACTTCCGTTTTTGGAATGAATCGATTTTGTTTTGTAAGCGACATTTTCATTGGTTTAAAATAAGTAGAGCTAGCATTTACAACATTTTCCGACCAATGGTAAACGACGTAATAATGCGGCTTTCGGGAAGAGAACGTAAATAAACCGCACCGCATTTTTGCGGCTTCCGGCGTATCGATACAGGTAAATGCGACTCGTATTTGCGGCGTGCGGGTTACAGAGCAGTTCAAGTCTGCCGCGTATATGGGGCGCTAGGGCATAATGAGTTAATGTTATGGCGGCCATATTAGACGAAATGTTGACCGTGCAAAACATGTGTGACGTGGGAGAGAGAACACAGAAACGAAGTCGGGATGTATCATTTATTACATCAAAACTGTGTGTGGCAGAGCGGTGTTAACTGGAATTAACTGTACCTTGATAAAACATTATTTCAGTGCCAACCTTGTAAACCATTAGATTACTGTCTTTTTCACGAAACATGCCCATAAAATAATGCAAAAAACATTTTTTTTTATAATATTAAATTTTAGCAAAATTTATGAATGAGCCTTCTTTTTATTGCTGGGTTTGGGATCACATGGTCTATTGTTTACACTGCAGCCCACGGCAATCTCGCTTAAATCGTAAATTTCATTCATCAATATGACTTGCAGCGTAAACAATAGATCACGTGACCCCACATCCTGAGATTATGCACGTATCAACCGCATGAATAGGCAGGACACGTGACCATAGGCATTATTTATTATCAATTAATCCGTTTAAGCGTCTGTTGATCGCGAGTAGTATACATTGTAATAAGCGTCTGTCTATCGCGAGCACTATACAACGTAATAAGCATGATTTTTATAAATAACTCATATTTTTAATACATTAATACATACAAGTTTGTATGTCATAGGCATTATTAATAATTACTTTAACTTCTGTTCAAATGACATGATTTTATATGGGTCCGTTGCTAATGGAATTCCCGCAATAGTTGGTAACCGAAATGCGAATGATACCAGTAACCCGTGCAGTACCAGTACCCGTGCATGTCCCGAAATTTTATAACGCGGTCGGATTCGATCGCGGTTTGAAATTTTGGACCCCGACCACCGCGTTATAATGGAGCTGCAGTGTATTAACACATTATTTCATATGTGCAGTGTTCGCGGCCATATAAAACACACTTTATGGCCTTTTAGGGATGTGGTTTAAAGTATGGTATGATGCATTATTATATAAGAAAAATCAAGGTATTGCCAACAGAGCCGAAATAAGAACTGGCATATACCATTTAACTTGATCTACATTTGACAACAATTTACTAAGCTCTATATTACCTAGATATTGACTATATTCAATCCATTTCTAGATAGAACCTCATCTCAGTACTTTCGTTATTTTGATTTAATGTAATGTATAAAAATACAGTAACCGCCTTGTTCCACTTTTAGACTACATCACATTTCAATAGGTTGTTAGCCTACAACTGGCAGAACGTTGGCAAAACTGCTGCCTGAAATCAACCAATCGGAGCCAACCATTCTGTAATGGGGACCAAATTGTTGTTTGTTCCGGAGATGCAACCGTGGAAATAATCCTAAATGTCCATTCGTCTAATTCAGTGAAATTTCATGTTCTTCATTTCCAATGATCACTAATTATTTAAATTTAAATACACATTTGTTACAACAAATAGTAAATAAGCAGCTACAGTGATATGTTTGCCCAAAATATGCAGACTTTTTGAAATTACATCACATGGTTTTAATTGTTTTGTCTTGATTTGGACGTATATATAATGCTCTGTAATAAAAAAGAATATTTACACGATTAATAGGCACTACCTGTTTTGTTGTTTTGAGCATTCATACTTGTATGCCATAATTGATTTTGAAAATGCTCAAGGAGACACAGAGTGGTCATCTTGTCAGATTTTCAATTAACATATGATCGGTAGATGCAAAATCAGCAAAAAACCCATCGTTACATTTATATACGCTAAAGTTCCGCGTTCGACCTAATATGCCAAATACGACAGGACTTAAATGCCATAACATCAATATTACTAGGTTGATTACTTTGCACATTTGTACATGTGGACATATGCGACACAGTTTTCATTATACCCCCGAAACGAGTTTGTGGGGGGGGGTGGTATACTGGAGTCAGGTTGTCCGTACACACCACGCGTCTGCCGTAAACTTCAACATCAAGAAATATGTTATAAACTTCTATTTCCTTCATCTAAATGCTTAATATTCCACATGCATTCCTGTAAGGCCCACTTCCCATGCCCTGTGCCAATCCACGCCCGTACCAACCCCCCCAGCTGAACCCAGGGTGAAGGTCAAATACTTAGTCTCTTTACAAAACTTAACATGAGAAAATATTGTTATAACTTCTATTTCCTTCATCAAAATGCTTAATATTTCACAATTGCATCCTAACGCTACTACCAGCAGTGCCAAATCCACGACCATCCAACCCCCCACTGATCCCAAGGTCAAGGTCAAATACTTTTCTCTTTACAAAACTTAACATCAGAGAAATAAGTTATAACTTCTTTTTCCTTATTGAAAATTCTTAATATTTCTCTGAGCATTCCTATAAGGTTGTACTAATCCTGCTGTGACAAATCTACGACTGTCTAACCCCCGCGATCCCAAGTAAAGTTCACATTCTTAGTCTCTTTACAAAACTAACAATCAGAGAAATATGTTATAACATCTATTCTTTCATCGAAAATTCTTAATGTTTCCTCATGCATTCCTCTAAGGCCACTATCATGCTGTACAAATTCCCGCTGATGTCAGGTCAAGGTCGACATACTTAGTCTCTTTACAAAACTTAACATCAGAGAAAAACGGTTTAACTTCTATTCCCTGCTCGACATCTGCTTCACATTCCACACACACTTACTCCAATGGACCTTTACACCCTTGACAAATCATGTTCATGCCGCTCCCAGCGAAGAGCCCAGCGTCAAGGTCACAAGCCCACATACTTTAGTACCTGGGCCCATGCGGGGGGAATCTGTAAGCCCTCGTTACTGACCAATCTAGTTTGTATGGTATGGCACTGTCTTCGAGTCACCATAAACACCCAAAGGCTGGAAAGCTGGGAAAGCTACAAAGGCTATTCGAAGTGGCTTTACGTCCGTTAGCGGATATTTATACCATACATTGTCATTGAATTGACTGAATTAGTATGTGTTATGATCATTTTTAATCATTGTTAATCATTTGAATGCAATAATCTACCACAAAATACGTGTTTTGTTAAATTATCTAAACCGCGCACAAACTGCGCCGATCGCGGCCACAAAGATGATTAAACAACCAATTAACATATCTTTTAGCAGGTGCAGCTAAACACCGATTAGACTTATTGAATTATTATCAATATAAAGTCAATGATCAATCATGACATTCATATTAAACTGCTTTATGTATCAATAACATACGTAAACATCGAACGAATCCCGAATTTTGCGACAATCAGTTATCTTACCTTGAAAATGGGTATTCCACACGTGATCAAAATAATGTTTTATAAGCGCTACGTACGAAACGAGTAAAAAGATACGCAAAAATAATTCATTGTAAATTTATTTTATATCGTTTTTTTTACTTAATTAACATAGATCCCACAAAGGCCGACGGGAGGGATCACACCGGCTATATGTAATTATTTCTAGAGACGACACAGGCTGACCTGGAGGCAGCAGAAAGGCTATATGACTATTATATAAACAAAAAGCTGACTGGAGGAACACAAAGATGATATATTTCTTTATTAATATAGACCACAAAGGCCAGACGACGGATCAACACAGGCATATATACTAATAAATAGACACAAAGGCCGCCCGAAACGCACCACAAAGGCTATAACTGTATTTATTATTATATAGACGACAAAGCGGAACTGGAGGGGTCAACAAAGGCCAATTTACTTTTTAAATAACGACAAAGGTTGACCTGAGGAACCACAAAGGCTATATGTACTTATTATGTACACGAAAAATCGCCGACTGGAGGGATCACAAAGGCGTATATGTAATTATTATATAGACTACAAATGCCAGACACTGGAGGAACACAAAGGCTACATGTACTTATTAATATAGACCCACAAAGGCCACAGGAGGAACCACAAGGCTACATGTACTTAATTATATAAACCACGACACAAAGGACGAACTTGGAGGAACCACAAAGGCTACATGTACTTATATAGAAACCACAAAGGCCGACTGGGAGGAACCACAAAGGCTAAATGTAGATATAAATATTAAATCCACAAAGCCGACTGAGAACCACAAAGGCTAATTACTTATTATATAACCACAAAGGCCGACTGGAGAACCACAAAGGCCTTCATGTACTTATTAAATAAACCACAAAGGCCGACTGGAGCCCCAACAAAGGCTACATGTACTTATTATATAAACCACAAGGCCGCTCGGAGAACCACAAAGGCACATGTACTTATTATATAAACCTACAAGGCCGACGGAGGAACCACAAAAGGCTACATGTAGTTATTATATACATGTCGACGAAAAAAAAAAAAAAAAAATGCCGACTGGAGATCACAAAAGCTATACTGATTATATAGACCGACGAAGGCTGACCTGGAGAACCACAAAGGCTATATGTACTTATTAATATAGACCCACAAAAGCCGACTGGAGAACCACAAGGCGACATGTACTTATATATAGACGATAAAAAAAAAAAAACAAAGGCCGAATCTGAAAGGGATACAAATGATATATGTACTTATTATATAGACGACAAAGGCCGACTGGAGGAACCACAAAGACTATATGTACCTAATTATACTAGAAGAAAAAAAGGCTGACTGGAGGAAAAACCATAAAGGCCCCCCCTTTGAATTAAAATGGGTTTTTTTTTTTAACTTATTCAATACGACAACAAAAATGCCAGACTGGGAACCACAAGGCTTATATGTACTTATTATATAGAAGAATAAAAAGGCTGACTGGAGAACCATAAACTATATGTACTTATTATATAGCGACAAAGGCCGACTGGAGGAACCACAAAGGCTCTATTTACTATTATATATACACCACACAAGGCCGACAGAGGAACCACAAAGGCCAAATTACTGATTATATAGGCGACAAAGGCGACTGGAGAAACCACAAAGGTTATATGTAACTTATTAACTAGACACAAAGTTCACAGAGGAACCACAAAGGCTATTTTTACTTATTTAAGACGACAAAGTCTCACAGAGAACCACAAAGATATATGTTCTTATTATATAGACACAAAGGCAGACTGGAGGAACCCAAAGGCTATTTGTACTTATTATATAGACACAAATGTTCACTGGAGAACCACAAAGGCTATATTTTACTTATTATATAGACCACAAAGGGCCGACTGGAGGAACCACAAAGGCTACATGTACGATTATATAGACGACAAAGCCGACTGGAGGATCACCAAAGGCTATATTGATTATATAGACGACAAAGGCTGACTGAATGGAACCACAAAAAGCTATATTACTGATTATATAGACCACAAAAGGCGACTGGAGGAATCACATAAGGCTATAAAGTAATATTATATACACGGCCAAGGCTGACCTGGAGGAACCACAAAGGCTATATTATTTAATATATAGACGACAAAGGTTCACTGAGGAACCACAAAGGCTATATTTTACTTATTAATTATATAGACGACAAGCCGACTGGTGGAACCCAAAGGCTATATGAACTTATTATATAGACGACAAGGTCACATTGAGGAACCACAAAGCTATATTTACTTATTATATAGACACAAAGTCTCAGCTGGAGGAACCACAAGGCTATATGATACTTATAATATATAGACCGACAAAGGCCGACGGAGAACCACAAAGGCTATATTATTTTATTATATACACACAAATGTTCACGTGGAGGAACCCACAAATGCTATATTTTACTTAGATAGACGACAAAGGCTCATTGGAGAATCCACAAAGGTTATGTATTATTATATAGACCTACAAAGGCGACTGGAGGAACCCAAAGCAACATGTACGTAATAATAGACCACGACAATAGCCGACTGAGGGATCACACAGGCTATACTGATTTATAGACACACAAAGGCTACTGAAGGAACCACAAAGGCTATATTTTACTTATTATATATACCACAACAAGGCCGGACTGGAGGAATCACAAAGCTAATGGTAATTATTATATACACGGCCAAAGGCTGACTGGAGGAACCAAACAAAGGCTAATGTATTTATTATATAACGACAAAGGCCGACTGAGGGATCACTCACAAAGGCTATATGTTCTTATTATAGATACACGACAAAGCGACTAGAGGAACCACAAATGCTATATGTACATATTATATAGACGACAAAGGCTGACTGGAGGAACCACACAGGCTATATATACTTAATATAAAGACGAGACAAAGGCGACCGACACGAACCACAAAGGCTATATGTATTTATTAATATAGACGACAAAGGCGTACTGGAGGGGTCACAAGGCCATATGTACCTTATATATAGACGACAAAGTGACAGGAGGAACCACAAAGGCTATAAGTACTTATTATCGTACACGACAAATGCGACTGGAGCGATCACAAGGCTATATGTACTTATTATATAGACACAAGGTTCACTGTAGGATCACAAAGGCTATACGGATTCATATAGACACCAAGGGTGACTGAAAGGAACCACAAAAGCTATATTAACTGATTATGTAGACCACAAAGGAAGCCGACTGAGGAAATCACAAAGGCTATATGTAATTATTATATACACGGTGGCCCAAGCTGACTGGAGAACCACAAAGGCATATGTACTTATTCAAATATTTTCAAATCAGCACGGACGTGACGGACACAAGTGTCGACATTTTATATACATTCGGTCGGTAATAAGACAAGATATAAATTAGGGGGGGAGGGTGGGGGGGACAGAATAAGAACAAATAGGAATGGTTGGGAACGGAATTCAAGCGCGAACTCAATAAGTCGGATTGAAGAGGTTCCAATCCCTTAACACATTCCCCGGTGAATAATACTTAGAACTTGGACAGGACACATGGAATAGCTAACTTATTACTCGATTGGGAGCTGTGACGTGACGGGCTATACAGATGGAACTACATTAAATATAAATTCGGCGGTTATAAAACCTGATAGGAATGGCAGCGAACATAATGCATGCGCGACTCTATAAGTCGGGAGTTGAACAAGTTCCAATCCCTTCCGCATTCTACGGTGATATAAACTTTAGACCCTGGACAGACGGCATTTGAATAGCATATGGAATAGCTACGTTTATTCTCAATGAGCGGTGACGAGACGGGCTACGTTATTATGAATTTAGTGGGACGATGACGGCTACAAATGACTACATTAAATATATCCTTCGGCGGTTTTATAAGACGAGATTGGAATGGCGGCGAACAGAAATCATGCGCGACTCTATAAGTCGGGAGTTGAACAAGTTCCAATCCCTTACGCACTCTACGATATTTACAACTAATACCTCGACAGGGACGAGGAAAACGTTTACACTACGTTATTAATAATTTTAGTGGGACGACGGCAAAGTGATTACATTAAATATCATTCGTCGGTAATAAGACGATATTGAAATGGCGGGGAACTGAATTAATATGCTCGAGCTCTAAAAGTCGGAGAGTTGAACAAATTCCAATCCCTTACGCATGCTAACTGTTGGATAAAAATAAACGCGGCAGACGAACATTGGAATAACTACGTTATTCTCATTAGCCGGGACGTGACGGGCTACAAATGACTACATAAAAATGTATTCGGCGGCAATAAGACGGATAGGAATGGCGGGAACAGAAATCATGCGCGACTCTAATAAGTCGGAGTTGAACAAGTCCAATCTTTACGCATTCTAATTCTACGGTGAAAAACATTAAACGGAGGACAGGACGGTATTGTACTAGCTAACATTATTCTCAATGAGCGGTGACGTGACGGCTACACATGATACATTTTAATCTGCATCTCCGGCGTTAATTAAGACGAGATAGAAAGGTGGTGAAACTAGAATGCATGCGCGACTCAATAAGTCGGAGTGAACAGGTTCAATCCTTACGCATAATTAATTCGGTATCTAACTTGGAGACGCTGACATGGTCACAGTCAGCGGTGGACTACATAGACAATGACTTCACGATACATTGAATCATACTATGTCACACCAATCTTGTTACAAGAGGCATGTCCGTAATCGTCGTGCAGGTTGTGTCTTACTACTATGTCACTACTATCCATATGGAAACGAAATTATTTTCCACGTATGGTAGAACTGTACACAGGCAGCGTTGAAAATGAAAAAAAATTAAAAAAAGAAAATAAGACGAATACACCAAGCAATGACTTCACGATACTGTTGAATCATTCTATGTCACAACAGTCCTTGTTACAACAGAGGCATGACCCGTATTCTGTGTATTGTCTGACTGTGCACTACTATCCATTATGAAACGAAATTATTTCGTCACGTATGGTAGACGTCACAGGCAGCGTACCACCAAGGCAATGACTTGCACGAATACTGTTGAACAAGCAATGTAAGTCGTTACCAGGCTAACAGAAGAGATATATGTAATCAAACCTACACTGGTCAACAATTTCGATAAGCCCATTTATATCCATCCTCAGCCACATATACATATTAAATGCAGTATTATTTAAAATATTAGTAGTCTTAAATATTTAAATTATATGTACTATCGTTATAAATATATAATTATACTAGTTGACATAACATTTTTCACACAACTGTCCCTTGGATTTCAACATTAGAGAGATCTTCTAACTGTTTTATGAGTATTTCAATTACAAATCATCATTCCAATTTAGCCATTATAAAGTGCATTATAGTCCTTGCTTCCACACGGCATTGGCTGAGTAAAGTCGCGGTAGCTGTGGACTCGCACGTTGAAAATTCATGTACATATCTCATTTCAATCTCTTGGAGCTAGCATACAAAACATTACAAAAAAGGCCCTGGTATAAGCAAATAATGACATATATTAGTAATACAGTCCAAACATCATTATTAAAAGGGTATAGCTTTATTTATTCACTAATATAGTATTTGCATGAAAGATTTGGGTAGATTGTGTAAATCGGCCATCCCAAATTTTAGTGCGACTTTACCTAGACGGAAGTGAGCGGAGCGCTTATTGTTTCGTTCCTCTCCAGTTCCCCACGTGAGTCGTATTTGGAGCTACATCAAATCAAGTAATAAGCCCTCTATAAATCAATTTTAAATATCTCCAAATGAAATTCGAGAGCTACTCCAAATGATTTCAAGAGCTCTTCCAAATGATTAGAGATAGCTCAAATGATTTTAAGAGCTCTCCAAATCAATATATAATGCTCGCTACAAATCAAATTCGACGAGCTCTCTAATGAATTCGCGATACATTAATTGATTTCGAGAGCTCTCCAAAGAATTAGAGAGCGCTCCAAATCAAAGTATATAATGTTCGCTACAAATCATTTGAGCTATCATTAATTGATTTAGAGAGCTAGCTCGAAAAATGATTTCAAGAGCGCTCCAAAATGATATAGAGATAGGCTTCCCAAATGATTTAGAGACACCTCCAAACAAAAGTTATAAATGCTCGCTACAAATCAATTTGAGATATCATTAATTGATTTAGACTAGCTCCAAATGATTAAGACCAACTTCAATGATTTGGAAGATAGCTCGAAATGTTTTTATCTTGCTCAATATATTTGCTAGACGTCGAAATATTTAGAGCTAGCAATAATATTTGAGTTTATGTAGATTTGGCGTTCCATATACATTTGACGAATAATGTATACTGCAAACGGTTAAGTTAACATTTTTGGGGATAAAATCAGGCATTGTCTAAAAATACGGTAAAAATGATTATTTTGTCTTATAAAACTGTTATGAAACTGTACAGAACTTGACAGACCACATGATAACAAACAAAAAATATCAGATATTACCTCAATAGTCAAGAGTCTAAAACGATCTAAAGCTGTTTTATGCGTAGCTTTTTTTATTGGAATGTGTTAAAGGTACACTCAGTAGGCACAAACTGTTATTTATATCCGAGACATCATCTGAAACTTTATCTGGCCACTAAACATTCCGTTCCGCATTACACCATGCTCGTTTTATATATATTGATTGCATTATTATACATTACATATCAGACTTACCTTGCATAATGATATCCGTAGGCGATAGCCGTGTTTCCTTAAAATGTTAACGTAACATACTATTTATACCGTATTTATTTTCTGATGTGCAATTATCATACTTTTATAATCTGTGGAAAATATAATTTTTTCACGTGACCAATTAATTAGTATAAATAATTAAAAAAATACCACTACTCATTTGCATATGAATATAGCCCGATACAAACGCGCGAACTTATCATTAAAATATATATTACTAAAATAATTAATAATCTTTATATTGCCACTCATACTATTTAGAAATGGTGAAATATGACACAAGTATAACACTTTATTTAATTCCTATAAAAATATTAGTCTCCTACGGAGTGGGGCATGCACTTTAACAGGTAACATGCCCACTCAGAAGCACAACATGTTCTTATATCAGAGACATCAACTGGGACATTTTCTTGCAAAATAAACATTAAATCACCATTACTTCCCACGTAATTGATTGGCATTATCATACAGTTATATCACAGAACGTAAATTTCCACACTAATATAAATGGGGCGATAGCCGCGTTTCCTTAAAAATGTTAACAGACATTACTGTTTAATATCGTATTTAATTTGTTGATGTGCAATTATCATACATTATAGTTCTGTCGAAAATATTAATTTTTTTGCAGTATAGCAATATATATTAAGTATAAATAATTACAAAGTCTCACGACTCAATACCACCACTAGCAGTGAAATACTAATTTCTAAATGGTTATATCTGTAAGAGGGCACATCGTAATTTTTAGAACTGGTTGAATAGTGACACAAAATTACACACTTATTAAATCAATAAAGAACATTTGTTGCCTCTGAGTGGGCTTTATTACATTTAACATTGATGCCTGTACAATTTCCCGTTTTTTGAAAGCTTGAAATCGTGATTTCCATATGAGAAAATTATGAGATATTCAACTTCTAACTTCAACTCTCAGTTTATGGCCTGTTTGTATTGCGTTAATAATAAGTGAATGCATTTATGCGCGACTCGTCGTGAGAAACTCAGTAAGGACTGTCCTTAGTGACTCAGTGTAGAACCCCACCTAAACTGGTCACTAAAGCAAATTTGGCTGATAACACGCCCTGATATGCGTACACGTATGCGGGGTTTTAAATTGGGGCCAGGATCTGAGAAAACCCATTGTCTTTACAAGCCACTATGTATGCAGGATATACAAAGTGAACAGAGTAACAATAATTCGTCCATTTAATTTAAACTATTAAGAAAACATTCATTAACTTGATTAATTTGAGATATATTCTGACCAGGACCAACAGTCTGATCAGGGTTTACAGTGATCACCATTTATTACTTTAACAGCGTATATTTGTATTGTACTGATATACCATTGTAAATACCCACACATATATATATGGTATACCAGCATCTTAACCAAAATGGTGTAACAAAAGGTCTATATTACACTAGCCGTATCCTACGCACCGTAGAATGCACGTATGGTGAGTGTAGTTAAGATTTTTGGACACAATACCACAACAAAGATGCACATTCCATTTGCGACTTGCTTGCTAGGACCGAGTTATTTCTGATCTGTCCTACGCAGGGATAATTCACCCCAAACCGTGTATATTCACCAAGTACAAGTACACTTGATAAAAGTGGTTGTCATGACGACATGGTTTTGAGTGACCGGATTGATATAAAGCGATAAGAAAGTTAGCTGCTGATGAAGGAGGCCACTGGTTACCAGTGTAGAACCTGCTCATTAGGGTACATTGTATCACATACAAAACAACAATTCTCATTCGGGACATAAAACCAGGATAAAGCTTGACAGAAATGGCAGGTCTGTGTAATATATACTCTGCCAGACCTACGTTGGTCACTGCAGGCTGACATGCTACTAAGCTGTTAACACGTCATATTTTACTACACTAGCCTGATGGGCATCTACGACGGTCTGTTTTAAACAATTTTTTTTTCTGCCAAGGAACTTTGGCTATTAAACACATTAAAATCTAAAATCAACCTTTAAAATGTACTTACTTTTCCATCATAACTAAAATCACCTCCCCATTCTTTCAATGGGGAATTTAACATGGGGCAAATATGGGGTTGGGAAAACAGGACGTAAAACAAAAACGAAACATTTTGAAATTAACCCCCCCATCCCCAACCAGATAAAAGCTCAATTACAATAAAAATTAATGGAAATTCCATACAATATAAGATTAGATCAGCCAAACATATTGCGTGCGCACGCGAAAGTAAAAAACTATTTACAGGTCCCCCTCTGTGCCACCGTAATATACTGCATTAGAAATGAGATTTGAGATGTATGGACTGAACTTATATTAACAAATCGCACCATATATTTAATACAATCTCAATGAGTTAGCGTTTTCTCTTTCTTCAAATGCCTACTTTAACCGTTCATACTGATAGGGACTGTTTCCCGCTATAATCTGTATCAGACAGCACCATTTGTGAAACAATAACGCGTGTTTTTTGTGAAATACAGTACTACGGTTACTATAACAGTGGCCAGCATGTAGAATAATAAGAATTATATAATATTATTAATAAATAATAATTATCCCTACCTATGGATAGCAAGCAGGGCCGGGGGGGGCATATTGCGTTACCTTGAGGGTCCGTACCGTCCTGTACGTCCAACCGAGTACATTTACACAGTATGGTCAATTCGTACCCACAGTCAATTTCGTACAAACTAGTACGGCATGTGCAAACAAATAAAAATGTGTTGTAACTGTTTTTATTGAGCATTAATGATTCGGTGGTCCATCAAGCACACAATATACAAATATAAAATCGAGCACAATGCAGAGACTTAAAATACTTGCACAATGAAACTAAAACAGAATATTTTCATTTTAATATAATAAAGGTATAGCTATGGAGCAATGCTAAAAGTAGTATTCTCCTAAATAAAGGATCTTCCTATACGAAGTCCCTAAAGAGGAGATATTAAGTCCTAATTAGGAGATACCTACGTCCTAAATAGGATATATTACTACAATTATGAGATAATATCTCCTAATAGGATTATTAACTCCTAATTAATAGATATTTATCTCCTACTTAGGAGTTAGTATCTCCTAATTAGGAAATGGTATTCCTAATTAGGGAGTCCGGCGAGCCAATTTCTAACCTTAAATATAAAATAACTACTACTTATTTTCAAGCACTCTACACAGGCCACACTTTTTTAATAGCACCTTTACGAAGCGCATGATCAGATAATACAATGTTATGCTGTAAATTTTAACGTCAAATATGAAAATGTGCAATGTCCTACATGATGCAGAATCAGTAAATCACTGGGGAAAAAAAAAACTATATATTTACGGCACTACTAGCCTTTTTCCCCGATTATAATATCCGTCGAATTACGCATAACCAGATAACGATAAAAAATGTTAAAATTGTCCATTGAATATCCTTAATCACTAAGTGTATGCCCAGACTATAAATCAGATTTAACCAGGTCTGTAACGCTGATGTTCGACAAGTAAACCGGCTTTTGTTAAATCGTATCATTTATACACCTCGACATCGATTATCGTCGCGACACACGCCACACATTATGGCATTCACGGTGGCCACAAACTTCTCCCATTATTTTTCAAATATTACTTTCATTAATTATGCTCCCTTTCTAATTTCAAAGAAACTTAATTAGTAATGGGAACACATTTCTTATTTAGAGTGTCTAAATCTAAATATTGTAATACAAATATGATTTGCCTAATTCACTGACAATCCTGACCGAGCCTTTGATTTTCAAGTCTGTTGACGAATACCCATCCCATGTAACGCAATTATCCATCCACATGTAGTCAGAGTGATAACGGACATGAAAAAAGGTGCATGGCCACTCAGTAGGCACAAAATGGTTTTCTTTATATTAGGGACATCATCTCAGACATTTTCTTGCAACAAACATTCATATCCCATTACTCCACGTATTGATTGGCATATTATACATTTTATACAGACATAAATTGCCGCACGGATATCCTGGGCGATTAACCGTGTTTCCTTAAAATGTAACGGACATTACTATAGATTTTATTGTCTCTATTAATATTGATGTGCAATGAACACACTTAAAATCCAGTCAACAAATATTATTGTTTTGAGGGTGACGCAATTTAATTAGTAATAAATAAATTAAAAAAAGATATCATTCCCATTGCATCTGAAAATAGCCTGATAACCAAGTCTATGTCCACTATCAGTAAAATAAAGGTTACTAAAATGATTATAATCCTGTATAGCGGCACTCGCAGATTTTAGAACTGGTGGAATGTGACACAATTATTCACTTTAATCCACTCAGTAGTAACAAATTTGTTCCGTTCTATCAGATATTCATCTGATACATTTCCTGCAACAATAAATTTCATTCCACCAATACCCCATGTATATGATTGGCATTATTTTAACATTTTTATATCAGACGTAACTTTCTCACGATATTCAGGGCGATAACCGTGTTTCCTTAAACTGTTACCGAACATTACTATTCGGTTCAGGTCCACACCTGTCGTCATACTAATAACAATTAAACGTAAACTTGTCCGATAGTCCTACTATACATGTATGTAATCGGACCAGGTGACTTGTGATACGCCAAGTGGAAAAAGTGGTCCACGCAATCGGTCGCGACCGAATGCAGTCCCAATTCAGCCAGCGCATCCGCACAGAGCTGATCAGCCGTTCCGCTTGCAAATATATGTATGCCACTGGTCATATTTGAATCGGACCCATTTCGTTCACAGCGTGACAGATTTGCCAGCCGCTCCATAATATATATTTCTTGGATAATGTTACATAAATGTGCCATTGACTGGTTAAATGGGCTTATACATTTGTGAAACCAATTTAGCTCCGATAATTCGAGCGCCCTCTGCAGTTGATAGGGGTCTGTAATAAATGACCAACAGTGCATGCCCTGATCACACTCGAAAGTGTCTGCAATCGTCGCAATTGACATCGAGCTCTATTTCTCCAGTCATTTGTCCACTATTTCTATGTCCGATATAGCCAATATGTCGATATAAGCCTTTGTGGTGCATCTGTCAGCCTTTGTCGACTATATTCTATGTGTGTTTAGCCTTTGTGGTAAACCATCTATTACCCTTTGTCGACTAATCCTAAGCGATGCAGCTTTGTGGTGCATCTGTAAGCATTAGTCGACTATTTCTATGTAAATTGTAGCCCTTTGTGTGCCAACTATTACCCTTTGTCGACTACTTTCTATTGGAATGCAGCCTTTGTGTGCATCTGTCAGCCTTTGTTGACTATTTTTTTAAAAAATGTTGAAAATGTAGCCTTATGTGGTACATCTAGTATCCTTTGTCTACTATTTTATATGTCGATGCAGCCTTTGTGGTACCATTATTACCCGTTTTTCGACTATTTCCTATGTCGATGCAGCCTTTGTGGTGCCATCTGTCAGCATTTGTTTGACTATTTTCTATGTAAATGTAGCCTTTGTGGTGCCATCTATTACCCTATGTCGACTATTTTCTATGTCGATGCAGCCTTTGTGTGCTCATCGTAGCCTTTATCGACTGATTTTCTATGTCGAGCAGCCTTTGAGTGCCATCTGTCAGCCTTCGTCGACAATTTTCTATGTCGATGCACGCCTTTGTGGTGCCATCGGTCAGCCTTTGATGACTAATTTCTATGTGAGTGTAGCCTTTGTCGTACATCTGTCAGCCTTTGTTGACTATTTTCTATGTGAGTGTAGCCTTTGTGGAAACCATCTAATACCCTTCTGGTCCACTATTTTCAATGTCGAAAGCAGCCTTTTGTGGTGCCAACTGTCAGACCATTGTTGACTATCTTTCTATGTGATGTAGCCTTTGTGGTGCCACAATTAATCCTTAGTCGACTATTTTCTATGTCGATGCTGCCTTGTGTACATCTATTACCCATTGTCGACTATTTCCTATGTCGATGCACCGCCTTTTGTGGTCCCATCTGTAAGCATTTGTCGACTATTTCCTATGTAAATGTAGCCTTTGTGGTGCCATCTATTACCCGTAGCGACTACGCAACTTTCTATATGGATGCACGCCTTTGTGTGCCATCGGTCAGCCTATGTTTGACTATTTTCTATGTGAATGTAGCCTTTGTGTACCATCTATTATCCTTTGACGACTATTTTCTATGTCCGATGCACGCCCTTTGTGTTAAACAACTATTAACCTTTGTCGACTATTTCCTTAAGTCGATGCAGCCCTTTGTGGTGCCATCTGTAAGCATTGTCGACTATTTTCTATGGTAAATGTAGCCTTTGTGGTGCCAATCTATTACCCTTTGTCGACTACTTTCTATATGGAAGCAGCCTTTGTGGTGCCATCTGTCCCCAGCCTTTGTTGACTATTTTCTATGTGAATGTAGCCTTTGTGTAACCATCTATTATCACTTTGTCGACAATTTTTCTATGTCGATGCAGCCTTTGTGGTACCATCTATTACCCTTTGTCACCTATTTCCTATGTCGATGCAGCCTTAGTGTGCCATCTGTCAGCAATTGTGACTATTTTCTATTGTGAAATGTAGCCTTTGGGTGCAATCTATTTACCCTTTGTCGACTACTTTCTATGGGATGCAGCCTTTGTGGCCATCTGTCAGCTCTTAGTTGACTATTTTCCTATGTGAATGTAGCCCGTCCTTTTGTGATACCATCTATTATCCTTTGTCGACTATTTCCTATGTCAATCAGCTTTGTGGTGCCATCTGTCGTAACATTTATTGACTAATTTTATATGTGAATGTATGCCTTTGTGGTACCAAACTGTCAGCCTTTGCCTGACTATTTTCTATGTGAGTGTAGCCTTGGTGGTACCACTATTACCCTTTTGTCGACTATTTTCTATGTCGATGCAGCCTTTGTGGTGCCATCTGTAGCCTTATCGACAATTTTCTATGTCGATGCAGCCTTTGTGGTGGCCAATCTTCGAGCCTTCGTCGAACTATTTTCTATGTCGATGCAGCCTTTGTGGTGCCATCTGTCAGCCTTTGTTACTATTTTTCATGTAGTGAAGCCTTGTCGTACCATCTGTCAGCCTTTTGTGACTATTTTCTATGTGATTGTAGCCATTGTGGAACCATCTAATACCCTTTGTCTACTATTTTACTATGTCGATGCAGCCTTTGTGGTACCATCTATCTATTTCCCTTTGTCGAACTATTTCCTATGTCGATGCAGCCTTGTGTGCATCTGTAAGCCTTATGTCGACTATTTTCATGTGTATGTAGCCTTTGTGGAACCACAATCAGCCTTTGTTGACTGTTTTACTATGTAGTGTTAGCCTTTGTGGTACCATCTATTACCCTTTGTCGAAATATTTCTATTCGATGCAGCTTTGTGGTGCAATCGGTCACCCTTTGTCGACTAGTATCTATGTAAATGCAGCCTTTTGTGGTGCCATCTGTCAGCCTTGTTGACTATATTTTCTATGATGTAAATGTAGCCTTTTGGTACCCATCAGTCAGCCTTTGGTCGACTATTTTCTACTGTCCGATGCAGCCTTGTGTGCGATCTGTAAGCCTTTGTCACCTATTTTCCTATGTGAATGTAGACTTTTGTGTATGCCATCTACAGCCTTTGTCGACCATTTCTATGTGTGTGTAGCCTTTGTGGTACCATCTGTCAGCCTTTGTAGAGTATTTTCTATGATTATAACCTTGGTAATGCCGACAGGACCATCCCCTGGTTCACTCTGTGAACTGTTTGTACGTTGATTTCAGAAAGTGTATACAGTTTGCCGTGTTAAACTTCCCGTTTCATACTTCCTCCTGTAGTAAATTTTAAATTTTCAAAGGAATCCAGGTAACTTACTGCCAATAATTGACGTAATTACGTTAATTACAAATACAGACCACGAAGGAAAATGTTCGTGGAATAAACTGTGCAAAATACAATGTTTAATTGACGGAAACATGTCAGTTCATAGCGTAAATGTCCATTTACAACTATTTAACACTTATTCGGCCTTGTAAATGAAATATGAGTTGCAGAGCCGAACAAAGCTCTCAAAACATATTTATGATCACCGTGTTGGATACCCATATTTCAAGGTAGATAACTGATGTCTCCAAATTCGCATTCGTCGATGATTACGTAATGTGTATTGATACATAAAGCATGTTTAAAAATGAATGTCATTGATAGATCAATATGACTTATATTGATATTAATACAATAAAATAATCGATGTTAGCAGCACCTGCTTAACGATATGTTAATCCAGTGTTAATCACTCTTTGTCCCAATTCCTCTCGGACGCGATCGGCGCAGGTGCCGTATTAGATAATTTAAACAAAAACACGTATATTTGTGTAGATTATGCATTTCAAATGAGTTAAATAATTAAAATGATCATAACACATACTAAATTCAGTCATTCAATGACAATGTATGGTATAAACTATCCGCTAACGGACTACAAAAGCCACTCGAATAGCCTTTGTAGCCTTTCCAGCCTTCCCAGTCCTTTGGGTGTTTTAGGGTGACCGACTGTCTCTCTCATTTCCATCTACACTGTATTTTGCAATTAAAGGTTTTAAACGTGACTTATAACGTCTGTATTCACATTAAAGAATGAATTTGAAACATCATATGCAATCAGGGCCGCTGATACAGGGGGAGGGGTCCAGCGGGGTTCCGACCCCCCCCCTGCTCCCGGCAAAAAAAAAAAAAAAGACGAAAATCTACAATACTCAAATAGTTGGATGACTTTTTTCGCGGCCTAGTGTCAGTAAATCGCATCTGCGGCGATCTGGCATCTACCCATTTCCTGAGGGGAAGAACCCGCCAGACCCCCCTACTTACGATATCGCGTTGTAAATTACAACCCCCCCCCCCCTGCAAGCAATTATTGCGGAAGCTCATGTGAGCTATTGTTGCCGCTAATGTGTCCGTCTCGTCCTCGTCGACCGTGAACAATTTTCAAACGTCTCTCTCCTCGCAAACCATTTGGGTCTATAGTCCACCAAACTTCATGGTCAGGTCCTTAGTAGGGATACAAAATGTTAAAAATGACGTCATTACGTAATCCAAGATGCCGCCGTCTAAAATATGCACAAATTCCTTAAAACATCTCTCTGAAGAACCCCAACCAACCGTATTTTCGACAAAACTGGTAGACTGATCGATGTCCATTGTTATTTTATCAAAGTTATTAAAATGGTGACCCCTGGGGTCAAAAATGGCGTGGCCCATGAGTCAAATTGGGGTCAAATTTTATTTTTGACTGAAGATGGTCATGTTCATATATTCAAATTGAAGGTATCAATGAGGGCGATCACACTTTGAGTGAATTTATGGTTGAAAATCAGGATTAGTTATTCATCCAAGGATGGCCGCCGAAACTTAAAAGTTATGGTCCATGGGTGAAAGCTTTTCAGATTTGTTAACATGGAGGTCATCGCTAATCCAAGATGCCGCTGTTCTAAAAATACATAATTCATAAAAATCTTCTTCTCATAGAACCTCTAGCCGATTTCGACGAGAACTTGGTAGGAATGATCGAGTACATTGCTCTTTCAAAGTTGTTAAAAAAAAAATGGTGACCCCCGGGGTCAAAAATGCGTGCCCGTGTGTCAAATTGGGTCAAATTTTATTTTTGACTGAATATGGTCCATGTCATAATATCAAATTGAAGGATCAATGAGGCGATCACTCTGGTGCATTTTTTGGCGAAATCGATTGTTATGTCATCCAAATGGCCGCCAAAGGCAAAAGGTCGTTCTTTTATTAGAGATTTCAAAATTCTTCTTTCACAGAACCGCATGGCCCATGGTGCCATACATTAAAAGTATGGTCCATGGTGAAACCTTTTCCAGATTTGTTAAAATGGAGGTCATCGCTAATCCAAGATGGCCGACCGTCTAAAAATATAGCATAAATTCTTAAAAAATATCTTGCCTTCTCATGAACCGCTCGCCGATTTCGACGAAACTGCCCCGTGGCAGGCACCGGGGCGGGATCAACCCCTGATCCTGAGAATAGTGCTGCAGTAGCCATTGCTTGTCGTAAAAGGCTGACTAAACTGTCTATAACTATTGTCATACTTTCCGAACCCACTATACCTGGATTTTGGCCCTCATGTACATTTTTGGCTTTCTTGTATGTTGAGATGTTGAGTCGGCGCTATGCCCATATATCAAATAAGATTAAGCGCTATCCATGTCTTTAGGGCTGGGATAAATGATGCTGGTGTGAGCGAGGGCCAGGCACCCATATCAGGTTGTTCTAATTCAGACAGAATATATATTTTGAATGGAAATATTGAGTTCTGAAGTTGGGAAATTACCCCCTCGGACAGTTGGATACGGACACACCCCGTTGACCCGTCTGCGTGTAGACCTCCCTGAGGCTTGTACCTCATGTCAGAAAAGCGGACGTTAAACCCTATTCCCCATTCACTCACTCGATCGAAACTTGTAGGAAAGATTGATGTGCTTTGCTCTTTCAAGTTGTTAAAATGGTGACCCCGGGGTCAAAAATGGGCGTGGCCCGTGGGTCAAATTTGGTCAAATTTATTTTTGACCGACATATGGTCATGTTATATATTAAATCTGAAGGTAGCAATGAGGCGATCACTTCTGGTACATTTTTTGTCGAAATCGATTGTTATGTCTCCAAGATGGCCGCCAAAATGTTAAAAGGCTCGTTTCTTTTATTTAGAGATTTCAAAATTCTTCTTCACATGAACTCGCTTGGCCCATGTAAGCCAAACTTGAAAAGGTATGGATCCATGGGTGAAAGCCTTTTCAGATTTGTTAAAATGGAGGATAATCGCAAATCCAAGATGGCCGCTGTCAAAAATATCATACATTCTTAAAAAAACTCTCGTCCATATCCGCTAGCCGGATTTCGCGAAACTTGGTAGGAATGATCGATGTAACAATACTCTTTCAAAGTTGTTAAAATGGTGACCCCGGGTCAAAAAGGGCGTGGCCTCGTGGGGTCAAATTTTTATTTTTGACCGAATAAGTCATGTTTATATATCAAATCAAGTATCAATGAGACATCACTCTGAGTACATTTGTTGTTCGAAATCAGATTGTTATGTCAACCAAGCTGGCCGCCGAAATGTCCAAAAGGTCGTACTTTTATTAAGATTTCAAAATTCACTTCTTCACATGAACCGCTTGGCCCCTGGTAAGCCAACTTAAAAAAGTTATGGTCCATGGGGAACCTTATCAGATTTGTTATAAAATGGAGGTCACGCTAATCCAAGATGGACGCCCGTCTAAAAATAAGCATAAATTCTAAAAATCTTCTTCTCTGAACCTCTGGCCGGATTTCAACAAACTTGGTAGGAATGATCAGATTTACAATGCTCTTTCAAAGTTGTGAAAAATGGTGACCCCGGGGTCAAAAATGGCAATCGGGCCCTGGGGTCAAATAGGGGTCAAAATTTATTTTTATGACCGAATATGCTCATGCATATATCAAATAGCAGGTATCGATTGCTTTGGTGGCAATATTTGTCGAAACGGAAGATTATGTCATCCATGAAGGCCACCAAAGGTCCATTTATTCAAGATTTTGAACGTCTTTTTCTCGGCAGGAACCACAAGGCCGATGCTCGGCCAAACTTCATATGAAGTTAATATCCTTGGGTGAAGCATTTTTCAGATTTTGTAAAATTTAGTCATCGCTTACTCAAGATGACCGCCATCTAAAAATAGCAACATTTTTTAAACACATGTTCTCAATGTCACCATTCTCCTCAGGTGTTCATCGGAGTCAGGTGAGCGAATTAGGCCATCATTGGGCCCTCTTCGTTTCTGTATCCGCGGCCTGTGCATTATTTATCCATATTTACATTCTGTGAACACCTAACTTGACCTGTCCCCATGTCAATGACGGATAGCTGAACTTTTCATTGCTGTTTTTCTCATTACCATTTTGTTCTATTATCATTGTTATATATACATGCCATTGAACATTGGTATCTTGTCAAGAATGTATAAGTTTGTGATTTTTGGTTGCTACAAGATCAAATAACATAATTAACCTTAACTTGCTGCTGGATTGGTAAATATGTGTTTAATAGTAAGAATGAAAGGTTATACAATGTAGTCTAAATAATAAATATTCATTTTTTATGCCGCACCAAACAATAGTGGAGGGGGCATTTAGTGTTACCCTTTTTCGTCCTTCCGTCCAGTCCCTCCGTCCCGCTCCCGTCCCGTCCCGTCCCTCCTCCGTCCATCACAAAACTTAAACGCTCGGAGTAAATGTCTCGATCTACTTCATATTTCATATACACAATGCCACTAAATTGACCTCTACCCTATGCCCTGATGCAAATCCACGTTCGTCCTGCCCCCCCGCCAAGCCCAGGGTCAAGGTCCACATACTTGTGCTTTCAAAAACTTTAACGCTCCCCAATCGGGTAAAATATCTTACAATTTCTGTTTCCTTTCACGGGATCAGCTTCATACTTCATATACGCATTGCACTAGATGGTCCTCTACTGCCCAGTGCCAAATCCACGTCGTCTGCGCCCGCCAAGCCCAGGGTCAATGTCACATTCTTGTGCTTCAAAAACTTAACGCTCGGCTAAATATCTTATAATTTCTGTCTGTTTCGACGGATCAGCTTCATACTTCATATACGCATTTGCTCTGATGGTCCTCTACTGCCCTGTGCCAAATCTACGTTCATCCTGCCCCCGCCAAGCCAGGGTCAAGGTCACATACTTGGTCTCAAAATCTTTAACGCATCGGTAACAAAGAAATTGGAACTTGGAATTTTGGCTCTTATTTATGATCAAAGGGATAAGTGGGGCATCCCGAGTTCTACTGAACACATTTCTAGTTTATGCATTCTTAACACTGCTATTTTTGGTAAGTTTTGAAAATATCTTCCTTTTGCCTTAAATCTGAGGAATGGAAAAGTGACACCCTTCACCCTGTTGCATTCAAATTCATACTTTTTATTATGCCCCTATGAAAAGTCAGGGACCAATACTTTTTCTAATGAGACGTTCAAATGGTACTGATGTTACTATCGAATAATACACTAGACATGAGGATACTATCACATGTTATTCTTTCTGAAGAAAAGTTAGACATACATTTAAGTATATGAAATTCCTGTTTTTATGCCCCACCACATTAGTGGAAGGGGCATTTAGTGTTACTGTTACCCTTGTCCGTCTGTTCCCTTCCGTCTGTCTTCCGACCGTCTGTCACCAACCTTGTAAGTCGTAAAACTATTTTTTATTTGACCCGGGGTCATGGATTATTTCCCCCTTTTCGACTTAGTATTTTCAAATTTTGACTGGTAAGTCGTACAACTTTTAAACCCTAATAGCTACACATCTGCAACTTGGTATGTAGCTTCCATATGATGAGTAGATGCGCAAAGTTTATTTCGATTTTTGATTCGACCCCCGGGTCATTGATTATCTCCCACTTTTCTACTTAGAATTTGGCAATTTTGGCTTATAAAAAATTTAAACCTAGTAGCTATACACCGAAACTTGGTATGTAGCTTCCTTATGATGAGTAGACGTGCAAAGTTTATTTTGATTTTTTATTTGAGCAATTGTGCCTTGTACGTCGTAAACTATTAAACCGTACTAGTTACATACCTCACACTTGGTATGTAGCTCACTTATGATGAGTAGATGCACAAACTTTATTTTCGATTTTGATTCGACCCACGGGGTCATTAATTATCTTCCTCTCCATCTCCCTCATCATCCTCCTCCCATCCCTCCTATTCTCACCCACCCCTCCCCTCCTCTCCTCCCTCCATCTCATCTCCCTATCTCCTATCCCCTCCCATCTCTATCTCTCTCCCGCTTATCTCCTCCTCTCCTCATCTCAACTCTCCCTCACTCCTCCTATCTCCATCTCCATCTCCTCAATCTCGTTCTCATCATCTCCGTATCTCCCTCCCCCTCTCCCTCCCTTCTCTATCCTCCCTACCTCTCTCCTCTCTCACATCTCCTCCTCCTCCTCCAGAATTATCTCTCACCCTCCCCCATCTCATCTCCCTCTCCTTAATCTTATCTACTAATCTCCTCCCTCATTATCTCCCCTCCCCCCCTCTCCCTCTCTCCCCTATCTCTAATCTCTCCTCTCCCTATCTCTCCCCCACTATCTCTATCTCATCTCCTCCACATCTCCTATCTCATCTCCCCCTCCTCACTCCTCCATCTCCATCATTCCTTCAGTTATCACCCCTCTCTCGCAATATCTCCTCCCCTCCTCTCTCTCATCTCCCTCCCCTCCCTCACCATCCCTCTCTCTCCTCTCACTCCCTCCCTCCCTCCTTCTTCTCCCATCTCTCCTCCTCCCCCTTATTCACTTAGATGTTTACAAATTTGGATTATAAGTTGTAAAACATTTAAAACGCTAATAGCTACACACCTGAAGCTTGGTATGTACCTTCCTTTTTTTTATTTCACCCCCGGGTCAATTTATCACCCCCGATTTTTACTTAGAAATTTTTCGATTTTGGGCTTGTAAGTCCTAAAACGTTAAACCGAATAGCTACAGCCCTGAAACTTGATATGTAGCTTCCTATGATGAGTAGGTGCAACACTGTTTTTATTTCAATTGTTATATTCGATCCCACGGGCATGGATAACCTGGCTCATGTGGACTTGACTTTGCCTCGTTTAATTATCAAAGCGATCGTGGGCGCAACCGTGTTCAATGAACACATTTTCTAGTTTATTCTTCACATGGTTAGGGTTGGCTGAAAAGGGAGTATTGTCGGCCAACTTTAATTTAAGTTCACATGTAAGGCTTCGAATCTTGAAGCAATTAATACCACAAATTTTACGTTAATGAAGTCGCTCATTTTTTTGCAGGGAAAAATGCATTTTGTCAGGGAAATGTCAGGGAATTATATATCAACTTCTGTTGGGAACCCTGAATTGTCATAACCCTGCATTTCCTAAGGTAGTTTCGGATAGAAAACTCTGCGAAAACTCCCAAATCGAAACGTAGCAAAGGTGCAGTGCCATCAATGGCCTCCTCTGCAGAGTAGCGAACAGATCAGGTGGGAGGGGTAATGGGGCATTTTGTCGCGCCAGCGTTAGTAGAAGCACGACTATAGTCGCACACTCTTTTCCGTCCTTCGGTTCTAAATGTCAAAAAGATTGTACAAGCTTCGTCATCATGTATACACTCATATTACTTGATGGATTCTTCAAATTTGGACACTTGATACATTTGGCATTTCGAAACACACTCATGTCGCCATTAACCTTGACCAGTTGTACATTCACATTGGTGCAGAAACACTTGGCCATTTTTATCCAATTTCTTCATCATGATATAACTTTAATATTACTTAACGGATTGCTTTTATATTTGAACACTTGATACATGTGGTCATTCGGAACGCCAGCCATGCACCATTAGCATGACCTTGACCTTTTTTATCTTCACATGATTTTGTGGAAACACCATTATCCCAGCCATTTTTCAAAATGACCCAATCTCTTTTACATATTTAATTTTGTGAACACATCCAAATTTAAATACACTCATAAAGATTTTTTCTTATCGTTGTCGTGTCAAAATATCATGTGAATTAGTGATTTAATGTATAGTCTGGCGATACTGAGGATATGAAACCGAACATTGTCCGTTTCTACCGTCTACAGATATTTATTTGTCCGGAGCAAACTCAATACTCTTGGGAATATTTTCATGACACTTCACACCATGCATACACCACAAAACGAAAATCTCCCGCTCACAATAATGATCAACTTTTTTGTAATCGCTAATTATCTATATCAAGTTATCTCTTTTGTTTTTGTTGTTCTAATGGGGTTCCAATGGCAAAACTCTTCTTTTTTTTCCAAAAAAAATACAAGCCTTTTCAACCAATTTATCTGCCCATTTCATACAGAAACAGTCCTGTCGGTAAATGGTATACAGTTTTGTGTAGTAAACTCCACATAAGCTTACCTGTCAATCAATCTGTAAACTTGTACACATGTCTTCTGCACATACTGCCAGGCGTAATCAGGATCTAACACTGTTGCAAATATAGAAATTGGGCTCTAAATGTTTGTTGCACATTTTCCTCCAATCTATGTTGGTCATATAAAACACATTAAATAATCCCAACACCTTATCCTAAGCCTTGATACCTTTTTGGGAATATAAAAAAAGTGACAACCAATTTTTGCCAGATTTATGTGTTTAATATGCAAAACACAGGTCAATCAGAAAATCGTTGAACAGTGGTGTTCATTGGGTTAAACATTGTCAAGTATTTTCTACAGCTAAGAGAATGGATGGGACAGATGGCATCATATCTTCACATGCCGGCGAACTGAAGAAAAATACTGACGATACCAGGTCACAATCCATGATGGAAAAGTGGAGTAACAGTATGAAATCTGTGGGAGCACTAGAGGGTGTAAATGGGCGCGGAACTTGCTTTAGAGTTGGAACAAAATACATTATGACAGCTTGGCATGTTGTCAGAGGTATTGTAGGTAAGTTTAATCATAGATATTTACACACAATGGTAAATGGGTGGGATGATTTATAAGCATTTAATCAACTTGAAATAGCCGATGTTCACTCAAGGTCAGATCTAACTGCTTTTTATCCCCTCGTCAATATGCAAGATGGTATATACATGTAGCGCTAGTCCATTCCATGTACGTACGGGTGCACAATAGTAACATATGTTTTGCATATGACACACATCCGACCGTCTAAGGTCAAGGTCACTGCGGACTTAAGTTCACCTTGTTTGTAAGACAAAAATGTATGAAAGCTTTTTATTATCAAGGCTGCCAGCGAGGGGATTAGCCTTTGATGAATTATACATACAGATTCAGTTTTATTTGTAAGACAACCACGTAATTATAACAAAATAATTCCAACTCCAAACATGTACAAGATTCTGAGCATTTTCATTGGCCACGAATAGCCATATCTTATTCGGAAAGTTATGATTAAATCAAAGTAAAAGACAGGTAAATCAATCATGCAATCAAATAAGTGTCAACAAGGGTAAGGCAGGATGTGTGTAAACCATTCCTGCACATTGTTAGATGAAGTGAATGGTCCGAATGCATTTAAACATCGGAAATCCAATTGCATTGCACTACCAATAGCACCAAGATCAATCAGCAATTGTGGAACCTGACTTTTGTAAACTTCATTAAAGTACAATAATTCCTGGTATTCGACCCATATACAGAAATATGTTATAATAGGTGATCAACTATGCTCCGACACAAATTCTATGATTATGTACCAATAAAGGTATTTGATTCTTGTGTGTCAATCGTTCACACATACTACTCTGTTACCTCATCACTGTATGGCTGCTGCGTTACAACATGCGAGACAACTGAACGATTTCAGATACGGAAGTCACATGATTATTTTCATGCCGCCATTTCGGTTTTGGTCATAAAAAGGTAAGTTTTTATATTTATTTCTGCAATTGCTGTATGTTTAATATGTTTAATAAGTTTATAGCATGTTCCCTAGCAGAGAAGCTGGATCAATGTTATTGCAGTCTAGAAATCGAAAACAAACATTGTGTATGGGGTTTTACATGTAAATATAAAAATAAATACTACTGTGATTCTAGCGAAGGAAATTGTATTACTGTGTTAGAGGTTAGCATATATTTTACTATATCCATCGTAAAAACATGTTGAAATTTCCGTGTTAAGCCATAAAATGTATTTTCCTGGTAAATTTACCACATGTTATATAGACTAATGGAGATATATTATATATATAGGGGCTCAGTGGGTTCGATGTATGTCTTGTCTATCAGGGTAACCCGCCAATTTTTAATATGTTTATGCCGCCATGACAATAGGTGAGTGGAAATACTTTTCTACACCTGTCCGTCTATGTGCCGTCCGCCACACCGTATGTACACATCGAGTCAGGTTTCTCTGTTAACATATCCTAGTGCCGTGGTTGAGGCATGTATGCATATTATGTACGGACATGTGTATACAGGACACAGACATACAATTGATTTCTCATAGACGTACAGTCACACGATCATGCCAGCCACAATTTACCCGCGCAAAATCACATACCCCTGCCTACATTTCTGGACTCGTAGTCCAAAGCCGGTTCTAGAGTCATGCCAAACACGTGGTCATGCGCCTGGATCCGGTTATTTCCCAAAATATGGCGGCACCGTCTACTTTCACTTTTGGACGACCATTGAAATCTGGCCCCCACCATCCCAGTATTTCTGGCCCCTAAAATAAACACAAGCATATGCACCATGTAAATATTATAAAAAAAGAACATGTTTGGCACAGACATACCGGGTAATCCAAAATATCTGTTACAAATGTGTTGACACACAGCTCTTTAGTTAAAAACTTACAGAAAAAATAATTAGCCACTGTGAAAGCTAATAGATGTAAAATGTATTCCAATTGTGTTTGTGACGTTTGACGTTCTGTTGTGTGACGTTATGATGACGTCAAAATCGACATCATTTCGCTGAATTTTTAATGATAGATTTCGACTTTCCTTGTGAACTCAGATAGACAAGGTGTTTAGTACTTAAAAAGAAACATCAAAACGAATCCTACAAAGAATATGTGGCATATGTTGCTACTGGCAAACACAACAAAAGCGTTGGACGCACTATTTAACATTTTCGTAGGCACTATACACACATTCTGTGTGGTCAAGGAAGACACAGGCAGTGGAGACTTTCCAGTAACGTCGGCCAACGTCAGCCGACGTCACAACTCTCGTTTTTGCGAAATGTTAAATTATTTGAAATCGCTATTGTTATACCACGTGTCCTTCTATTGTGCTGAAATTTTGCACAGAAAATTGTACATGTCTCAGCTACAATACGCCCTTTAATTAATGTAAAAATGTTAATTAATAAAAAAAATGATTACCAATGGAAGGTGTAACAGATATTTTGGATCACCCAGTACATTTGTTTTCACCAACATTTTATTTATAATAATAACAACCAATGCCGGCCGTCCTGAGAATTTACTCCTTCATGCCACCCTACCATAGATGGGTTCTATTATGTTCTACTATTAGTGGACTGGCTCCTACATAGCATAGTTACGTTGATCATCTGGTGAGGCAGTACCTGCAGCATATCGTTCTGTCCTGGAAATAGACAACGCATAGATCATATTTGTGCTCTATTTATTATTTCATGTCAACATCATTTGAGACGTTCTGGATAAATACATGCATGTACATCCCTGCTGGCAGTACCATATCGTACCGGCATCGGGCCAATGTCAAATACAAAATATCACAAGATTCTGTTCAAAGAGATAGTTTACGGAATCTGTCCTAAGTTCGTAAACCACCAGTTATCCCTGTATTTATTAAAGGAAATCAATCAGACGATTTCCGTATCCCCAGTTTCGTCGACATGTTACTTCCGTAACACCACTCAGTTTCCGTAACCTCAAAGAAATTATTTTTGTGTGAATATTGTCGTACTACTTGGTCATAGGCATTTCTTTCACATTAATTCATCACAAGTATGTAACATAGATTAGCCATAGTTGATTTTACAATAAGTAAAGTAACTTATTTTAGCTGAATACACATTGATTATGAAAAGTGGGAGTACAAAATATTCATAGCATTGACAGCAATGTGAAAATATGCATTTCTTTTCAAATTTAAAAATGATTGCGTATTCTCTACACAACAAAAAAAGTATTTGTTTTAAATTAGTGAAATATGCAGATGTTTTCCTAAGCGACCAGTCCTGTTGTTCCCATGTACTAAGCGACGATGAGTTAATTCCCTTTAGTAATCACTAAGGAAATGAGCAAATCAGAACGAGGTTTCAGGTCAATAATCATAAACAATGCACCATTTACACATTGACAGTGACAGGAGATTTGTTTCCTTTGTTTGTCACACTTACGCTTGAGGCTAATTATACCCCCCGCAACGAGTTGAGGGGGGGTATACTGGAGTCAGGTTGTCCGTCCGTCCGTCCGTCCGTCCGTGCGTCCGTCCGTCCGGATAAACTTAACATCAGAGAAATATTGTTATAACTTCTATTTCCTTCATCTAAAATGCTTGATATTTCACACATGCATTCCTGTAAGGCTCTACTACCATGCTGTGCCAAATCCACGACCGTCCAACCCCCGCAAGATCCCAAGGTCAAGGTCAATTACTTAGTCCGTAAACTTAACATCAGAGAAATATTCTTATAACTTCTATTTCCTTCATCTAAAATGCTTAATATTTCACACATGCATTCCTGTAAGGCTCTACTACCATGCTGTGCCAATCCACGACCGTCCAACCCCCGCAGATCCAAGGTCAAGGTCAAATACTTAGTCTCTTTACAAAACTTAACATCAGAGAAATATTGTTATAACTTCTATTTCCTTCATCTAAAATGCTTAATATTTCACACATGCCTTCCTGTAAGGCTCTACTACCATGCTGTGCCAATCCACGACCGTCCAACCCCCGCGCAGATCCCAAGGTCAAGGTCAAATACTTAGTCTCTTTACAAAACTTAACATCAGAGAAATATTGTTATAACTCTATTTCCTTCATCTAAAATGCTTAATATTTCACACATGCCTTCCTGTAAGGCTCTACTACCATGCTGTGCCAAATCCACGACCGTCCAACCCCCGCAGATCCAAGGTCAGGTCAAATACTTAGTCTCTTTACAAAACTTAACATCAGAGAAATATTGTTATAACTTCTATTTCCTTCATCTACTGCTTAATATTTCACACATGCATTCCTGTAAGGCTCTACTACCATGCTGTGCAAAATCCATGACCGTCCAACCCCCGCTGATCCCAATGTCAAGGTCAAATACTCTTTACAAAACTTAACATCTGAGAAATATTGTTATAACTTCTATTTCCTTCATCTAAAATGCTTAATATTTCACACATACCTTCCTGTAAGGCTCTACTACCATGCTGTGCCAAATCCACGACCGTCCAACCCCCGCAGATCCCAAGGTCAAGGTCAAATACTTAGTCTCTTTACAAAACTTAACATCAGAGAAATATTGTTATAACTTCTATTTCCTTCATCTAAAATGCTTAATATTTCACACATGCATTCCTGTAAGGCTCTACTACCATGCTGTGCAAAATCCATGACCGTCCAACCCCCGCTGATCCCAATGTCAAGGTCAAATACTCTTTACAAAACTTAACATCAGAGAAATATTGTTATAACTTCTATTTCCTTCATCTAAAATGCTTAATATTTCACACATGCATTCCTGTAAGCTCTACTACCATGCTGTGCAAAATCCATGACCGTCCAACCCCCGCTGATCCCAATGTCAAGGTCAAATACTCTTTACAAAACTTAACATCAGAGAAATAAGTTATAACTTCTATTTCCTTCATTGATTCTTATTATTTCACTGTGCATTCCTCTAAGGTTGTACTATCATGCTGTCACAAATCTACGAGTGTCCAACCCCCGCTGCTCAGGAAGGTCAAGGTCACATACTTAGTCTCTTTACAAAACTTAACATCAGAGAAATATGTTATAACTTCTATTTCTTTCATGGAAATACTTAATATTTCATATGCTGTGACAAATCCCCGCTGATCTCGAGGTCAACGTCACATACATACCGTATAACCTTGGCTTAACGCCCCCCTCCTAATAAACGCCCCCCCCCCCCCCCTCCCCCCCCCCCCCCAAATAAAAAAAAATAAAAATCCTTAGTTTGTTTGAAATTGGCGGTGCGGTCCTTGGATAAAAAACAATTTTTTTTTATTTTTTTTTTTAATGGCTAATAAACGCCCCCAAAAATAATTATTTTTTTTTTTACCAATGACCGCCAATTTCAAACACAAATAGTCTTTAAATCTTTATTTGTGTTTGAAATTGGTGGTGGTCCCTTGGTAATTTTTTTTTTCTTTTTTTTTTTTTTTTTTTTTTTTTTTTCTTTTTTTTTTTTTCTTCTTTTTTTTTTTTACTGGCTAATAAACCCCCTCCCCCCCCCCCCCCCCCCAAATAAAAAAAAAAAAAATATTAATTTTTTTTACCTAACCAATGACCGCCAATTTCAAACACAAATAATCCTTAAATCCTTATTTGTGTTTGAAATTGACGGTCCTTGGTAATTTTTTTTTTTTTTCTTTTTTTTTTTTTTCTTTTTTTTTTTTTTTCTTTTTTTCTTTTTACTGGCTAATAAACGCCCCCCCAACCCCCAATAAAAAATAAAAATAATAATAATTTTACCAATGACCGCCAATTTCAAACACAATAATCCTTAAATCCCTATTTGTGTTTGAAATTGACGGTCCTTGGTAATTTTTTTTTTTTTTTTTTTTAATTTTTTTTTTTTTTTTTTTTTTTTTTTTTTCTTTTTTACTGGCTAATAAACGCCCCCCCCCCCCCCCCCCCCCCCCAATAAAAAATAAAAATAATAATAATTTTACCAATGACCGCCAATTTCAAACACAAATAATCCTTAAATCCTTATTTGTGTTTGAAATTGGCGGTCTTTGGTAATTTTTTTTTTTTTTTTTTTTTTTTTTTTTTTTTTTTTTTTTTTTTTTTCTTTTTTTTTTTTTTTTTTACTGGCTAATAAACGCCCCCCCCCCCTTTTGTAAAATGTAACGCCTCCGGGGGCGTTAATTCGAGGTTATACAGTAGTCTCTTTACAAAACTTAACATCAGAGAAATCGGTTATAACTTCTATTTCCTTGCTCGGATCTGCTTCACATTTCACACACTCATTGCTCCAATGGACCTCTACCACCCTGTGACAAATTCACGTTCATGCCGCTCGCGCTAATCCCAGAGTCAAGGTCACAAGCCCACACACTTGGAAATTTGTACATATTTTAGGGGTACCTGGGCCCACGCGGGGGGTATATTCCGTAAGCCTCGCTTACTGACCAATCTAGTTTCACCTGGAGAAAGTGACATCCCGTCAATTAATGGTTGTTTAATACAAACCACAATTTCTGTCGGTTACAAAATATTTGGCCGCTGGTCGCGTTAAGGAAAAGTCGTTTAATACACTGTCATTATATAGGCCAAATGGTCGAGGGGAATTGAAAGTGGTCGCATAAGACAAAAGTCGCTTAATGCACGTGGCTGCTTGTACAAGTTTGACTGTAGTGGAAATACTGTAATAAAGTTGAAAATGTACTTAGTCGAGCTGAAAAAAGGCACTTTTTGCAGCTGAACTAAGTAAATTTTGATCTGTATTACAGTATAAATAGGTGGATACATGATAATACACTCAAATAAGTGAATGGTTAAATTTGTTTTATGTTTTGATCATTTATTCCCTATTTAATAATGAATAATCCATTTGTAAAAATAAAATATGCATTTAATTAGAAATTAGGGGGTACACTATTCGTTAAGACACAAAGCTTATCTGGAGCTCTGCATATTATTTTATGAATAATTAAAACTGCTTTTTATGGTACATGCACAGTATCATTGGTGAACATGTATTCATTTAATTAAACATATTACAGCCATTTGATTTCTTTGAGACACCCTGTACATTGACCACAAACCAGCTCATGCTGTTTGATTGTGTCCTTTTAAAAACGACATGGGGGACTGCATGGTGGGTTGACTGCTGTCTGAAGGAACAGAACATTGCAGTTGTCATTATGTTTGATGTCGTATTTCTGGGAGACCATATGCTACAATCTTAATACTCTGGCTTTAAAGTGACTGTGTCTCGGATGTGTAAGAAATGTGAAGAAAACAGTTTGTAAAATAGCATTTCACGATAGATTTGTATCGGTTTTCATATATGGCCCTATAGGTGACCTGAAAAGAAAGTAAAAATGAAAACATGTGTGCCGTGCTCCAGGACGACAGTAGATAGACCTATGCGGTCCACGACGTTGACAATCTCGTATTCGTGGTGCAGAACTACAGTTGAAATAGTACTACCTTCATGGTGCAAGTATTCATTTTCTTGGCGATTACTGACGGCGAATAACCAAGTAAATGGACATTTTCATTCACTTTTATAATTTCCGAACAAATTGACATAGTCCCGTGCTTTTTAGTTCACCTGAGCCAAAGGCTCAAGCGAGCTAGTGTTACCGTTTTTCGTCCGTCGTCGTTTGTCCACAATTTCAAACGTCTTCTTCTCCGGATCTGCTGGGCCTATGTTGGTTAAACTTCACACACATGATACATAGGTAGGGGATTACAAATATGTTAAAATGGCGGTCGTCGTCAATCGAAGATGGCTGCCGTCTAAAAATAACACAAATTCTTAAAAAAATCTTCTCACAAACCGCTAGACAGATTTCTACGAAACTTGGCAAGAATTATCGATGTACAGTGATCTTTCAAAGTTGTTAAAATCGTGACCCCGTGATCAAATAGGGGTCAAATTTCCGAATATGGTCAATTCATATACCAAATTGAAGATATCGTCGAGTCGATCATTCTGGTGCAGTTTTCATCGAAAACGGATGATTAAGTCATCCAAGATGACCGCCGAAAGGTGGAAAGGTCATCCTTAAAATTCTAAATGTTTCAGATTTCAAACGTCTTCTTCACAAGGGCCGGTTGGCCAATACTAGCCAAACTTCACAATTATGGTCCTTGGGTGAAGTCTTTTCAGATTTGTTGAAATGGAGGTTGTCGCTACTCTAAGATGGCCGCCGGTGAAAGTAGGCGAAATTCTTAAAAACCCTTCTTTTCATGAACCGCCGTGCCAATTTTAACGAAACTGGGCAGGAATGCTCGATTGTCCATGTTGTTTCAGATTTGTTAAAATTGTGGCCTAGGGGGTTTAAGTAGGGGTCAAATTTCACATTTGACCGAATATGGTCATGTTATATATCAAATCGAAGATATCTACAGGACGATCACTTTAATTAGAGAGTTCAAACGTTTTCTTCTTGTGAACTTCTTGGCTGATGCTGGCCAAACTTCATAGTTATTGTCTTTCAGTGAAACATTTACAGATTTTTCAAATTGGAGATCATCACATAAAATCCAAGATGGCCACCGTATAAAGTTGGACAAAATCTTTAAACAATGGAAGCATTATAATGACCAGACTGGCTTCGACGAAACTGCATAGGAATAATAAATGTATAAAGGTCTCAGATTTACTTGCATATATATATAATAAAGAGCTGAGCGATATAGGGCCACAATGGCCCTCTTGTTTTAGACGGCCACCTGTTACCCGAACGCCTCCCATATGGCTAGCTTTACAATATGTATTCAAAATACATTTTGAAAATGGTTTACCAAATATTTTCGACAATGGAGGTAAATACTGGGGCCATGACACGTATTTTGCATGTTCACCATCGCGTACATGCAGTCTTCTGGGGAACAGGAGCATCGGTTCCAGAAGCAGTGTCACTGGCAGTGTGCATATACTATGCCGTGCATTGCGTGGTTACTGGAAATATTTTTCTGCGATGAAACTATGTTATGTTCACCCATCCTCTAGCATAGAATGCTACCGTGCGTGTACCATTTGATACCGTGTACCATGGTATATATATATATATTTACAGCGAGGTTTTCCCAATGTACAATTTGTCCACGGACATGCGCACTGGTGTTGCACTCCGTGCCGGCGTAAAATGTGGGCGTCGGATTCCTGAAGATTGCCTGTTCAGCTACATGCATGATAGTATACTGCATAACAAACTTTTGTGTAGTAACCAGCGCTATAAAATGAGCGAGAGGTATATGTAGAGCTGAGTAAGATCTCGTCGGGTAACCGGAGCATTTTTCGACGTGAAACAGTCAACACCGGGGCGGAGTGCACCATCAGTGATACTGTACTCCATGGAACAGGGCCTCGATTCCAAAAGATGTGTGACTAGCACCCTGACGCCGAGTGTGTGTACTATGCCTTGTCTTAGATGGTTACTTTTTTTCGCCCATGCATAGAACGCTTCCTACGCCTTTCCTAGCCTTGCCTGATAAAACAAACCTGATATCAAAAGGCACCAGCCTGGTTGTCTCTATGTATTGTACTGTGTATATAATATACGCCTCAGTAATTGTGAGGTAATAACATTTGCAGAGTCTGCAGTATATGTGTAACGCTACACAGTCATGTGATGGCCTGTGCATGCGGATGTCTCAAAACACAATTAAATTCGCCGTATGGTCTGCCTTTTCAGTGAGGTTTTCCCACGATGTGATTGGTACATATATTTACGTCCTTGTATCCCGTTACATTTTCGACGCCAAATATGTACATGTATATATGTACACGTATATGTGTACATATATGTACATGTATATATGTACACGTCATCAACTACGTCCCGATAACATTCAGTTCTCGCATTTGTAAATTCAGTTATTTTGTATATGATCATGCACGTACATCGTGTGTTAAGCACCTATCAATGTAGGAGGTGGGGTGGGGGACCGCCACCCAGTGTCATGCCAGGGTGACACTGAGATAAGTTTATTGTTGGGTTGGAACACCAAGCACGTTGTAGAAAGAGACAAGGTATACAGTTACAATGATGATATATTAACAAATGAGTTTATACACAAAAATGAATGTTCAAGACAGTATGGACAACGTTCTCTCGAGGGTAGACAGCAACCTAGGCACAGTCATGATTCTGGAACAGGTAAGTATCGTATAACATCTATATATAACGTTCAAGATATGAACTTAGAGTATCTGTCACCTAACTCAGGTTTCCGTCATGTTGACGGTGACGTAATATGACGTCGTTCAGATTAGTTAACATTCACTAAAGGGCGGAGGGGCTTAAATTGTTACATAAAGTTCTTCAATGGGTGGACGTCCTTAGATATGCATCTCGTCCTTAGACGTGACATGCATCTCGTCCTTAGACGTGACGTCGTCACCGCATAAGTAGCTCTGCTCAGTACACCATGGTCCACGCGGAGCATAGTCCCCGCTGATACACGGACTCGTGTTGTGGACTCCAGATTCGGATTGGTTCAGCGTACTGGTTCTACGCTATGTCACCAGATTGACGTGCCATCGCTGGCTGGGACTACAAAACACATAATGTGTTGTTACCAGAGTGTAACGTGTTATAGTCTCCATAATAGTCACAGTAGCGCACATGAAATCATTATTATGATTGCATGGCAATACTAAACAACCTCGTAAATGAAAATGATGAATCATGATAAAGTGCAATGTACACAAAGATATTTTCACTAGTTGGAAGAAGGGGGCTGATGATATAATTCATGTGTCGGAGAATGCGATATAACACATTAATGAACAGCCGCTATATCTAGCGTACACCAACAATATATATTCACAGCCGTACATGTGAATATCGGCGTCATTCACAGTTATTTAACATTAGTAAACAATCATTCAATTGCGACCCGGCCTTACCCTGATCAGACTGCCCCTGGCCAACTGCGCTAATTTAATAAAGAGCAACTATGTATTTTCCTGTGCAGACTCGCACTATTACATTACTAATGCTAAACACTGTAGACTAATCAGACTGCAGGATTTCACAGGCTGACCTAAGGCAACAGTGATTGAAATACATTATACTTCACATCATGTCCTTATTACAGCTTACTGACGTATAAATCAGTGCATTCAGTGCAGAACTGTCTGATCTGGTCTATCCTGGTCGCATTAGCATTTTCACTATTTACAATACACTATGAACGTACATGACTTAATAAAATGAATGTACAGACGACTTTGATTGGAGTTTTACATCTGTCCAAAATAGTGAATGAAAGTCATCCGGAAAATTCATGTTACAATTGTTACAGGTTAAAATTTCTCATGTATTGTACATGGCGCATGACACGATATTGGACTTAATCGTAATATAAAATGCATAGCAAAATTTTAGTAAACATTTCAATCGTTTTCGCCCTTCGTTTACAATTAGAACAAATTAGCTTCTACAATTAGTCGGAGTGACATGCACCAACCACATGTGAATTATATGACATTACAATACTCACGGAATGCTCCCACATGCGAAACCCGTAATCGTTATCATTTACACGAAAACACAAATTATTAATGATTCAGTTTGATTTTGTACGGCTTTTATTGACCAAGCATTTGGTCAAAATGGGTCCAAATAACTCAAGTAAACGAAATAGGACAGTATTATCGAGGATACGATAATAATGCGGTGAATTGCCATTCTGGGCATGAGTCATACGTTATTTGCTGCATTGAAAGTAAACAACAAGCATATGTACTTACCAGAGTTCCCAGTGAAAACTTGTGTCAAATTGATTGTCTGCGTGTCAATATAAGAACTCTGTGCCAACATTTGGCTTAC
>CM055271.1:55412604-55494719 GCA_029237695.1 Conchocele bisecta | reverse complement strand
GGGATCGGAAAAAAATAACAGCATGCATTGATAGGAAGCACGTGGAGAATTTCTACAGCCGCCACACTGCACAAACTACGGTGGATGTATGTTCACTGGGTGTTGAACTTGAACTTAGATCGGTGCCAAGCTCTATATTTTGCTTAAATGTACTATTCATCTGGATGCAAAATATTGAAAAATATTGAAGACAATGGTGATTATAATACAGGAAATTCAATCACTGTTTCAAAAAAATTTGGGGGGGGGGCATGCCCCCGGACCCCCCTAGCACACTCCTTCGCTACGCTCAATCGACTCATTTTAATGATTAGCGTAAAAAAAGTATGTGAACTTGACCCATTTTTTCCGCGCAGTCAATGTTAACTTTTTGCGTTTACAATGTTAAGTTTTCGTGTTTAAGTCCATTTCTTTGGTACTGTACCACCTAGGACCACCAAACTTTCACAGCTTCATAACCAAGGGGTGCCCACCACATAAACTATCCAACATGTGACTATTTTTTTTACCTTGACCTACGTAATTGAGTTAGCCATTTTCAACGTTAACTTTTTAACGTATGTCTGGTTAAAGTTTTTTGGTTAAAGTTTTTCGTTATACTATATCTCTGCAACTGCTTCGCCCATTACCTTGAAACTTTACATGGGTGTTTATCATCATCCATATTTTCATTCTACCCCCCAACCGTGCAGCCCCTGTGCCCAATGTCAAGGTCAAATTACTTTGATTTTTTTGTGTACTATATCTCTGCAACTGCTTCACCCATTACCTTGATACTTCACATGGGTGTTTATCATCATTGTCGCGCCCGTTTGCGGAAAGCGCGATATAGTCGGCATTTTGGCATATGTCCGTCCGTCCGTCCGTCCGTCCGTGTGTCAGGTTAAAGTTTTTCCATCTACTGTATCTCTTTTTTTTAGTGTCCATGCCTCGCCCCAAGGCGCGACATATATATGGGTATAATTATGTTATCCAAGTGTCTATGATTGACAAAAACCTGGCCTTCGTGGCTTTGCCTCGTTTCTTGTTTTTTTTTCAAATTCTTTTTCCATTTTTGTCTAGTAGCATAAGGTCGTAAGTGCTATATACGGACTATTATCATATAATAAAACAATTATTGACTATTGAGCCATAGAATATAATCTGATATTCTATGGCTCACTAGTCAATAATTGTATAATATGTTCGGGCCAGTGAAATTGCTTTCTGGCCCAGGCTCGAGGTCAAGGCGGCGGGACAAGGCGAGACATTTGATTCCGCGGAATTCTTGTTATAGCATTCGTTAGGAACTAATAATCTATTTAACGTATTTATTTATATAAAAATGTTCAGACATTTTGAGGAGGGGAAGAAATGGTAATGAGACTTTCCATTCTAATTCTCCCTACTGACGTTTATGACGTCATTGACGTTGCCAGAGGAAACAAGTGATGAGGAGTTGCCACGACGTCGCCATTTTTGGTTAAGAGTCATAAATTAACGCTTCCACAATTAATGATTTAGATGGAACACACAATCGGTGTTTATTATATTCCTGGCGATATTTTCTGGCAAAATAAACATTAATTCACCATTATCCCACGTATAGATTGTGGTGCGCAGGTTTCGGATTCTGTCTTTGATATAAAGAAAATTGTGTGTCTACTGAGCGGGCATGTACCTTTAATGCTATGTTGCTAGGTTTCAAACTATTTATTTCAAACTGATTATAGTGACATTGCGAAGCTGTTTTCACTACATATTGGATTACCCTCGTAGAAAAAAAATAAAAATATTCATGCTCCTAAAGGCATTTTCCTTATTACTGTGTCTCGGATATGGATGCAATGCAAGCAAAACAGTTGGGAAATATTTAAGGGTAGATTTGTATCAATCGGAACATATATGACCATATAGGCTGTCAGCCAGAAATGGAACCCCCACCCTGTGGGATTTTTGCAGACATATTTTTTCTGAAACTACATTCAATTAGCTGTATTAAAAGTTTATGTACGAGGGCCATCCAATAGATAGTGAAAACGAGTATGTAACTTGATATATAGTGCATATATCTGAATGAAATTTGGCATACCACTATATTGACACTTCGTCAATGACGTGACATTATATTACATCACTACGTTATATGACGTCATTGTCACATGACGTCATCATCACATGACGTCATCATCACATACGTCAAACGTTGTGGACGCGGTGATGAACAACCTGAACAATATTTTGGTAAAAAACATGGCGTTTTCAGCGAGAAAAACCCACATAGAAATGCATATTACGTTGGGAAAACGTTGTGACACTTATATGGTAGTATGTTTCGTACGTTATACCAAGGAATGTATTGGATTACAATCTGAAACGCTTGCTTTTCTAATGTACTCTTCTCCGAAATTATAATGAGAAAGACTATCAGCTTTTATATAGATACAAAAGCATATTACCTGGAGTTAGTAGACGATATGTATTCAATCTGATGGCTAATAGTATTGGCATTAACGATGGATCAGCTCAAACAATTCATACTCTTCATAAGAGCAGGGTGGCAGTGCAGTGGTATCCACACTTGTCTAAAATAGCTTGAAAATGTATGCAGTTGACGTCATTAGTGAAATTATTTCTGAATATGTGCAAATCAAATATTAAACAGACAGGAGGTTACATTGTATGATTACGGACACATGACCAGGATTGTTCATTCCAAACAAACACTACCGAGTTGTTTTCACTATATATTGGATGACCCTTATATATATATATCCGTGTATAGTGTATATCACATTCTAATTGCAAAAGTGGCCTTGTTGATGGTCATCTTCAAACTGACAGTCTTGGTAACACTGTACATGTACATGATTAAGTTTTGGTTGTATTAGTTTCAATAATGTTTAATTAGAAAAATAAATACAACACATGTAATGTTTATTGTAGAACTGATTACACCAGTGACTGCATGAATTATATTTTGTTACCATGTATTGTATTTATTTTCCAATGTTTGCAACTCACCAACAATGGTTAATTTAAATTAATGGCACATGTGAAGACATGTGTGTCATCGTTAATGTGGGAGAAAGCCATGCATATTTGCAATAAGCGTACGAATGCCATTCATCATACCATACTAAATACTGCCTTGGCCGATGATCACTTAATTGTGAGAAGTGTGCTCGTTATCAATCGCATATTAACTAGACAGCACAATAATAACATTATATTCCTTGTCCACTGTCAATCCATTTTGGAAACACTTTGAAACATTTCTTCTATAGCATTGTATACCTGGATGTGTATATTTTATCAAACAATTTGATTTGTATATCGACCTTAGTAGTAGACAGGTATGGATACATGTACCATGTACATGAAATGCTGTTTATAACAACTCCATACAGTAAAGAATAGAACAAAAGAACATTTTGGTGGCCTTTTTTGCCTTTTCTGACAATTGTTGAAGGATAATGCTATGTGCGTCCGCATTTGCGTTAAAGTTTTTACATATGCTGGCCGCGGCCATTCTAGTATATTTAGCCCCGTGCAGGCACCGGGGCGGGATCAACTGATCCTGAGAATAGTGCTGCAGTAGCCATTGCTTGTCGTAAAAGGCGACTAAACTGGCTTAACGATTGGGTTCATACTTTCCGGAACCCACTATACCGGATTTGGCCCTCATGTACATTTTTGGCTTTCTTGTATGTGAGAGTTGAGTCGGGCTTTGCCCCATATATAAAAGTAAGATTAGCGCTAATCCTATTACTTTTAGGGGATGGGATAAATGATGCTGGTGTGGCGAGGGCCTGGCACCAGATCAGGTTGTTCTAATTTCAGGACTGAATATATATTTTGATTGTAAATATTGAGTTCTGAAGTTGGGATTTACCCCCCTCGGACAGGTGGATACGGAACACGACCCCGTTGACCCGTCTGCGTGTAGACTCCCTGAGGCTTGTACCTCTATGTCAGAAAAGCGGACGTTAAACCCTATTCACTCACTCACTAGTATATTTAAAGTGTGACTTAATTACAGCAATTTACCCGGTTAATATTGATCAGACTGAAAGTTTAATAAATTAATTTAATAATGTTCGGCAGCCGTCTTGAAAAATGCCCACCATTTGTTCATGCAGCGGCTTTTTGAGCGCAGACAACCAGGTTTGATAGACAATAGGCTACTGAATCCGAAAATCATACTCACCAAAAACCCCACATGGGGGAGGGGTGGGGTTATTGCTGGCTCAAGGTCCTATATGGATGATCAGGAAAAAAAGAAAGAACAAATAAAAAAATATTTATTTCATGTTGGAAACAATAACAAAATTTAGAATGCATATTTCCCGCGAATGCGCTCACAATTAGTAGTGACATGTCAAACTCGCTACTCGGAGGTTTTCCAGATTGATGACACAATGCGGAATACTGTCTGTTCCATGATTTTCTGCTACTTTTAGCTATTAAACACATTACATCTAAAGAGTATCTAACTGTAAGTCTTCAATATTATCATGGGAATTTAACATGGGGGCTAAAAATAGATATTTTTGGAATTTGTGGGCCGCTTATCAAAATATAACTTGTTTTCTTAGTTACATCATTTCCACGCGATCTAGTCAGGTTTTATGTTTTCCTACCTTCCGACTCGCCCTCCAATTTTTTTGCCCACGTTAAATTCTTATAGGAATGTTTATTTTTCACAATAAAATCAATATTTGATGGAATTTCATCAAATATCTTTTTTTGGGGAGGGTGACTTTTTGTATGCCCCTGGTCTCATTAGAGCAGGAGGCATATAGTGTTTGGACTGTGTATCCGTTAGGCACATTAAGAAGTTTGCCGGAGTTTCTCAATTATGTCATAACTCTATATACCTTGAAGGATTATTTAAATAGTTCAACACAGTATACATGTGGACAAATGCCACACATCCATGCTGATTTAAGTGTGAAAAAAAAAGTATCATGGGAATTTAATATGGGGGCTAAAAATAGATTTTTTGGAATGTGTGGTCCGCTTTTCAAAACATAACTTTTGTTTTCTTAGTTACATCATTTCCATGCTGTCTAGTCGGGTTTCGGAGTCGATTTCCTTTTTTAGCTCACCTGAGCGAGAGCTATTGTTACCGCAATGTGTCCGTCGTCGTCCGTCGTCGTCCGTGAACATTTTCAAACGTCTTCTCCTCGGTAACCATTGGGCCTATAGTCACCAAACTTCATGGTCATGGTCCTTAGGTAGGGGGATTACAAAATTGTTAAAATGACGTCATTACGTAATCCAAGATGGCCGCCATCTAAAAATAGCACAAATTTTTCAAAAATCTTCTCAAGAACCGCCAACCGGATTTCGACAAAACTTGGTAGGAATGATCGATGGACAATGCTCTTTCTAAGTTGTTAAAATAGTGACCGCAGGGTCAAAAATGGGCGGTTTTGACCGAATATGGTCATGTCATATATCAAATTGAAGGTATCAACGAGGCGATCACTCTGGTGCATTTTTTGTTATGTCATCCAAGATAGCCGCCGAAAGGTCAAAAGGTCGTTCTTTTATCAGAGATTTCAAAATTCTTCTTCACATGAACCGCTTAGCCCATGGTAGCAAAACTTAAAAGTTATGGTCCATGGGTGAAGCCTTTTCAGATTTGTTAAAATGGAGGTCATCGCTAATCCAAGATGGCCGCCGTCTAAAAATAGCATAAATTCTTAAAAAATCTTCTTCTCATGAACCGCTGGCCGGATTTCGACTAAACTTGGTAGGAATGATCGATTTACAATGCTCTTTCAAAGTTGTGAAAATGGTGACCTCGGTTTCAAAAATGGGCGTGGCCCATGGGGTCAAATTGGGGTCAAATTTTATTTTTGACCGAATATGCTCATGTGACGTCATGTCGTATATCAAATTGAAGGTATCGATGAGGCGATTGCTCTGGTGCAATATTTGTCGGAATCGGATGATTATGTCCTCCATGATGGTCACCAAAAGGTCCATTTATTCAAGATTTTGAACGTCTTTTTCTCAGGAACCACATGGCCAATGCTGGCCACACTTCATAGGAAGTTAAGATCTTTGGGTGAAGCATTTTCAGATTTGGTAAAATGAGAGTCATCGCTTAATCCAAGAAGACCGCCGTCTAAAAATAGCACAATTTTTTTTAAAACACATGAACTCAATGTCACATTCTCCTCTGGTGTTCATGGAGTCAGGTGAGCGAATTAGGGCCATCATGGCCCTCTTGTTGTTTTCGTTTTCGTTTTTCTACCCTCCGGCTCACCTTCCAATTTTTTTGCCCACGTTAAATTCCCACGGGAAAGTTAGTTTATTTTTCACAATAAAATCAATATTTCATGGAATTTCGTCAATTTTTATGCCCCCGGTCTCGTTAGAGCAGGAGGCATATAGTGTTTGGACTGCGTGTCCGTGTGTCCGTCCATCCGTGTGTCCGGCACATTAAGAAGTTCGCCATAACTTCTATATCCCTTGAAGGATTACTTAAATATGTCAACACACTATACATGTGGACAAATGCCACACAGCCATGCTGCCCTTAATATGGCCTTGACCTTTTGACCTTCACAACTTTGAACATTTTCCTACATTAAGAAGTTCGCCGTAGTTTCTCTATTCTGTTATAACTTCTATATTCTTTGAAGGATTACTTAAATACTTAAATATTTCAACACAGCATACGTGTGGACAAATTGCACACATCCATGCTGCCCTTAATATGACATTGACCTTTTGACCTTCACAACTTTGAACTTGTTCACACATTAAGAAGTTCGCCGGCGTTTCTCAATTATGTCATAGCTTCTATATTTCAACACAGCATACTTGTGGACAAATGCCACACATATATGTTGCCCTTAATGTGACATTTTGACCTTCACAACTTTGAACTTTTTCACACATTAAGAAGTTCGTTGGAGTTTCTCAATTATATCATAACTTCTATATCCCTTGAAGGATTACATTAATATGCCAATACATCATACATGTGCACAAATGTCACACAATCATGATGCCCTTGATATGACCTTCACCGTTTGACCTTCACAACTGTGCTTATGTTGAATGCTTATCACTTCTGGTTAATTCACTTTGCCACAGTTTCTCCAATCTGCCCCCAGGGGTTTTGTGTGCCGACAGGCCACATTTTCTTGTAATTGAGCAAAACGTACTTACATTTAAATGTATTTTAGATTTAATGTGTGTAAAAGCCAAAAGTTTGTCGGCATAAAAAAGTGGAACAGATAGTAGTTAAATTTAACATGGAATTTCCTTGACGTGATTTTACGACATCAAAAACTAAAAGGCAAATTAGTTAATTAGCCTACAAATGCATGCTTATGACCAGTGACAGGTTGCGACTACATGTATATTCATACAATATTAATTGATATTTTTCTAATGTTTTGCGATATCTTCTTCGGAGGTACCCTCTGAGACATAGTCACTTTAAGTGTCGATTCCTCATTTCTGGCCATGACTGGAGAAATTGGGCCTAAGGAATTGTGACCAGTGAAGATACAGATCAACCTGTGCATCCACACATTCTGGTCAGAATCTGCACTGTTTGCCATTCCTACAATCAAACATCCGTCATTCTTCTTACAAGCAATATAGATTGTTATAAAGCTACAATAGCGTGCTATTTGATCAGTTAAACTGGTCGGTCACAACATCCATAAGCCCCATTTCTCCAGTTACTGCCACATTTGATGTATTTCAGATCCCACCGGTTCTCTTCACAACGACTTTGCTAAGCTGGAAGCGGATACTGTCTACGTCAACTTTAATGAAGATCCAACGCAGCCCTGTGATAATAAGTTCCGTGTAACGAAAGACTGCTGGTTCAGAGATGAGAATCTTGATGTAGCTGTATTAGAATTGGTAGACACAACAAATTGTCCTCCGCCACTGCCACTATGCAAGATACCAACAGAATCGACCCATATTTCATTCATAGGCTATGGCCACCCAGAGTTTGAGACGAAACACTTGGACCCAGGATGTACTGTACTATCACCAACGTCTGACAGAATATGTCGAGCTCATTTTCTGCTGGACCAATGTGAGAACTACATTAAAGATAATTTAAAGACACAATCCAAAGATCCAAAGCTGTTTGACCTACGTTACCACAACTGTGACAATCCAAACAAGCTTATGTTTGATTGCTTCATGGAGAAAGGTGCATCTGGTGCACCAGGCGTTATTCTCCATCCAGGCACGCAGCAGATAGAAGTCGTCTCTGTGCTAACCCACGGCTCCCCAGCTTGCTACTGGGAGCTTTCGCCAAGTGCACAGTCTATGTTCCCCAAAGAATGCAGATTCGAAATGGGTACAAAAATAGGATCAGTGGCAGCGGCGATGCAAGCTTCAGAATATCTCTCCTTGGGAAATGATATATTTTCATAAAGTTAATATGTTCACTGATTAAGACTTCATTTGGGGACTGGGCCAACCTAACAGTTATTGTGATGGTTATATATTTAATTTATCACATGTTCTCCGGAAAATAGGGAATAAACAAGCAAACAATAAAAAAAAGTTGAAAATACACTTATTTCAGCTGCAATAAAATTGATGTATATTCAACTAAAATAACTGTGTTTATTGCAGTAAATAGACTTTGATAGTGTAATAAGATGGTGTAATAAAATTGTTATTTTGTTTAATAAATACGAGACACGCCATGTGATTTTGTACCTCGGATATCTGCGGACTGACTAATTTCATTAAATAAGTTTACAAAATTTACAATATTTCTCATAAATAATGTCAAAAGTATGTACATACTGTGAACTTTTTGTCAACTTTTGACGCCATTTACGGAAAATACAGAAATTACGCAGATGTTCGAAGGTAGAAAATCACATGGCGTGTCTCGTACATTAACGCTTTCTACACTACAGACCTTTACCTCTATTATAGTGTTTTGCAAACAGTGTAGATCCAGATGAGCCGGCTCGTAATGAACTCTCATCATAATCTGCACCATTTGCAGATATTTTCTTATTTCTAAAAACAATATCATTTTTAGCCGGGTTTTCAAAGAAAAAAAATCCCTGCTATTCGATTGGGGAAATCTGGGAGAGTGGGCTGGCGGGCGGGTGGCGGGCAGCGTTCACAGTCAATGTTAAGTTTTTGTATACATGTAGTTTCATATTATGCAACAAGTATTGTAATACGAATGTAAAATGTCGAATCTTCTATATCCTCTTCTATTGTTTTAGAAACCGTAATTAATGGATTTACATTTATTGAGCATAGGCACTTACAAACATTTTAGTTGTACAAAGTTTTGTGAAGCAACCCCCAGAAACATACACATTCTATGTTTCTGGCCCTTTATAACTTACATGGACTCGTCCACGACGACTTCAGATGATTCCACCAATCAAACCGGTTAATTTGGCTAAAATCAAGGTATATCCGCGAACAGTGCAGATCCTGTAGAGGCAGATCATTAGCTAGTTCGCAGAAGGGTGAAACTCACGTGAACGCGCACAAGAAATTAAGGTACATGTAATTTGACACTTAATCATATACATGATCAGGATTCGTCAGTGCTCATGCGAGACTTGATCATGATCTGCACTGTCCGAATTGTATGTTGTACCGCGACCTACGCTCTTATGGTGTAAAGGAAATAACTCATCTGTATGTTGTGACTGCTTGCGAAATTATAATTCATATCAGTGTATTAATTGTGTGTATTATATGTACATTGTATAGTGTAGAGCACTCCGACGAAATATCTATATATAGCATTGTATAATAATTATCCCGCTTAACCAGTGTTTGTCATCTTTTAGATCTCGTGATCACATTTGATGTTGTACTGCTCAAACTGGGTGATAATTATTGTTTTTTTAGCTCACAAACCTAACGTTGGGGTAAATGTCTTATCAAAACTTGGTAGGTTTTGACCGAATATGGGCATGTCATATATCACATTGAAGGTATCAATGAGGCGATCACTCTGGTGAATTTTTTGTCGAAATCGGAAGGTTATGTCATCCAAGATGGCCGCCGAAAGGTCAAAAGGTCGTTCTTTTATTAGAGATTTCAAAATTATTCTTCACATGAACCGCTTGGCCCATGGTAGCCAAACTTAAAAGTTATGGTCCATGGGTGAAGCCTTTTCAGATTTGTTAAAATGGAGGTCATCGCTAATCCAAGATGGCCGCCGTCTAAAAATAGCATAAATTCTTAAAAAATCTTCTCATGAACCGCTAGCCGGGTTTCAACAAAACTTGGTAGGAATGATCGATGTAGAATGCTCTTTCAAAGTTGTTAAAATGCTGACCCCGGGGTAAAAAATGGGCGTGGCCTGTGGGGTCAAATATTATTTTTGACCGAATATGCTCATGTCATATATCAAATTGAAGGTATCGATGAGGCGATTGCTCTGGTGCAATATTTGTCGGAATCGAATGATTATGTCATCCAAGATGGCAGACAAAAGGTCAAAATGTCATCCTTTTATGAGATTTTAAACATCGTCGTCTCCTGAACCGATTGGCCAATGGTCAGCAAACTCTACCTGTATGGTCCTTAGGTGAAGCATTTCCAAATTTGTTGAAATTAAGTTGGCCTAAAATCCAACATGGCCGCCGTCTAAAAATAGCACAAATTCCTAAAAAAACAATTCTCATGAACCGCCAGCAGGATTTCGACGAAACTTGGTAAGAATGATCGATGTACAATGCTCTATCAATGTTCTTAAAATGGTGACCCCGGGGGCAAAGATGGGCGTGGCCCGTAGGATCAAATTTTATTTTGTTACCGAATATGGTCATGTCATATATCAAATATATCAGCGAGGCGATCGCTCTGGTGTATTTTTTTTCGAAATCGAATGCTTATGTCGTCTAAGATATGCGCCAAAAGGTCAAAATGTTGTTATTTCAATATAGATTACAAACGTCTTCTCGTGAACCACAGTTCGCTAGCGCTCCCTCGCATTTAATTCCTTAACAATACAAGATGTGAACAATAATTTATAGAAACAGAACATTGTTCACAGTCCACACGCTAGTGGAAGCATAAAGCATAACTATCTGCTTGTACATGCATTTTGATTATTAGAAACATGACGGGGTGTTTCATTGCTGGACTGGCGAACAGTGCAGATCCTGATTAGACTGCGGATGCACAGGCTGATCCGGATATACACATGTCGCAAACCCATAATCCCCATTGATCCAGTCACAGCCACATATACTGCATGAAAAACGTTAATAGTAAGCTTACCGACGCCAGAATGAACACATCTCGCTTCGTTGATATGTTTATATATATATAAAAAATATCAACAAAGCGACATGTGTTCATTCTGGCATCGGTAAGCTTACTATTAACGTTTTTTATGCAGTATATATATATATGTGTGTATAGTAAGCTTACCGACGCCAGAATGAACACATGTCGCTTCGTTGATAATGTTTTATATATATATATATACATATCAACAAAGCGACATGTGTTCATTCTGGCGTCAGTAAGCTTATTATACCCCCGCCACCGAATGGTGAGGGGGGCATATAGTGTTACCGGCGTCCGTACGTACGTAACGTACGTACGTCCCGAAACCTTAACGCTCGGGTAAATGGCTTATAATTTCTGTTTCCTTGCTCGGATCTGCTTCACATTTCACACACACATTGCTCCAATGGTCCTCTCACGCCCTTTGACAAATCCACATTCGTCCCGCCCCCGCTAAGGCCAGGTTCAAGGTCACAGACTGGGTGCGTTCGATACCTTAACGCTGGGTAAATGCCTTATAATTTCTGTTTCCTTGCTCGGATCTGCTTAATCTTTCACACACGCATTGCTCCAATGGTCCTCTGCCACCCTGTGACAAATCCACATTCGTCCCGCCCCCGCTAAGCCCATGGTCAAGGTCACAGACTTGGTGCGTTCGAAACCTTAACGCTGGGTAAATGCCTTATAATTTCTGTTTCCTTGCTCGGATCTGCTTCACATTTCACACACGCATTGCTCCAATTGTCCTCTGCCACCCTGTGACAAATCCACATTCGTGCCGCCCCCGCTAAGCCCAGGGTCAAGGTCACAGACTTGGTGCGTTCGAAACCTTAATGCTGGGTAAATGGCATATAATTTCTGTTTCCTTGCTCGGATCTGCTTCACATTTCACACACGCATTGCTCCAATGGTCCTCTACCACCCTGTGACAAATCCACATTCGTCCCGCCCCGCTAAGCCAGGGTCAATAGGTCACAGACTTGGTGCGTTCCAAACCTTAACGCTCGGGTAAAATGGCTTATAATTTCTGTTTCCTTGCTCGGATCTGCTTCACATTTCACACACACATTGCTCCAATGGTCCGCTACCGCCCTGTGACAAATTCACATTCGTCCCGCCCCCGCTAAGCCCAGGGTCAAGGTCACAGACTTGGTGCGTTCCAAACCTTAACGCTCGGGTAAATGGCTTGTAATTTCTGTGTCCTTGCTCGGATCTGCGTCACATTTCTCACACACATTGCTCCAGTGGTCCTCTACCACCCTGTGACAAATCCACATTCGTCTCCCCCCGCTAAGCCCGTGGTCAAGGTCACAGACTTGGTGCGTTCGAAACCTTAACGCTGGGTAAATGGCATATAATTTCTGTTTCCTTGCTCGGATCTGCTTCACATTTTACACACGCATTGCTCCAATGGTCCTCTACCGCCCTGTGACAAATCCACATTCGTCCTGCCCCCGCAAAGCCCGTGGTCAAGGTCACAGACTTGGTGCGTTCGAAACCTTAACGCTGGGTAAATGCCTTATAATTTCTGTTTCCTTGCTCGGATCTGCTTCACATTTCACACACGCATTGCTCCAATTGTCCTCTGCCACCCTGTGACAAATCCACATTCGTGCCGCCCCCGCTAAGCCCAGGGTCAAGGTCACAGACTTGGTGCGTTCGAAACCTTAATGCTGGGTAAATGGCATATAATTTCTGTTTCCTTGCTCGGATCTGCTTCACATTTCACACACACATTGCTCCAATGGTCCTCTACCACCCTGTGACAAATCCACATTCGTCCCGCCCCCGCTAAGCCCAGGGTCAAGGTCACAGACTTGGTGCGTTCCAAACCTTAACGCTCGGGTAAATGGCTTATAATTTCTGTTTCCTTGCTCGGATCTGCTTCACATTTCACACACACATTGCTCCAATGGTCCCGCTACCGCCCTGTGACAAATTCACATTCGTCCCGCCCCCCCGCGTAAGCCCAGGGTCAAGGTCACAGACTTGGTGCGTTCCTAAACCTTAACGCTCGGGTAAAATGGCTTGTAATTTCTGTGTCCTTGCTCGGATCTGCGTCACATTTCTCACACACATTGCTCCAGTGGTCCTCTACCACCCTGTGACAAATCCACATTCGTCCCACCCCTGCTAAGCCCAGGGTCAAGGTCACAGACTTGGTGCGTTCGAAACCTTAACGCTCAGGGTAAATGGCTTATAATCAAATATGCCTCGTTTTCTTTGGCTGCCAGCGGGGGCATTCGTGTGCCGACAGGCCACATTTCTAGTTATTAACGTTTTTCATGCAGTATATATATATATATGTGTATAGTAAGCTTACCGACGCCAGAATGAACACATGTCGCTTCGTCGATATGTTTATATATATCAACAAGCGACATATGTTCATTCTGGCGTCGGTAAGCTTACTATACATATATATATATTTATACCGCAACCATTGCTCCATGTAGCATAATAAAGGGGGTTGAATAAATGCTGTTTATATCTGAAGTAACCTAATATACCTGAAGTTGCCTAATATACATGAAGTGCCGTTTTTGCCTTTATTTTTTCACCTTTGACCCCTAATAGCGGCCTCTGATTGGTCAGTCTGGACAGCAAATTCAAGATGGCGGCGAATTTTAAAATCGAAATCGCTGTCTGTTCAGTTGAATTTTGTCAATTTTTACAGTATATGCGACGTAACCAACGACATGGATATGTCCATTATGATTGCAATGCTTATTATGACAACTGTGTAGTCTAAAACCAGTCAATATTGAAGCTCATTGTAAATAAATCGGAGATTTAATCAGATACAATACCGAATCTACCTAGCGTGGACGCCGCCATTTTACTTTGAATGACGTCACTAGATTTGTGACGTATGGCGAGGGAATGACGTCAAAACATGACGTCACGCACGTTCAACCGATTAAGTTTGGTATGCGGTATAAATTAAATACATGATTAGTGCCGTCGAATATAAAATATATTCGGTTTCGCCCAGACAACTTTATAGGGGCTCGCTAAAGCTCGCCCCAATAAAGCTGTCTAAGGCTCAGCCGAATATATTTTATATTCGACGGCACTAACCATGTATTTACTATATATAGACATCATATAAATAAGGGCGTGAACCGTATCGAAGACATTTATATCCTGCCAGTGCGGTGGATGGCTCTATATTATGTCATACATATGTCATACATCACGAGCGAATAACAACACTATGCGATATACGCAGCCCATATACACTTCCGCCTGTGCTAAGTTTGCCAATATTTGCAAATTTCCTTATTTCAAAATATATGTACGTAAACATTATGCTTGAAATAGAGCAGCTTTATCGGCTGAGCCTGAGCTGTGCTACAGCTCAGGGTCAGACAATCAAGTTGCTTGATTGCGAGTTTGCATTGCCAATATTGCTCACAAACGTTGGTATCGTGGGCAAGTTTCACGCAGGCCGCTGTGTACCATCCACGTGTCATTGTTTGCAAGAAAAGTAAATTTCTACAAACTATACAGTAGTTGCGTCTCTACGGAGCCCCGCGGTGGACATGGATTTTTCTTTATTTATTCGTTCCCACGAAATAACAATTTGTTCCCTCAATTAAACAATTTGTTCCCTTGAATTAACAATTTGTTCCCGTGGGAATGAATTGTTATTTCGTGGGAACGAATTGTTATTTCGTGGGAACGAATTGTTATTTCGTGGGAACGAATTGTTAATTCGAGAGAACAAATTGTTATTTCGTGGGAATTAATTGTTATTTCGTGGGGAACGAATTAATAAAAAAACAGTAAAATAGTATGCTAGACGTGGTAAGCAATCAGGTGATTAGCGTAACAATAAAATACGATGAGAAATATAAACGAGCAACATGTGTACAATGATAAAATTATAGAAATTAGTTATTCTAAGTTCAGAGCTGAATATATTATATTTATTTTGATGTAAATATTCCGTTCTGATTTTATTTTGGGATTTCTCCCCCAATGCAGCAGGTTAACTGAGGGATCGAGCCCGTTGGCCCGGTCTTAAATGACCGTAGCTGTTGATAGGCCGTTAAACACCAATATATCAAATGATATCAAATCAACCTTTTAATGCTACATTTGTGAATATAATCAAGGGCTACACTGTTCATTATCTGGATCAGTTTTGTAATGGTACCCCATTATCTGGGACACGCCATGGGATTGTGTACCTTCGGACATCTCCGTAATTTTATGAAATACGTTTACAAAATTTACATTATTTTTTCATAAATAAAGTCAGAAATCACCCATCTTTCCCGTGCGAATAACACAGTTGTAAACATACACAAGTTATAGGTTGACACTGATACAGTGGAATCTCTCTAAACCAGACACCCTGTGACATCCCATGGTGTCCGGTTTAGAGAGTCTCCACTGTGAAACATGCATATAACTACTTCAAGACCCGGGTATGTGCTTTGTGATCATGAACAGGCATTGACATCGGAGATAAATGGAAATTAAATCTTCGGTTTATTGAGGTCAGACTGTAATAAAGATATCGCTTAATGCGGTACTGTGATAATAAACGCATGGTAGTCTCGCATAACAATTTAGAATTTATAGTTCCAACACTATAGACACTGTTATTACAATAATAAAACTGTCGGGAAACTAATTTCAAGGTGACAATACGTACATACTTGTGGCTGTCACTGGAGAAACAGTGATACCTCTCTAAACTGGACACCCTGGGAGGTTTATAGATGTTTCACTGTATCATGCATATTAGAAGCACGACAGAAAGGTCATCGAGGCAATGGCGAACCGTGTAGATCCTGATCAGACTGTGCGGATGCACAGGCTGATCTGGATATACACTAGTCGCAAAACATAAAAATAAAACACGTTTCCAGAGAACGCACATTTAAGGCTTTAAAACGTTAATTTCACCTTTCATAGTGCTATTGCCATACATTTAACGTCATTGACATGAACATTAAATTAAGAAACAAATCCCAACAACCTACTGAACTGATAATGAAACGCATATATTTTACATATATAACGTCACTTAAGGACCTACTTCTTAGAACACCATCACTTGTTTCGAAGATAATAGCTTCGTAAAATGTGATTTGTATATCTGAATCTGTTCTTCTTAGTGTATACTAAGCTGTGCATTGAATTGTCATACACATACAAGCCGTCTTAGCATGGACAAGCTATTGGACAGTTTCACCTCTTGTAGCGTTTGACACAGACAGCTCAGAATTGGACAGGTAAAATAATAAAATTGTGTGCAATATGTGTTTAAATAATTATGTTATCCGTTATATATAGTCCAAGTTTATGCAGTACGCCACGTTTTATAACGTTATGGCGTCGTGATGCTCATGCAATGACGTCACGACGTCATGACGTTATGAATAACATAAACATTGTGAAATCTAAAATGGATTCCACTTAGCGTTTAGTAGAAACTAATTCCTTGATAAAGGCTTTGTGCAGAAATGTCGGAAAAGAGTGTTCCTGGTTTTTGCAGAATTGTTCAACATATTTAATATTAATTTCCAATATTTAAAATGGCCGCTGCCGGTAACCTTTAGATAATTGCTGACCGGTAAAAACACACGACCAGCTCGGTCCAAGTTCGCCGTTCAAGTGAAGCGTGTACTTCCAGTGAGTTGCAAAACGAAATGCACTAATGTACTTTTCTGTAGTGAGCGGAGATTGCTATGAAACAGCCATGGATGCGCACATGTACATGTATGAATGTGATATTGCTTGAGTTGATGCAATTGGATGAAACGGCCATGACCACGCGGGATCGTACGGGACATATAGTGTTTGGACCGTCTGTCCGTCTGTCCGTCCGTCCGTCCGTCTGTCACACTTTTCGCTTAACCACTTTGTCAGTTTCTCAAATATGCTGCAGGTGGCATCCGCGTTCGACAGACGCATTTCTTGTTTTTATTAATTCGTTCCCACGAAATAACAATTCGTTCCCTACATTTAAACAATTCGTTCCCACGAGATAGCAATTCGTTCCCTCGAATTAACAATTCGTTCTGACGAAATGACAATTCGTTCCCTCAATTTAACAATTCGTTCCCTCGAATTAACAATTCGTTCCCACGATATAACAATTCGTTCCGACGAATTAACAATTTATTCCCGTTGTTATTTCGTGGTAACAAATTGTTAATTTGTGGGAACGAATTGTTAATTCGTGGGAACGAGTTGTTAATTCGTGGTAACGAATTGCTAAATTGAGGGAACGAATTGTTATTTCGTGGGAACAAATTAATAACAAAAAAAGAATTCTACGTCCACTGCGGGGCTCCGTAGGAACGTACTTGTGCGCGGAAAAGATTTCGGAAAGTTAGACAGAGAACACATCCATTTTACCATGAAAATGGCATGTTGTACATACACATGTACACAACCTCCTGTGTTCATCTTACCCAGATTATCAACGTTTCTCAATATATATTGGCAATACAAACTCACAATCAATCAACTTGAACAGCCAATCAACAGCCAATCAAGCTGCTCGATTTCAAGCACAATATTCACAATATTGACAATTACAGGCGGTAGTGTAGTGAGTCCAAATGGAGATGCCCCCTCTCCAGTCGCTGCAGCGGCACTAGAATGTTGCCTCAACGTCCATCGATATGAGGATTATCCCCCCTCCCACCACCCCGCACACGATCACCCCCACACCCCCATTAAAGTACATGCCCGCCCGTTCAATATGGGATCATTTCGCCCTGGCACGGCCTAGCAGGGCCTTCTCTAGGCCCATCATCGGAGCCTCGAAGGCGAGTGAGACGACGAGGGCGGCAGCGTAACCGATGCACGTGTGTCCCATGAACTGGTAGGCCTGCGAATATAGAAAACACATAGCGACACTGCCGGTTTCGCTAACCTTGGCAATATTTGTCAATATCTTTATTTCTAAATACTTGAATATTTTGCTTGAAATCAAGCAGCTTTATATGTATGAGCCTACATCTGAGGATCAGACAATCAAAATGCTTGATTGCGAGTTGACATTGCCAACAGATGTTCAGAAGCGTTGATAATCTGGGCAAGATTAACGCAGGCGGTCGTGTAGTGTCATATGTTGATATCATGCAATGTTGGGAATCTCTAGGCTTGCCGAGGAATTCCTACCGTTTCCGAGCCGATTTGACAGTGAAATTGGTCATAATTTAACACATCGATGTCGTTGTTCGGTTTAGAGAGGTTCCACTGTATTTGTCAATTTCTAAATACTTGAATATTGTGTTTGAAATCGAGCTGTGCAGACAGTCAAAGTGCTTGATTGCGAATTTCAATTGGTAATATATGTTCAGTAACGTTGACAATCTGGACAAGATTAACGCAGGCCGTTGTGCAGTGTCTGATGATAACCCAGGCAAGGTCAGCAAACGCGTTGGAATTCCGAATTCCTACCGTTTCTGAGCCGAGCTTGACAATCGTATAACGCTGTGCCGTTTCTTTCGTATTACTTCAAAACGACTGAGCACGAATTCTTTTTATCCCGTCAACACAGTGCGTATGTCGCGTGAAACACGGTGCCGTGAACTATTTTTGATATCCTGTCAATACGACCTAATCACTGCGTATGAATATGTGCGATGACTGGGGTTATTTTTTTTTTTGCATTTGAAAGCCATCTGTAGGTGTCGATGGGATAAATAGAATAGTAGGTTAGTGCCGTGAATGGGGAAAATATCTGGCGCGGCACGGAAACGGGATGTGCTCGGCAGAGCCTCGCCCATCCCGTTTCCTGAGCTTTGCCAGATATGATTTCCCATTCACGGCACTAACCTACTATCCTCGATGTCGTTCACTTGTCAGTATTCTAGATTATTAGTAAGAAGTGTCAGTGATGTTTTGCAGCATCATCAGTCATGTTGGCCGTACAGTTGAACCTCTCTGAACCGGACACCAACACATAACATGTGACCATATCTTTGATGAGTTTCTTGGTAATTTATCTCAGGTGATAATGTCTGTTCGTGATCACACAGCACACAACTATGGCTCAGAATGATCAAATGCCCGATTTACAGTGAAACCTCTCTAAACCGAACACCCTGGGGACATCCCAGGGTGTCCGGTTGAGAGAGGTTTCACTGTACATTAAGTCTTACATGGCCATGGATATTTACATATTTGCTCGGAATAATGAGACTTTTCTTACGAATCTTAGTGTCAAGGTAATACAAATCTTCCCCTATGAGTAATGTGTATCTGTAGCCGATTTCACCAACATTGCAAAGTATACTTTTCTAGCAAAGTATACTTTGAGGGAGTAATCACTTATTTTTCCCGAAATGCATTATTTCATATAAAACTAACAACTGCATATATTTGATGATTAAAAGTATGCAGAATTATTATACTGAATTATACAAAATGGCTGTGATAATGTAATAAATTCAGTATAATAAAAAATAATAAAATCAAACAATTTAAAATGTCTCCCTCAAAGTATACTTTGCTAGAAAAGTATACTTTGCAATGTTGGTGAAATAGGCTACTGATCAGAGACACACATGTATACACAATAAATCCTTGATCTGATGGAGCTGGATACTTGATCAGCCCATCCGGTGTGCTATCTTGTTAGGGCAGTCGCGAATTGACCATCTAGTAAAACAGACCTAGCCAGCACAGTTTGAACATACGAGGTGCAGTCATAAAGTTCTTTGCTTATATCTAAAGAACAAATTGGTCAAATCGGTTGTGAAATATGTCATTAGAAAGCTGGTACATTTGTACAAACAGTAACGTATCGGTTCCATGAAATAGATCACACTATTTCGTAAAGTAGTAATTTATTCGCAGGCGTTTATGTCAGCACGGAGCAGTTTGACGTCGTCTAACGTTACGCAATGATTTAATAGCATTGTTTATTGTTGTTTTCGACATGCTGTACGACGCAAGTCAAATAAACGTATTCATCGTACATGTGCCATTTAGTTAAGTAGAATTTGTATTGTACTGTAACTTGTTTCATTGTATGTAAGTATTTTAACCCAATGCTCTAATTAATTTCGATAGAGTGACACTTACATAGTTGCTATACTTAGCGCATGTTTGGTTACCTGTTGTTTTCGCATATTACATTGTATAACCTCATTTAATACTTGATGCTATCCGTCATGGCTTAAAAACCCGTACAAATTTCTACATGTATAACAAGGTGTATGATCACGTACGTGGTACTAACAACAACAACAACAATTACTGAAGCTTCCAGAATCCTTCTGATTCAACGTACGTATTCTTTTATATTGTCCTTATTACGTAACGGATTTTTATGAAATATGGCGCATCCAACGTGTCTTGTAAAGCTGCATTTGGTGGTCTCTGTATGTTCGCTCAAACGACATAAGTCTGTGCCGAACTCCCTGTACCATCAAAATGCAGCTCCTGAAGACGCGTTTGCTGCGCCATATGTCATCAAAATCCGTTGCATATTAAGGAAAATATCAAATAATACTTACTTTGGAGTGGGCGACATTGTTGTTGTTGTAACCACGTGATCATGCACATTGTATGATTATAGATAAAAATAGCCGCGGAACGTTGCTCCGTCCATTGACGCGACGTTACAATTTTCTGCGTCAAATTCCTGCATTACCTGCATTCGTGTTACATAATACGTTTGTTTTCAAACGAACGATGTCTAAACTGTGCCATTACGTGGTTCAAACATTTCTTTGGTGGAAAAAGAAATAAAATCAAAGCACTGGTATTTCATGAAATGTTCGATTTTTCAACTGCTCCGTTGTGACGTTATTTCGTTGCTTTAGTTACGCATTACATGCGAGTGTTTATGCATCACATATATACTTACGATTTCCAAGTGCGTGTGGTAGACGAACGAGTGTTTATGCATCACATAGATACTTACGATTTCCAATTGCATGTAGTAGACGAACGAGTGTTTATGCATCACATAGATACTTACGATTTACAAGTGCGTGTAGTAGACGAACGAGAGTTTATGCATCATATAGATACTTACGATTTCCAAGTGCGTGTAGTAGACGAACGAGTGTTTATGTATCGCACAAATACAGTAGCGCTTTTCTGCTCCTTACCTATTTGTATATACTAATATCGTATACATATCGTAATCGTATAGTATTGGTATATTTAATGAGTATATCGTATGTTATAGTATTGGTATGTTTGTACCGTATCATCGTATAGTACAAACGTACTATACAAATATTATACAAACATACGATATCCGTTCGTATATACGATATATCCGTACGGATATGGTATGAATATACCATATGAATATACCATAATCTGGTATGTTTGTACGATACAAACGTACCAGAATTATACACATGTATAACAATCGTATAAACGTACGATTTGAATGGTATATCTATACGATATTGATTGGTATGTACGGTACAAACATACCGTACGTTTATATTATATGCATATCGTATAGAAAACATATCGTATTGGTATAGTATACATATAGTATTGGTATAGTACGTATAGTTGACCTGCAGAAAAGCGCTACTGTACTTACGATTTACAAGTGCGTGTAGTAGACGAACGAGTGTTTATGCATCACATAGATACTTACGATTTCCAAGTGCGTCTTGTAGACGAACGATCGTTTATGCATTACACAGATACTTACGATTTCCTAGTGCGTGTTATAGACGAACGATCGTTTATGCATCACATATATACTTACGATTTGCGTGTTGTAGAAGGACGAGCGTTTATGCAACACTTACGATTTCCAAGTGCGTGTAGTAGCCGAACGAGCGTGTATGTATCACACAGCTACTTACGATTTCCAAGTGCGTGTAGTAGCCGAACGGGGGTTTATGCATCTCACAGATACTTACGATTTCCAAGTGCGTGTAGTAGACGAACGAGAGTGTATGCATCACACAGCTACTTACGATTTCCAAGTGCGTGTAGTAGCCGAACGAGAGTGTATGCATCTCACAGATACTTACGATTTCCAAGTGCGTGTAGTAGCCGAACGGGGGTTTATGCATCTCACAGATACTTACGATTTCCAAGTGCGTGTAGTAGACTAACGAGAGTGTATGCATCTCACAGCTACTTACGATTTCCAAGTGCGTGTAGTAGCCGAACGAGAGTGTATGCATCTCACAGATACTTACGATTTCCAAGTGCGTGTAGTAGCCGAACGAGAGTGTATGCATCTCACAGCTACTTACGATTTCCAAGTGCGTGTAGTAGACGAACGAGAGTGTATGCATCACACAGCTACTTACGATTTCCAAGTGCGTGTAGTAGCCGAACGAGAGTGTATGCATCTCACAGCTACTTACGATTTCCAAGTGCGTGTAGTAGCCGAACGAGAGTGTATGCATCTCACAGATACTTACGATTTCCAAGTGCGTGTAGTAGCCGAACGAGAGTGTATGCATCTCACAGCTACTTACGATTTCCAAGTGCGTCTAGTAGCCGAACGAGAGTGTATGCATCACACAGCTACTTACGATTTCCAAGTGCGTGTAGTAGCCGAACGAGAGTGTATGCATCTCACAGCTACTTACGATTTCCAAGTGCGTGTAGTAGCCGAACGGGGGTTTATGCATCTCACAGATACTTGCGAGTTCCAAGTGCGTGTAGTAGACTAACGAGCGTTTCTGCATCACATAGATCCCCATGACGATCGGGTGGACGAGATAGGCGCAGTAGGAGAGACGACTCAGGGGGATAAATGACTTCCACGATAGCACTTACGATTTCCAAGTGCGTGTAGTAGCCGAACGGGGCTTTATGCATCTCACAGATACTTACGATTTCCAAGTGCGTGTAGTAGACTAACGAGCGTTTCTGCATCACATAGATCCCCATGACGATCGGGTGGACGAGATAGGCGCAGTAGGAGAGACGACTCAGGGGGATAAATGACTTCCACGATAGAAACGTGTTTACCGGACCTGTAACCGATTTCAGGAACATTACTACTGTTTGTTCCACGTTTTGGCTATTAAACACATTAAATCTAAAAAAAAAAATGTTCAAATGTAAGTACTTTTTCACCATTAACAAAAGAGTCACCCTCCCCAATTTTGTTGGTTTGATGAAATTCCATCAAATATTGATTTCATAGCGAAAAATCTATTTTCCATTTGGAATTTAACATGGGAGAAAAAGAATTTGAGAACGTGGAGGAGGAGTCAACAAACGGAGAAAAAAAATGGAAATTGACTCCGAATCCTGGCTCGATAGCTTGGAAATGATGTAACTAAGGAAACAAAATTTAGATTTTGAAAATCGGTCCACAAATGAAAAATTAACTTCAAAAACATGTATTTTAGCCCCCATGTGAAATTCCCACAGGAAAATAGTTTTTTCGTAATACAATCAATATTTTACAAAATTTCATCAAATAATTGTTTTTGGGAGGGTGACTTTTTCGTACATGTACTCGTTCGCTTCGCTTACTCGTTGTTTACGCGGAAGCCGACGTACAGTCGTGTGTTATTTTACGCTATTCAAACATGTACGATGGAATATTCTATATTTACTGCCTATCTCTTTATCTATCTCTTTATACTGCAGCACACCCTCACGGGTAATTTCGTGGGTGGCAGGTGGGAGCATGCGATGGGTAATTTAACGATCGGGTTTATCCTTACCGGAATCCCGACTGGAGACCTGGTTTGGCCCTCACATACGTCTTTGGCATTTTGTATGTGACAGTTGAATCTGGTTATACCCCTTATAAGAGTAATCCTACCGGTATTACTTTTAAATAGGGGAAGGGGCCAAGTGACTTCGGTGCGGTATGGACCTGGCACCAGGTAAGGTTATTCTAATTTCAGGGCTGAATATGTTGTATCTCGATGTAAATATTCCGTTCTGATTTTGGGATTCCGCTCGACCACGCGCTCCACAATGTCACTTACCAATACACGTGTATTGTACGTTATCAGGGGGCCGTTTCACTAAATTTCGTACGACTAAAATGTTCGTAAGTGCAAAACTATGATAGTCTGTAAATTTCACATTAACACTGTTTTCTTGTAAACAATTATTGGATTGACATTTATTGAGCATAGGCTGCTTATGCCGCCTATGCTCAATAAATGTAAATCCATAAATTGATACTTCCAAGACGATCCAATATTTGCACCTACGGACATTTTAGTCGTACGAAGTTTAGTGAAACGGGCCCCAGGTAACTCGCTACATTGATATGCATTGATCGAATACACACGGACGGATAATAAATATGTCGTATCCTACATGGACTAGATACGTACATACGGGTAACAACTATTTTAACTAACATTTCATTGGTCGAACGGTGTCGCGTGACGTTGCCGAATGGCGTCAGAATAATGGCGCAAATTAAACAAGTACGCGATCTTTTCAACCAAATCATGTTTTGTTGTGTGCCTATCCTCTGTAATAAAAGTCTATCTGATTAATGAAATAAAAAATTCTGGTGCTTTCTGATATCAAATTTATCAGGCAATCTTAGAGGAAACGGTAGGAATTCCTCGGCGAGCCTCGGAATTCCTCCAGCATTGCCTGGTGCACTTGCTTTCAAAATATTTTGTTTTTAAAGGTACATGCCCACGCAGCAGGTTACACTGTACTACTATTTTTCATTTTCTGTCATGCCTTATATGAGCCATTTGTCTACCCACTAACGAGTTATTTTTAATTACGGCGCGGGTTAATTGGTGTTAAATAGCATTTTATATGCCGCAACCAGAAAGGGTATTTTCCGACCTCGTGCTATTTTTACCAATACTCGTCACGTGACACGGTCAATCATATCACATCTTTGACATGCGCAGTGAAGTATCGGAAGGTGAGAAGAAAAATCTCTGTTCGAGTCCAAATCTAAATCTCCACGTAACTCTTTCCATTTGGTGATAAGGTCGCCAATATTAACCACTCTCTCTCTGTACTGCCTGTCCCTCAGACATTTCGCCTTTTTTTTTGGTTTTTCCGACGCCGTTTCATACAATTTCCGTCCTGGACGTTTCGACATGTTGATATTCTTGTTTACATATTGGGAAGCCTACTGGCGCGCGTAGTATACTGCGCATGCGCACCGCAAAGCCGTGATGTGAAAGTCGTCGTCCCCGCACATTATCAAAATAGACTGTTACCGCCTGCGCGTCGCTAACAGTAAATTGATAATTAATAAATGATTATATTTGTATAGCGGGCACTCGTAATTTTTAGAACTGGTGGAATAGTGACATAATTATACACTTATTTAATTCCTATAAAGAACATTTTGTGCCTACTGCGCGGGTATGTACCTTTAAATTATGTTTTCCTTTTATTTCATCAGATATTATCAAGTTAATGTAATAAAATAATGAGACAAACATAGAATGTATATGAATGATTATACAAATAAATTGTTCATGGATGACGCCGCAGTGGAACGCCTACTATTTGAGATGAAAAACACTTTCAAACGTTTATAAATTTAATTTCAGCATTAATTGCATCTACCGCATCATACTATTTTAGTTGTATTGGTTTTTAACCCTTACAATAATGACGTAAATATTTGTTTATTTTTCATTTTCCATTTTTCAGTATTTTGAGCTATTTGTAGCCAACATGTTTCCCAGCATACAAAACGTTCATACCTCCGTATCCGGTTGCGCAGGCAACGATCACCCAGCATACGCACATACTCCACACCGTCCTGGATGTGGCATTATACAGTGCTGTGGTCCCTTTGTTAAGGGTCGGGGCGCCGGTATCCGTGTTGTTCCAGAGCCCATACACCACCAACAACGCCACAACCCCCGCTATTATCCACCCGGCCACGTTCACAGTCTGGATAAAATGGAGTGTGGATTAAGGTTCCACCACACCAAATCATCAGATATTCATGCCCGGTGTAGTCGTACAGTAAAGTAAATAATCCAGTTGGTTTACGCCATAGACACTCTTTGCTTGTAGAAACCGGTGAAATGATGTACTAATCTTCTTCACATGCATGTTAATGTATAATGTACATCATGTTCAAGCATATGTTTGGGGAATACTTTGCAAGTCGGAACATTCTAGCCGCTGACTTTTTGGGACACCACAAGGGTGGCCACAGGATATTGAATTTATCGTTCTTAACAAAAATTAAACATATATTTAAATTATTGAATGTCCAGAACAGATTGGGTGCAGGTTATGAGAAAATAGGTCACACAGCATTCATAGGAAAAAAGAATGTAGCAGAGAATAGCAAAATGCGTTGTAATGTAAATGCTTGAATTTAACGACGTCACTGGCTCGATGGCACGAGGGAAGCGGAGAATGGAAGGAGGTGGGTACACAGGAAACCGGCCACAGGGGGCATAGCTCTTATTAGAATAGTCCCTCTGGTTCTTTAACGTGCACAGACTCTCCTTAAAATCTGATACACGGGACCGCCGTTTAAAATCCCCATCCGAAAGGACCAGTAGAGCAGGAGATACAAAGTATCTCAAAAATACTGACACCCTGGACCTGAACCCTGAATCGAACCCGGGTGGCCAGCGTGGCAGTCCGACGGTGTTACCCTCAGCCACGGTCTGCTCTTCAACATGCTTTGTAAATGGTTACATTATATAGGAAAACTCAATGGATAAGTTGCGGGCAGTAACTCCCGTAGGTTGAAGAGTTATTGCGCACAATTAGGAGTGGATTTACCACCATCTCCACTACACGTATCTCCCACCCGGCCTCGTTTACAGTCTGCTGGATACAATATTGTGTGGATTAAGGAGGGGAGTAGTTGCTGCGGGCAGTAACTCTGCAAAACTCCCGTACCGTACGGGAGTTTTGCAGAGTTACTGCCCGCAACTACCTGGGAAGTTATATGATGGAATGTTAAAAGTACAGGATTTTGATGTCATTAATTACTGAAATGTATACAGTAATGCCGACGAAATATAATGAATGCCCCTCGTAAAATATACACATAGCGCTGAGAAGATTGGAAGCAGGAGTTTTTTGGTGCTGCGTTAACCTGTAGCCGATTTCATCAAAATTGTTAAGTGCACTTATCAAGTACTCTTTGCGGGAGTAATTATTTATTTGCACGGAAATGCATTACATGTATTTCATATAGAGCTAACGACTGTTTATACTTGATGGTTAAAATATGCAGAATTATTATATTGTATTTATTAGATTATCACAGCCATTTTTGGGGCTAGAAAATATTTTATTTCTCAGTGGACGGTTTTCTTCACTGGCCGTTCCAAAGTGGAACCCTTGCTGTCAATGTTTTCATTGTATTTTACACCATTGTGAATTTGATTTCTTTTCTGCTGAGACTGATACGTTATCGGTAGTTCATTGAGGAATAGTTGTAACGGGGCCTGTGTTCCATTTGTTTTACTTTAATGTATGTCACGTAGTGTGTGTTGCTTTGCTTTTGTTACTGCACATCGCTGGTCATGGAGGGCATGTTTGTGTCGCGTTGATTCTTTCCATGGGTTCATGGGTCTCCTTTGGGTCGTGTCTAGTCGGATCAATTATATAGTTTCTAAACAATATGTGTTTGCTTTACTTTATGCCACAGAGCTGCAGGTAAGTTTTGTATTTAAGGAGTATTATACCCCTATATTTCAAATTCACTCCCGGCCGATTCAAAGAACATATTCTTTTATTTTGTCCTTTTTATGTAACGGATTTTGATGAAATCTGGCGCATCAAACGCGTCTTGTTAAGTCTTGTTAAGTTGCATTTGGTGGTCTCTGTACTTTGGCCCAAACTTCTGTCGTTTTTGCGACCGACACGGAAATCGTTTCTTCGCAAAAACGACATAAGTATATGCCGAACTCCAGGGACGACCAAATGCAGCTCATGAAGACGCGTTTGCTGCGCCATATTTCATAAAAATCCGTTGCATATTAAGGAAAATATCAATTAATACTTACTTTGGAGTGGGCAAGATTTCAACACTTTCAGCCACTGTTGTTGTTGTTGTAACCACGTGATCATGCACCTTGACTGCGTTACAGACAGAGAATTCGCGTCATTTAATAACGGGTATTCCATTTTGATAGACATGGTACACCATTACATGTACGACTGGGTCGAATTACGGTCTCCACTTCACCAGATGTATCTGTGTTTGCTTACAGACATGAGATCAAAATAACTTTCTGTCAAGTTTCATTTTTCAGGAATTATGTTTCGTATTGTGATTCCTATTGAATCACATATTAAACTTTTCCTTTATTCTTACAACATAAACCACGTGATGAGATCATAGTTATATGGTTGGTTTATGAGAAAAATCAACTGAATATAAACGAAGTACATGTAGTTACACATTTTGGATGTTACGTTTTGTAAAGAGACTAAGTATGTGACATTGACATTGGGATCAGCGGGGATTGGATGGTCGTGGGTTTGTCACAGCATGATAGTAGAGCCTTAGTGCATGTGTGAAGTATTAAGAATTGTGGATGAAGAAAATAGAATTCATAACATATTTCTCTGATGTTAAGCTTATCAACGCACGCACGCACGCACGCACGCACGCACGCACGCACGAACAACCTGACTCCAGTATACCCCCTCCACAATTCGCTTCGGGGGTATAATAAATTGGACGCAGAGCAGATGTGTGAACATTAGCCAAAGACAGACTTCGATCAAACGTTCGAGCCATTGTATAGTAAAATAGCGTACGCGGGACTTGAAAAATGTTTCAAGGGATTGCATTTTTTTAGGAGTTTCATTTTGCGCCATCGCACTTAAAATTCATTACACATATAGGGACACTTATCGGGATCGCGGCGCTATTTCAAGCGAGCCCGGCATTACGAAGTATCACATTTTGAGCCATCGCAATTTCACTGTACCTGTATTCGATAAGACTGGCCCGTGGGTCCTATGACCCATGATATGTACACGTGATTTCACGTACCTTTCGCATTCTAATCTTGCATTTCGTCTTACAGAGCAGGTAGCCGGCGAGCATGCCGACGACGTATGGCCCTATACGACACCAGGGCTTCACGTACATGTCTTCGCTTTGTGCCGGGTTCCTGTAATGGACGATCAAACTCTCCAGAACCGTTGCATGTTACGTAAAATAAATGCTTTGATTTAACGACGGCACTGACTTGATGACCTTGCATGTTGGGATCGACTATTTAAGTCTCCATCCGATAGGACTAGGCTAGCACGAAGTTTTCTTGCCTAAGGACGACCTTTACACGCCAAGTTACGTTCATGAACTAGTAATATATGTGGCTGTGACCGGAGAAATTGGGTTTATGGGTTTTGCGACCAGTGAAGATCCAGATCAGCCTGTTCATCCGCATAATCTGATCAGGATCTCCACTGTTCGATATTCCGTCAATGAAACACCTGAACAATGTAAATGCTTTGATTTAAAGACGACACTGGCTCGGGACCGACATGCAAATGAAACCGCTACGGAAAAGATGTTTTGTAATGAGGGATCGTAGCTAGTTATCTCCCGTTGAATTTATTTATAGAAATCCGGTCCAAATTGTGTAGTTTAGGACCTTATTGCTTGTAAAAAGGGCGAATATAGCGTGATCTGTGATTTTGACTAGTGTTGATCCAGATCATCCTACATATCTACGCATTCTGTTCTGGGACTGGGACTACATTAATTGCAAGTTTCACACTTATGACTGTTATTGCAATCAGTGTAGACTCGGATCAGACTGCACATACATACATGTATGTGTAGTCTGATCAGAGTCGACTCTGTTCGCAAAACTCAAGTTTCCTGCTATTCAGTAAGAAATAAACATACAGCATAGGACCGGATCTTTATAAATAAATTTGCAAAGGGACATAACTAGCTACGATGCCTCATTATGACAGGCTCAATGTCTGATACGTCAATGCAAGGCATATTCTATAATATATATTTTAATTCATTGTATTTATTAAACTCGTTGACTGATTTCGCAAGAGACTTGGCATACAGATGCAAGGTGTATGATCACGTGGTTACAACAACAACAAGTACTGAAGCTTCAAGAATTCCTCCGATTCAAAGTACGTATTCTATTATTATGCTACGGACTTTTATGAAATATGGCGCATCAAACGCATATTGTTAAGCTGCATTTGGTGGTCTCTGTACTTTGGCCCAAACTTCTGTCGTTTTTGCGAAGAATCGATGTCCGTGTCTACCGACACGGAAATCGATTCTTCGCAAAAACGACTTAAGTATGTGCCGAACTCCCAGGACCACCAAATGCAGCTCATGAAGACGCGTTTGCTGCGTTTCATCAAAATCCGTTTGATATTAAGGAAAATATTAAATAATACCTACTGTGGAGCGGATAAGCTTTCAACACTTTCACCCATTGTTATTGTTGTTGTAACCACGTGATCATGCGCCTTGATACAGAAACTTTGCGCAACTAAAATAGAAAAGCCATGTAAAGATCAGAAAGACTGGTACTTACGTCACGGCAAAGGCGGCATTTGCACTGAAATCGTCGACGACGGACAGAACTGCCCGTGCTATACTACTGGCAACGATGACGGCCAGACAGCAGATTCCGCCCCACAGTCGCGAGCTGAAACACAATGGCAGGCGGGATAATGTTATACACTACCTCCTGCGGTAAGCTTGCCCAGATTTGTCAATCGGTTTTATTTAAAAATGCTTGAATATTGCGCTTTAGATAAAGTATTGGTTGGTTGAGCCTGAGCTGTGGTAGAGATCAGGCTCAGTGGACCAAGCTGCTTGACTGCGAGTTGAGATTGCCTATAGGTGATCAGAAACGTTGACATCATGGCAAGTTTAACGCCGGAATGCTGTGTATGTCGCTGTGACTGGAGAAATGGGGCTTATGGGATTTGTGACCTGTGTACACAACAGCCTGCGCTAATCTTGCCTAGATTATCGAAATGTTTGAACATCTATGGGCAATGCAAACTTACAATCAAGCAGTTCGATTGTCTGAGCCTGAGCTGTAACACAGCTCAGGCTTAGCCAATCAAGCTGCTTGATTTAAACAAAATATTTATGTACAAAAACATATTCCAAACTGCAAAAATCGCCGTTATAAGAAGGTACGACAGGGAACGTTTTGATATCTACTCACTAGACCAGGTTTAAAGCGTCTCAGATGATGTTTCAGATATCCAATGGTAACACTACTTCGGTATTATCTACAGTCACCTTTCACCAAGGGAAGTAATTCTGTTGTTTCCGTAATTTGCTATATATACTGTAAAAGGCGGTCCCGTGTATCATATTTGAAGTAGAGTCTGGGCATGCTAAAGAGCCAGAGGGGACTATACTAATGATAGCTAGGTCGTGTGGGACGTCGTTAAATCCAAGCGTTTACATTTTTACGGGTGTAGGCTATGAGGAGCATTGGTACACAAGATTTACGGAATCAGTGTAAATTACTTTTATTATATACCTACCCATGAAATACATAGTTATACGATGTAAATAAAAGTCATATGTTCTCATCGATGAAATAAACAATTTTCGGTGAAAATACGACTACTTCCGCTATCTATATTCATAACGCGCATCTGCAGTGCCGGACTACGAATAGACTGCAAATACACATTCATTACCGTATACAGACAAACAAACTGCTAATTTCCATGTAGCGGTATATAATAAATAGAATATTCATATTTTTGCAACGAATATGACATATGTGTTCATCCTAACGACACTCGTGAAATATGGACATTTCACACTACTCGATGGACATATATGTCATATTCGTTGCAAAAATATGAATATCCTCTATATATTTCTCTTTCAAAGTGACTCTGGATGATACCGGTATTTGTTTGTTCGCTTCATAACGGATCGTTTACATAGTTTTAACTACGTCTGACGTCTGTACATGGGATGTAAGAAATTCTCAACTAATACATTTGTTCTGGTTGCAGCAGATGTATATATTCATATATTAAGAAACATTTACCTTAATTTACTTTTAGACATATATCTATGTGTCAGGATTTGCGACGGTCCCTCTAGTTTTATGTGTTACAGGGTTAATCGGTCCTTTTATAAGAATTGTTTTTATGTACTTCTTATGGTTCCAGTTCTGGAAATGACGCAGTTTTAAAGTTAAATTTATGTTGTGGCAAAATATATTGCATATCGTTTCTCATAATTCTTTTGAGAATGGCAATTGTATTTTGTATGTACATGTACATTGTGTTTTATATAGTATTGTACAATTGGTGAGACGTAAATAAACTATCTATCCTTCATACACGGTAAATCACAGGTGGTCGGCATGTTGATTGGATTTTGTAATATACTGTTTAACCCGTTCAAGACTAAGTAACTGAAATGGACTGTTATATGTTGATTTTCCTACCAATCCAATCATCACAAAATGATTTTCAGACTAGTCCATTTATGAAAAGGGGATGTTTGCTGTAACAAATATGAAAATTACTCAGTAATACAAAACGTGCAGATCCTGTTGAGACGGCTCGTTACGATCCGGCAAATTGGATCTACACTGTTTGCAAACATCACAAAAGAGGTACATGTATGTAGTGTGGAAATGGTTGAACAAATAAAGCCCATTGTAATTATTTGGCAATAAACTATGTTTAAACTAAACTAAAACTAAACTAACAAATAATTGTGTAATATTCTCAGGCTGGTAAATAAAACTAATATTACCGCTTGAATCTAGTATCGTCATTATATATCTTAAATTAATGCACTTTATACAGGGCCATAACAAAAACAGGTTTTTATTTTTGTATAGTATTTTTTTCCCAAAAATCCTGATATGACCCTTTAATCACTATAGTAGCAGAAAAAATAAAAATAGCTTCAATAATAAAACATAGCACAAAATATTTGAAGAAAACAATTACATGGTAGTCAATAAAGAATGTGAATTTGTCCATGAGGCAATTTAAAACTGGCATCCACCGGATACATTTACTTACTAGTGGAGCGGAATGAGCAGCATAGGCGACACGAGGTGGAACTGCATGTCGTTGGCCAGGTACCAGCTCCACCCCATACACTGTAATATAGCCATTGTGTGATCGTCATCACAAGGAATGCCGACGTCACACGCATATTTGAATGCGTCAGTGGCAGAAGTGGGGTAATACAGTATATGTTATATGGGCTTTCCATGTTTTAATTGAAACAAGGTCATGCAGACTCCTAAATCGTTAAAACGTGGCGGTAACTACAAATCATGCGACATCAGCCCTTTTTACAAGCAATTCGACACGAAAATATACAACTTGGACCGGACTTCTATAAATAAATTCAGAGGGAAATGATTAGCTATGATCCCTCATTATGTCTGGGTTTTTGTTATTCAAAGTATACGTTATAGTCAGAGATAATACAATTAAGGTGAACCACAATGATATTGGTCACGCTGAAAGCCGGGCTGGAGAATCCCCATACTCTGTATATTAGCTGAAATTACTTATTCTGTCTCATTACACGTTGAAGGAGTAATTACTAACTTTAGTGAAATCAACATGTTATATTCAAGTTAAACAAACGCCTGTTTATTGCTGACGACTGCATTCAAACAGGCATGTGCGCGAAGTGGTGGCAAAAGAGAACAATACAATAATTATAAATTATAGTTGACACTTGATAGCGCAGGTTCGAAATTAAAAAATAAATATATCAGCCAGTCAGCCAGACTTGGACCCCCCCCCCCCCCCCAACTGGGGGATGGGGGGGGGGGGGGGTGTATGCAGACACATATTTCCTAAAATTACAAATTATTTTGGTGACATCGGCTACTATGACGGTTCCCATTGTTTCCGATGTCGAGAATCTCCGCTATAGTACAACATAGTACACGACCGCCCGAGTTAATATCCGCTATAGTAAAATATAGTACACGACCGCCTGAGTAAATCTCCGCTATAGTACAACATAGTACACGACCGCCTGAGTTAATATCCGCTATAGTACACTATAGTATACGACCGCCTGAGTTAATCTTGCCCAGATCACGAACGTTTTTGAACATCGATTGGCAATGCCAACTCGCAATCGAGAAATGTGATTGTCTCAGCCTGCGCTGTAACGTAACACAGCTCAGTCTTAGACAAGCGAGCTGCTTGATTTCAAGCACAATATTCAAGTATTTGAAATGAAGAAAATGACAAATATTGGCAAGATTAGTGCAGGCAGTTGTGTATAACCTGGTCACCTGTTTGAAGGGGTCCATCAGGTTGTTGATATAGAGAAGGTTCCACCACCAGGTTTCCTCGCACTCGTCCGGCTGCTGCTCCCACAAGGGGCCGTTGTACCAGTATTTTACAACCGTTATATACACCATCAGTGTCAGCATATAGGGCGGTGTTAATCTACAATATTTTCATTTGTCATTTGAGGGGCCGTTGTACCAGTGCTTTATAACCGTTATATACACCATCAGGGTCAGCATATATGGCGGTGTTAATCTACAATATTTACATTTGTCATTTGAGGGGCCGTTGTACCAGTGCTTTATAACCGTTATATACACCATCAGGGTCAGCATATAGGGCCGTTTGTTAACCTACAATATTTACATTTGTCATTCAAGGGGCCGTTATACAAGTGCTTTACAATCATTATATACACCACCAGGATCAGCATATTGGGCATATACGGCGGTGTGTTCTAAAATATTTACATGTGTCGTTCAAGGGGCCGTTATACCAGTACTGTACAACCGTACAGCATATAGGGCGGTGATTAACTACAATATGTACATTTGTATTTCCACATTCGATATTTGTGGCTGTTATTGGAGAATGATGGCTAGTCTAACTGTTGATCTTCTAGAGCTTTCATACAGCATAATGCCGTTGAATACTGTTTGCTGACTGAATGCTGATCGGATGTACAGGCTGATCTGGATCCACACTGCTCAAATAGTCATAAGTCCGATTTCTCCAGTCACAGCCACAATTTACCTCCAGAACCTGTGGAAGTAGTACATCACCCACTTGAATTTCGTCGCTCCTCCCACTTTCTTCATTTCCTTCAGGGACAGGTACGTTACTAACAGACCGCTGTAAAGGCAGGCGTACATGCATGTTTTTATGGAAATGTCAACTAATCTCATACACCATGCCAAGTATTGCATGTAACCCTTTCAGGCCTTAATACTTTGCCTGAACTGTGGTATGTTAATTTTTCGACCAATTTAATTGTCACACAACTATTTTCAGACTAGTCTATATACTTAAGGTCAAAAGAAACTTTACAGTATATAAATGGTTCGATATTTCGTGAACAGGTAACGTTTGAAAACCGGATGTAAAATGTTGTTTAATGCTGAATCTAATCTGCAACTACTGCACCAAAACGTCAGATGCATGTGTTTAATGAGATTATGTAAACAATGAAAAGACAACACCATCCTTCATTTCAAAACCTGCAGTAAAGAGAACACAATTTGGAAACTTTCCTAGTCAATATTGGTCATCCAGAGCATAAAATGTACCGCATATGAGAAGTAAAATTGAACTGTAAATTAGCCACATGATCAATAGAAAACACTACCATGCAAAAATATCACACATCCAATCATGTCTGACGAAACTCTTGCGATTGTACACGTCTAAAGTGGTTACTGTACAGTAACTTTATAGAACATATTCTTTTGTTTGAGATGTTCGTCTCTTATTTTATTCAAGTTGCCATTTATGCATCTGGCAACTTGAAAAAAGATCAGAGACGAACATCTCAAACAAAAACAATCATATTGTTATGGCCTAAGTACCGGTAGATAATGGTCTAATTACCTGAGACAGAAGAATGTGTCCACAGAGAAGGTGCCGTTCCCGATGACTTGGAAGGACAGTGTCCGGAATAGTTGTGGCATAAGAACAAACAAATGTCGCTCTGCGGGAAACACGCAGTGAATGCAATTATTGTAACTAACCCGGTTCTCGCTGTCAAATAGGGCGACTTACTGGTAAGTCGTCCTGCGTGGCAGCCAGACAATTCGTGTTGAATTGTAACATGAGCACAGTCACATCTGGTTCTATGTAAATACACAACCAAGTGAACATATGTGTAACATTACCACAACCAAGTGTCGCTCTGTGTGAAACAAACAACCACATGACTACAGTCGTGGTATGAGCACAACCATCTGTCGCTCTGTGGGAAATAAACAGTATATATAAGTGTCACATAAACACAACCAACTGTCGCTCTGTGGGAAATAAACATTTTATGCAAGTGTCACATAAACACAACTAACTGTCGCTCTGAAATAAACATTATATACAAGTGTAACATATACACAACCAACTGTCGCTCTGTAGAACATAAGCAACCACGTGACTACAGTTGTGACATGAGTACAACCAACTGCCGCTCTGTTGGCAATAAACATTTTAGACAAGTGTAACATGAGCACAACCAACTGTCGCTCTGTGGGAAACAAACAACCATGTGACTACATTTGTGGCATGAGCATAACCAAATGTCGAAATGTGGGAAACAGGCAGTCGAAGATATGTAGCTTTATAAATGGTGATTGAATATGTGTATAAAGTGTATCTGACTTTGTTCTTAGTGTATGTTCTACTGTGCATCTAATTACCATTTTAGCATGGAGAAACTATTGGCCAATTTCACCTGTTGTAGCGTTTGACACAGACAGCTCAGGATTTGACAGATAAACTAATACAATTTAGTGCAATATATTCTGCAAATAATTTTTTATTTTTTACAACGTCTATATGTTATATGTAGCCCAAGTCAATACAAATTCTGATGTTGGACCTTCAATGTGTGCATTGTTTAAAACAAAGTACTCTATGCCCATGCTATCTAGAGTGCACATTATATATGTGGTGTGGTAACTTTGGCATTCTAATATTAAGTGAGTGGAGTGACCTGATGTTTTACACACTCAGTGTTACAGGCAATTGTAGATTTTAGAAATTACCAAACTAATAATCCACGTATCAAACATGGTGTACACGTTGCCATGAGATCATTCATAACACATTGTAAATGATCATATGAAGATGTAAAGCCAAATTTTAATAGTTTATTTGTAATATCCTTTGCTGTCTGTGTCAGACGCTGTACTGTCTCAATCACAAATGCATCGTAAGCAGATAAGGCGCCCGTACGATGTGTGTTTTTGAAAATGTCCTACGGCGACATCATTGGCGACATCCTACGGACATTGGGGACTATTGGCCAATTTTGGGGCATCGCAGGAATCATCGGCAACTTATAATTTGTTGAAGACCGTACGATTTTGAACATAGGGAACTCAACGCAGGCATATCGTAGAGGCACCATGTGGTGACCTTGAGCTGACCTTTCGGAATCGTCAGACATCGTACGGACATCGTGAGGCATCGAGGGAAGAATCATAGGGTTCTGGCAAAATATGTACCACGGTCACATTAGATACGGGGTGCGTACGGTGCCACAAAGGGCTGACAAACTATGCGAACATCGTAAGGTGACACTACGATCACCATCTTACGATGTCCGTACGATATATCGACATGCACGATGTTTGACATCGTACGGCCGAGATGGCAACTCCATTCGCCGTTACGGTATCGGATACAGCAACAAGAGAATGTTCACACATGTATCCCATCATATATACAAAGCAATTATGTTTGAATCAGATAATGATAAGGGGTCTCACGGGTCGTTGACCCTGAGTACAGCTGCATTTCTACAACAGAATTACTGCTTTGCTCATTGGAAGTATTATCCCTTAGACGGCTACACACAACAATTATCGTCTGCTGTTCTTTTATAGTTTGCCTTATTTCTCAATAACAACATGGTTTGACAGCATTTCAGAATCATTTCCAATGGAAATGATTCTGAAGTGCTGTCAAAGCATGTTGTAAATTATTCTAAAGTGCTGTCAAAGCATGTTGTCAATTATTCTAAAGTGCTGTAAAAGCATGGTTTTGATGAAAAATAATGGAAAATAGAAAACAAACAGTAGACGACAAACAATTAAGATAGCGGTGTAAGGGTTAATACATACGCTACAGGATTGATTGCTTACGAAATATTCCGAGACCGTTTTGCAGCGTATGCCCCAATATAACCCAGGCCATGCTGATGAACCGTATCCCGTGCACGGCCGTCAGGGTACCCGAGGGTTGGCTCGTGTTCAAGACCTTGCCCAGGTTCGTGTACACCGAGAATGATAGGAGCAACTTTCCGAGAATTCCTGAAAAACGTGTGACTATTTTATATAGATGACGTGAATGATTATTCAATATGATGTTGATATTAAACGAGCTTACTGATTTCATAAGAAACGTTTCTTATGAAATCCGTCAACGAATTTAATAAATATCCAATTTCTGCATGTGTATTTACTTTATTAATAATTTATTGATACAACTCGCAAAAATCACTCTTCCATGTGTTACATTAAAGAGACGGGGTTACATTGCTGCCCTTGCGAGAGGTATGGAGCAGGGTAGCAATTTTGTTTCTACTAATCTGCTAGTATGCTAGTACGCTCATGCCGACCGAAATGATATTTAGCTACTCGATTTGTACGCAACGACTTGCGTTAACCATGCCCAGCTTTATCAACTTTTCTGAACATCTATTGACAATTTCCAACTCGCAATCAAGCATTTTGATTGTCTGAGCCTGAGCTGTAGCACAGCTCAGGCTCTGAAATAAAACTGCTTGTAATCACTGAAAAGTAATTTGAAATAAAGAAATTGACGAATATTGACGAGTTCTGCGCAGGCGGTAGTGTAATTTACCTGGTTTATACGGTGACGTCTTGTTTACCGATGGTTGCGTTACGTCTAGCTTTACGTCAGATGTATGTACGGCTGATTCGTGGCCGTTCTGAACTGACTTTTCGTTGATAGTTGCCGATTCGTCTAATGGTGTACCTGACTAGCATATCACAGACGTTTCATTTATCCCCGTACCCTTTGTCGATAATGGGTAAGTGTGGTTTCCTGAGGAATCGCTCTGAAAGAAAATCCAAAATCACATTGATAGGCGAGACGCCCCGTAGCCGATTTCACCAACATTGCAAAGTATATTTATCTTGCTACACATTGAGGGAGAAATTTTCTATTTAAAGATAAATTTATTCATTTTTATTATACTGAATGTATTACATTATCACAGCCATTTTGGCTGTGATAATGTAATAGGTTCAGTACAATAATTCTGCATACGTTTAATTATCAACTATAAGCAGTCGTTAGCTCTATATGAAATAATGCATTTCGGGAAAAATAAATGATTACTCCCTCAAAGTATACTTATCTAGATAAGTATGCTTACCAATTTTGGTGAAATCGGCTACTGGTCCAACATATAACGTTTCGTTCCGATCTCTGACGGAAAAGGTTTGACGTTTTGATCTACTCTGGCTATTATTTACAAGTCTTAGAGTAACATCTGATAAGCATTTCCAGTCTGGGTTTCAAATTAGCAACATGTGATAAAGGTCTCATTATACCGAAATGTGGCTGTGAGTTATGCGAAAGCTGTAGTCACAGATCAGCCTACATATCCGCGCAGTCTTTCTGTTTGCCATTTAGTCAGCAAATTCAATTCACAGTGCTGCTTGTATATATACATAGCAGACTTCGGGAAGGTGCTACATGTATGAGATGTGTAGCCTATTTCACCAACACTGCAAAGTATACTTTTCTAGCAAAGTTTAAATAATCATTTATTTTTCCTGAAATGCATTATTTCATATAAAACTAACAACTGCATATATTTGATGATTAAAAGTATACAGAATTATTATACTGAATTTATTACATTATCAAAGCCAAAATGGCTGTGATAATGTAATAAATTCAGTAAATAAAAATTAATAAATTTATCATAAAATTGAAAATTTCTCCCTCAAAGTATACTTTGCTAGAAAAGTATACTTTGCAATGTTGGTGAAATAGGCTACTGGATCTAGAGTGTCTAGAAATGACATAAACCCCATTTCTCCACATATGAAACTTAACTGAAGACCCATGTACACTGACAAAACGATTATTCATGACATATAAAACGGACAGTCGGACAGCGATAAATACAGTATATTGCGAACACTGAGGCGCACTTACTGTCTGTTTCAAGAAACCCTCGCACATTTAACGGATATATAAACAATGCAAACACAATATTTCTTTTCGATGATATTAAATGGTATCAACAAGAGTGAGCCTTCTTTTTATTTCATGAACTTTTGTCCATGGGAATAATTGAACATGGGGAATTTGTTCTAATTTCAGAAATACTGGAAGGATTTTCAAAAATTAACTTGTGTTTTCTTTTGGCTTCTCCCCCAGCTCCTCGACCTCATGTTCCCACATGTTAACTTCTCATAGACAAATCAAGATTTCGCAATAAAATGGATATTGACCAAATTTCACGAACTAAGAAGAAGGCTCATTCTTAAATGTAAATAAAATTACATTTTATCGGGAAAATGTTGTTTTTGCATTGTTTATATCGACGTAAAAGTTGGCAGCTTTCGTGAAACAGACAATAGTCAATGTATAATTGTGTTTTGCATTGTTTATATGGCGGTAACATTTGGGTAGATTTCGTGTTTTGTGATATCATATATGGCTTGGAAACGCATAGGAAATGCGAGACTGGCCGCCGAATTCCCACCGTTTCCTAGTCTTGCCTGATAAACTGGATACCAGGAAACAGTACCTTGCTACACATCCGCCTGCGTTAATCTTGCTAGATTATCAACGTTTCTGACATATAGTTTGCAATGCAAGCTCGCAACCAAGCAATTTGATTGTCTGAGCCTGAACTGTGGTACAGTTCAGGCTCAGACAATCACATTGTCTGCTTCCAAGCACAGTATTCCAGTATTTTGAAATAAATAAATTGACAAATACTGCCAAGAATAACGCAGGCGGTAGTGTATTATCTCTATCCGCAGTCACAAATGACGACACATATGCGACACGCCATGTGATGTTGTACCTTCGGACATCTGTGTAGTTTTATGAAATATGTTTACATTTTCATATACGCGCATGTACTCTGACAGTTTTGTATTTTGTTTTAATTTATTTGTGAAAGATATTGGAAAGTTTGTGAACGTATTTAATGAAATTAAGCAGATGTCCGGTGGTACAACATCACATGGCGTGTCTCATATTGGTTACTTTGGTTACTTTGGTTACTTTGGTTACCTTGACCTCTTGCGCTTTGTTTACAAAGAAGGTGATGGCCACATCGTACACCGTCCCCGTAATCATTATGGCAACGAAGGCGGCGCATACGCATCTGAAAACGATGTGAGACACGCCATGTGATTTTGCACCTTCGGACATCTGCGTAATTTCACGAAATACGTTTACAAGTTTACAATATTTTCCTGTTGAAATGGCGTCAAAAGTTGATAAAAGTTTCAGGACTTTTATGAATAATATTGTAAAGTATGTAAACGTATTTAATGAAATCACGCAGATGTCCGAAGGTACAAAATGGCGAGTCTCATGCTGTATGGCATACTTTAATTACTTTTATATGCCACGATGTTTTGCTATTCAGCAATGCAACATATTGATCCATATCTTTACACTACCACATGCACTAATATTGCTAATAATTGCCAATTGCAAAGTACCAACATACTTGAATTTTGTATTGAAATGTTACAGCTCATGTACAAACAACCAAATTGCAGTGGAACCTCTCTAAACCGGACACCCTGGCGACGTCCCAGGGTGTCCGGTTTAGAGAGGATCCACCGTAGAACAGACGGATGACTACTTCATGTCACACGTGGGTACTTAGCGGTCGTGAACAAACAGTATCACTTGAGATAAATGGCAATGAAACATCCAAATTAAGCATAACCAACTTTTCTCTGTGTCCGGTTTAGAGAGGTTCGGCTGTACTTGATTGCGAATTGATATCGCCCAAATATGTTCGGAAACGTTGATAACCTACAATGGGCAAGATTAACACTGGCGGTTGTGCGGGCTTAGGCAATCCGCACAATGTCGTGTGATTTGCCGTATCTTGCAATCAAACAGACCATTTGAGACACACCATTCGATCTTGTACCTTCGGACATATGCGTAATTTCATGAAATACGTTTACAATATTTACCATATTTTCCCGTAAATGGCGTCAAAACTGGACAAAATATTCAGGGTACATGCAGAATATGTAATCTGAAAATTTGGTCAACTTTTGACTGTATTTAGGACAAATGTTGTAAATTTTGTAAACGTATTTAATGAAATTGCGCAGGTGATCGAAGGTACAAAATCACAGGGCGTGTCTCATTTATAGGCACATTATCATTACATGTACAATGGAACCTCTCTAAACCGGACACCAATAAGACACATGCGATCTTATTTGTTATGAGTTTCTTGGCGATTCATCGCAGGTGATAGTGTCTGTTCGGGATCGCATAGGACACAACTATGGCTCAGAATGATAAAATGCCTGATTTACAGTGAAATCCGTTTAAACCGGACACCCTGGGAACCTCCCAGGATAACGGATTTGGAGAGGTTTCACTGTATATACTGTTAAAATTTATTTAGTAATACTTGATCATATGACAGCTTAATAGGATTTCCTTCCCACGACATAGTATCGCGTTACCACGAGATACGTATCTCGTTCCCACGATATAGCATTTCGTTTGAACGAGTTAGCTACCTCATTCCCACGAAATAACATCTCGTTTGAACGACATAATTAGCCAATAGAATAGCATATATTACTCGACCACCTTTAGCTGATACTGATGTGAGAACGAGATATCTCTTGGGAACGAGATCCTATCTCGTGGAAACAAGATTCTGTATCGTCGGAACGAGATAGCTGACTCGTGATAACGAGATCATATCTCGTGGGAACGATATGCTATGTCATGGGAACGAGATCCTATCTCGTGGGAAAGATATCCTAACGAGATAGAAACAACTCTCCGGATTTACCTTTTAAGGTATGTACATGAGGATGTGATAAATAAATTCGATCACGTTTGTCCGCATGTACCAGCGATAATCCGCGAGTTAAAGCAGCTCGAGGATTATGTCCTCGTACATGCGGACGAACCATGATCTAACTTACATGTACTAGGTGGAATATTGTTGCATATAAATATGTACATACCGTTGACTCGCCACGACAAGAAGAGATTAAACGAACGTGTGAACAGCTAGTGTAGCCCCAGATCAGAAAGCACACCACAGTAAAAATTGGGATCAGGATCAACGCTGTTCACTGTACCATCGGGATACGCTCATTATGCCCAGACGGCATTATTGAACGTGTCCCAAGTCGATATGTAGCCGATTTTAGCAAAATTGCATCTTGCTAAGTACACTTTGAGGGAAAAATTTTCAATTTAATTATTAATTTAATAATTTTTATTATACTGAATTTCTTACATTATCACAGCCATTTTGGCCGTGATAATGTAATAAATTCAGTATAACAATTGTGCATACAAATAATGAAAATGTAATAAATTCAGTACAATAATTCTGCATTATTTTAATTATCAACTATATGCAGTCGTTAGTTCTATATGAATTAATGCATTTCAGGAAAAATAAATGATTACTACCTCAAAGTATACTTAGCTACATGTGAAATCGGCTTCTGGAGCAGCAGTAATCAGCATCTCGGTTATGCCCTGTTGTATACTTGTATAGACCCACTGACTAATGGTCTAATGCTACTTACATGACGACAATTGCCTTTGTTGTGTATTCGAGGCTGTCCAGTTGACAACTGACCACTGGGGCTGGCCATGACGTCGTGTTTATAGTTACAAAGCTCGTCACTGCAGCGAAATACGGAATAAGATACCAATAGAGACACATGAACCCATGTAAAGAAGAGACCAACGCAATACAATAGAACCTCTCTAAACCGGACACCCTGGGAGATCCCCAGGGTGTCCGGCTTATAGAGGTTTTACTGGAAATCAGGCATTAGATCATCTTGAACCATATGTGTATGCTATGCGAGCAAAACAGTTATTATCACCTGAGATTAAATGACAAAGAAACCTCATAAAAAATAAGATCACGCCGGAATTCTTGGTGTCCGGTTTAGAGGGGTTTTACTGTACATAATGATAGACACGTGACAAGCGCAGGAATCAAGTTGGAAAGACATAGACACTACCAGAGTAGTGTCTTTTGATATCAACTATATTAGACGAGGCTCGCCGAGGAATTCCTACCGTTTCGGAGCCGAGTCTGATAAACTAGATATCAAAAGAGTTAAGGAATAAAACCATGGGCTGCTAGGTTTACTGTATTATGAAAAAAGGTTGATCTGTTTAACGTGCGTGGACCAACTGTTATTAATAATACAGTAACGCAACTGCCCATGTTTGTATTACTTATATTTACACTGCATTTTCGGATAGTTTCAAAAATGTAAATAACCATATACGGCGTAAACATTAGGAATCTTGTTTTACGTCGTTTTGTCGCAATTCATGGAACAACGACGTTGCCGGTCAATAGCGTGACGTTATTGACAACGACGATGAACGTCATGTAATCAAAGGACGTTAAACAAACTTTAACGAATCAACAACGTCGCGCGACGTCACGTGGGGCTAATGTAATGTACTGGAACGCAATACGTTGAATGGGCGTTTCCATTATGAATACAAGGACAGTGTAAATATACTAGTATGGTATGTTATTATATACCTACCTATGAAATACATAGTTGTACGATGTAAATAAATGTCATATGCTCTCATGGATGAAATAAACAAATTCCGGTGAAAATACGTCTACTTCCGCTATCTATATTCATAACGAGCATCTGCATTGCCGGACTACAACTAGGCTGCAAATACACATTCATTACCGTATACAGTCTAAAGAACTGGTAATTTCCATGGAGCGGTATATAATAAATAGAATATTTAAGGAATAAAACCATGGGTTGTTGCGTTTACTGTATGATGAACAACAGTTGGTCTGTTTAACGTCATCTCATGGTGTGAAATGTCCATATTTAGGGCTCTCATAAAGCGTATAAGTCATCGTCTTTGGAGCGCTATATACAGGGGAACCTCCCATGGTGTATACAGTGGAACCTCTCTAAACCGGACACCCTGGGGACGTACTAGGGTGTCCGGTTTAGAGAGATTCCACTGTAAATCAGACAGGACACAGCATCCAAACACGCGTGGATGCTTGCGATCATGAACAGACATTATCATTGGAGGTAAATGGCAATGAAACATATCTAAATTAAGTGCATTTAACATGTCTCTGTGCCCGGTTTAGAGAGGTTTCACTGTATCGCAAATAACCGTCCATTTGTTAGAAAGATAAATATCGACTGTAAAAATGACGTCACATATTACTTTACGTCCGATAATCTGCTACGCATTTCACTAAACTGTGTACGACTAAGAAGTTCGTAAGTGCAGAATTGAAATCCACAATAACATTTGTTCTGACAGCCGATTTTGGAAACTCTTTCGTGGATGTGCTGCATTCAATGATATGAATCCGTAGGTAAAAACATGGTAGCATTAGAGAAACACGTTAATGTGAGAAGCAAATTCATAGAAATCTTCGTACGGATATTTGTATCGTACGCAGTTTAGTGAAACGGACACTTACGGGTATTTAAAAGGCCTGTGACATCATCAGTGTTACATGAATTGGGCACACACACAACCCAATGGTCACGGCGGGAGCAAATGGATTTAGCTGAAACAAATGAATCACTGACAATACCACATGTATATGTGGTTGTGACTAGATAAATAGGGCTTATAGGATTTGTGACCAGTGTATCTCCTGATTAAATAGCACACCTGATAATGATATGCATTGCTTGTTAGAAACATGATATGTGTTTCATTGAATGGCGAACAGTGAAGATCCTGATCAGACTGTGCGGATACACAGGCTGATCATGATCTACACTGGTCCCAATATCCATAAGCCACATTTCTCGAGGGACAGTCATATATGTTACATGCAGCTATAACTAACAATGTTATATTGAGCTAAAAGTAATTGACTTAATTATATGCATGTGTTCCTCGACATAACTTCGGAATGACCACAACTATGAGCACGGCATCATCGGCGGATCAAATGATGGTATTCAAGTGCCCTCGATATCGGTATTTTATTCACAGTTGAAGCGGACTGTGGAAGAAGGAGGCAAAGTTCCTGGAGGACTTCTATCACTGACGCCTTCGTTTGTTATAGTAGTTTCTGAAAATGTTATTTTTGTTTTCTTTGTTAATATCTAAACTCTAAAACCAGCTATCCGAAGCAATCCCATTTTTGGTATCTTTGTTCGACTCCTCGTCCAACTTCTGCAACTCGTTTCCTCCATGTTAAATTCCCACATACAAATATGTGACTAAATTTCACGAAACAAAAATGAAAATTACAAGACAGTCAATAGATCTACGGTAATTGCCACGGCTATGAGAATAATACGCACAGTTTTTTTATTTCATTGCATCTGTTCATTTGTGCCTGTAGTTGTGCTAGAGCTCAGGCTCAGACAATGAAACTGCTCGATTGCGACTTGGCATTGTCAATAGTTATTCAGAAACGGTGAAAGTCTGGGGGAAATTAACATAAGCTCAGACTATCATTGTGCCTCATATCCGGCTCAGTCAAGTAATTTATTTGATTGCGAGTTGGAATTGGAATTGCCAATAGATGTTCAGATACGTTCAGATACTCTGCAGCTGCTTGTGTACCCTTACCCTAGTTGCGAACGGTAACTCTTGTAATTTACTCCCGTACCGTCCGTAGTAGCTACGGACGGTACGGGAGTAGATTGCAAGAGTTACCGTTCGCAACTACTCTTACTCCTCCTCCGCCGAGTACATAGGCGGCTTTACAGTAGCGGCCATGGGTGCGATGGTCCGCTTCATAAACTTCGACAGGAACGATCGTTTCCGTGGCAACGCATTCGTCATACGAGCCGAGCCACACGAGCTGCATGTCCATTAAGTCACTATGTGGCTTCCCCATCGCATCGATCACTAAAACCACGTGCAATAAAACCTCTCTAAACAGGATACTCTGGGAGGTCCGAGCGTGTCCGGTTTATAGAGGTTCCACGGTGAGTGTTCCACTATACATGTAATAGATTTATCTGTGCAATTCATCCGAGGAGTAGTATACGTTACATAGTTATCTCCCATGCATAATAAATTACATCCCTTGGTACTCTCTAATTGGCAACGTCACGTGACGTTGTAACATAATGTTAATTTATGATGATCCGCAAAAGCAGTGAAACCGGTTAGATGAAATAAGTATATTAGTTTTTTTTATATAAAGATTTAAAACCTACATGGAGCAGGCATTTGTTTTATTGGCTCATTACAATTGACGCCGTGACTATGGATCTAATAAAAGTTATATTTGCAGTTTGATGTTTCTTTGGCTTACTGTATGACATCGATCTCTTGTAGCCTTTCCAGACCGGCTTATCGTTTATATCGAACGGAAGTATGCCAGAAACATGTGTTACACCAATAGCCGATTTCACCAACATTGCAAAGTATACTTATCTAGCCAAAGTATACGTTGGGGGAGAAAGAAATTTTCAGTTTAAGGATAAATTTATTAATTTTTATTATACTGAATGTATTATATCAGCCATTTTGGCTGTGATAATGTACTACATTCAGTATAATAATTCTGCATACTTTTAAACATCAAATATATGCAGTCGTTATTAATTAGTTCTATATGAAATAATGCATTACGGGGAAAATAAATGATTACTCCGTCAAAGTATACATTGCTAAATAATATACTTTGTAATTTTGATGAATCGGCTACTGAATAGTGCTATCCACACACATGGCAGCAAGTACCCATTGAGATTAATGAGGTTGGTTGGACCTTGGTACAGTCGCCCACTCGCCATGTTCGCCCGACCTGGCATCATTTGATTTCGCCATCTTTCCGGAAGTCAAGTTGCAGCTGAAGGGGTCCCAGATTCACATCCTTATCGGGCCTTATACCGCCACCGTAATTATCATCTCGCAGTATGACTAGGACTGGTACAGGGACATTTTTGACAAATGTATCGCACAAATAGAGACATATTACAAATATCTGCGTGTAAGTGATTTAGTCAGTCGTTGTGAGCTAAAAACAAAAACGTCACTGACGTCGTTAACGTCTCAAAGTACGCCAATGCCGTGCGCCGGGTATGACGTAGTGATCGTTTTTAAAGCGCTATAACCTTTTGTATGACTACCAGAAAATAGCAATTTATGGTGTATAGATATCATAAAGATGGCGGTTTAATACAATGTAACCCTCGTATGTGTTCTCATTTTGAGAAGTTTCTTGGTAACGCATCTCAGATGATAATGCATGTTCATGATTGCATAAGACATCAGGATGTCCCAGAATGGTCATATGCCTGATTTACATTGAAACCTCTCTAAAGCGGACACCCTGGGGACCTCCCAGGGTGTCCGGTTTAGATATGTTTCACTGTACACATCTATGACAGCTGTCGTGTTCTTGTTGTTATCTATTGCTACGTTCTATAATGCTAGTGATGGAACATAAGGTGTTACCATTGTTTCTGTTGGATGAGAATATAACTACATGCATTTTAGATACGGTTGAGTTTACTAAAGAGCAAATACATTTATGAAAGATGTAGGTGAAATGAAGCACAACATTTGAAAAACGTCAGGAAGTATGTGTACAGCTAGGAGGAATTATTATAGAACATGCACTCTTTCCAGACAAAGAGTAAACGTGGCCTTGAGCAGTTTCCAACGCAGTTCAATAACACCAGGTCATGTCGAATAATTCACCCAGGGCCCGGTTGCTCAAAACATCCGTTAGCGGATTTAACAGTCTGTTAAGCTAACTGGTGTTTTGAACAACTGGGCCCAGGCTGCCACAATAACGGGCTTGTAGTTACATAACTCTAATTACATTTGATTACACTTCATTACTTTACAGTTATGACGGAGTAGTCTTTCCAAATGTGCGTTTGAACCGTTATTTGCTTACTTTCTACTTCGTGGCCTAAGAATTGTGCTAATATACACTTTATTAGGTAAGTGTATGGTAATATTTTGTGTCAAGTTGTGGAATAGTATCTCAATAACATATAGCGAAGTATGAACGTCAACACCCTGCAGGTTTTTCTATATTTTTAGTGCGCGAAATGGAAATGCTATTACGCACATTTTTACCGTTGACCGTGGTGTAGCGATATAGTACAACCTATTGCCTATAAAGCGGAATACGTGCTGCTGCTGCAGGGGCGGATCTTGAGGGGGGGGGGGGTCCGGGGTTGCAACGCCCCCCCCCCCACACCCCCGTTCAGCCACGGAGCTTACATAGATCACAGTTTACCACCAGTTGGAGTCTGAATTTAAATGCCGTAAAACACAGGAAAGTGCATTTCAAAGAGCTCGAAAATATGACTGACAACGCCCTAGTTGCGAACGCAAACTCTTGCAATTACTCCCGTACTGTCCGTCATGATATATACATATACAAGTCCTAGAGTACATTCTAATATTGAATGAAATAAAATGATACCACATGAACAAAAGCACTTTCTTCAATTTAAAAAGCAACTGAATACAATGTTTTAACACGTGTTTTAGAAATAAATACAGCTCAACGAAACAGCAAAATAAGAACATTTTACAATTATTGACTTTTGAAGAGGTGTACACGAGATTTACGGACCTGAGAAAAGTCATACTCACCGAGTCCGCAGATTCACGGACCTGAGAAAAGTCACATTAACCGAGGCCGCAGGCCAAGGTGAATATGACTTTTCGAAGGTCCGTAAATCTCGTGTACACCGACTCAAAAGACAATTATTATTTTATTATATATAGTACATGACATTTAGGTACACGTTTGTTTCAGTTTGTAGCCATTGTTTTTGTTTTGCTATCAAGTATCAAATGCGAAGTACATTGATAAGATGTTTTTGAATAGATGATACTATTTGCGTAGTTTTGTTCAATTGGGTCGTCGTTGAACCGTGTCGTGTTTCCGTTGCACGATCAGTCACTCGCGCATCCAGGTCAATATCACAGTTAGAATATCACAATCGGACTCGACTCGCAAGCGATAGACGGATATTCACGCGAATCTCATATATGTCCGCAATCGTGTGACCCTCTATTGGACAATCTCATTGGCTTGACTTCTCAGTCATATAATAATAATAATTAACATACACGGTTATATAGCAGTGGGAGTGTGCAATATTAAAGATACATGCCCACTCAGTAGGCACAAACTGTTCTGTACATGTACATGTATCATGTGAATTAAATACGTGTATAATTGTGTCACTATCCCACCAGTTCTAAAAATTACGAGTGCCCGCTATACAGATATAATCAATTAGTAATGTTTAGTTTACTGCTACTGACGCTCGGTGGTATCAGGCTATTTTCATATGCAAATGAGGCATGATCTTTTTTACTTATTTATATTAATTAAATAAATGCGTCACCTGAAAAAATAATAATTTGTACAGATTATAAAGACTTAGTATGATAATTGCCGATTTTAAGGAAATAAACACGGTTATCGTCCTTGATATCAGTGGGGAAATTTACGTCTGATATAACATGTATAATAATGCCAATCAATACGTGGGGTAATGGTGAATGAATGTTTATTTTGCCATAAAATGTCTCGGATAATGTCTCTGATATAAAGAACATGTTGTATCTACTGAGTGGGCATGTACATTTAAGCGATTCAAATATCAAACTCCGAACAGACATGTTAAGCTTTCGTGAATACCATGCTAATGTATTTGTACATATATCATGTATTATGTTCTATTGTACGGAGCCCCGTATGGGACGTAGAATACTTTTTTTTTATTAATTCGTTTCGACGCAATAACAATTCGTTCCGACGAATTAACAATTTCGTTCTCCCAATTTAACAATTCGTTCCCACGGGAACGAATTGTTAATTCGTGGGAACGTATTGTTATATCGTGGGAACGAATTGCTAAATTCAGGGAACGTATTTCGTGGGATCGAATTAATAAAACAAACTCCATGTCCCCTGCGGGGCTCCGTACTTTCGGGTCCTAGAGAATCATAAACAAAGTTGTGACGGCGCATCTCACCGCAAACCGGCTTGACCAGGTTTGTTATGGAGAGAACAATGATTTTGATATACAGTAGAACCTATCTAATCTGGACACCCTGGGAGGTACCCAGGGTGTCCGGTTTACAGAGGTTCCACTGTATAAAGCCGTATAGTTGGCCGTATATTTGTCATGGTTGACACTGTATAACATTTCCCTTAACGATATACTCTCAATAGGACTGCTCGAACTGTCGGACTCACGATTGGTCGCCTTGTGTGCGCCAGTTTATAGTCTGGACACCGGTGTTGACCCGGAACTCGTTTGAGACTTCTGCAAATGATGTCTAAAATGATCACTGCAAACGCGATATTCAATTCCGCATGTGCTCTGAGCAATTCGTCAACGTTCGGCGTCATTTTAGGAAAATTATGCGATATGATCGTATATCTACTTAAGTACAAACTCACATGATTTGTCACATCTATGCGGATGTGACACGAGAAATGGGGCTTATGGGTTTTGCGACCAGTGTAGATCCAGATCAGCCTGTGCATCCGCACAGTCTGATCAAGATCTGCACTGTTCATCATTTGGTCAATGAATCGCCCGTCGTGCTGCAATATACCACGTCATCAGGCTGCAGGAGATTGTCATTTGATCAGGAGCTACACTGGTCACAACTCCCATAAGCCCCATTTCTCGCCAGTCACAGCCACATATATGTCCGGCTTAGAGATGTTCAGCTGTACTTACTTCTGAGCGCCCATCGTTCCCTGTTCGTGATCCCGTGTAGAAGGTGGTGCGTGTCGTTGAGACACGCCGCGCTGACACTGTAGTTGTGGTTGCCCATGTACGTGTCCACGCCCACTTACAGTATCTCACCCGCACGGGCAACAACCCGGCCTACAGCCGGGCTCGCGATGAAATTCATCACGCCCGCCATCGGGGAGTTTGTGTGCGCCAGGGCGTCTGTGAATATTTCCTGTCCGAGCCCCGAGAGGTCAGTACCACGCTCAGCATTTACAACGTTTGTCGAAATTGCCATGATGGCCACAATGCCGCATATTCGTAATGCGACCTTCACCGCGCCCATGGTTAGTTCTTCAATACATTCACGCGAGTTAGAGATTATGCCAAATATTGAAAGAGCCTGCTCCAACGATTAGTGGTTAAGTCTGAATGACTGAAAAACTTGGCTATATAAATGTAAGCTCGTGACCTAATTATTCACCAGTTATCTATATATTTCTAACACTGCATAATCCATCTCGATATGTTAAAAAGGTATTAAAAGGTCCCCAGGGTGTCCGGCTTCGAGGGGTTTCACTGTAAATCAGGCATTTCATCATTCTGAGCCATAGCTGTGTGCTGTGCGATCACGAACAGACATCATCACCCGAGATAAATGACCAAGAAACTGATCAAAAATAAGATCTCAGGTGTTGTCATGGTGTCCGGTTTAGAGAGGTTCCATTGTATTTTAACTAAACCGGCTTGGTTTGCTGTGCCTCAGCTGTGTTACAGCTCAGGCTCAGACAATGACTTTGTTTGATTGCGAGTTGAAATTGCCAATAGATGTTCAGAAACGTTGATAATCTGGGCAAGATTAACGCAGGCTCAGCCAATCAAGCTGCTTCATTGCGAGTTGGCATTGCCAATAGATGTTCAGAAACGTTGATAATCTGGGCAAGATTAACGCAGGCTCAGCCAATCAAGCTGCTTCATTGCGAGTTGGCATTGTCAATAGATGTTCAGAAACGTTGATAATCTGGGCAAGATTAACGCAGGCTCAGCCAATCAAGTTGCTTCATTGCGAGTTGACATTGCCAATAGATGTTCAGAAACGTTGATAATCTGGGCAAGATTAACGCAGGCTCAGACAATCAAGTTGCTTCATTGCGAGTTGACATTGCCAATAGATGTTCAGAAACGTTGATAATCTGGGCAAGATTAACGCAGGCTCTGACAATCAAGCTGCTTCATTGCGAGTTGACATTGCCAATAGATGTTCAGAAACGTTGATAGTCTGGGCAAGATTAACGCAGGCTCAGCCAATCAAGTTGCTTCATTGCGAGTTGAAATTGCCAATAGATGTTCAGAAACGTTCATAATCTGGGCAAGATTAACGCAGGCTCAGCAAATCAAGTTGCTTCATTGCGAGTTGACATTACCAATAGATGTTCAGAAACGTTGATAATCTGGGCAAGATTAACGCAGGCTCAGCCAATCAAGTTGCTTCATTGCGAGTTGAAATTGCCAATAGATGTTCAGAAACGTTGATAATCTGGGCAAGATTAACGCAGGCTCGGACAATCAAGCTGCTTCATTGCGAGTTGATATTGCCAATAGATGTTCAGAAATGTTGATAACCTGGGCAAGATTAACGCATTCGGATATGTATACAAAAGTGATCCAAGCAAATGCACAGTGGGTTTAATAACTCATATTTCAATAATCAGAGCATTTGAATGAATCAATGAAGATTGGGGCTAAGTTCACGAGGGAATTAGACGCCTACTTCCACTGACCCATTCAGTTGTCGAATATGCTGACAAAAAGGTAACTTTGTTGCATGTAACATGCCGTCGAAATTTTCCAGTGATGTTAAATTAGATCGTGTTGATGATCATTGGTGATCGTTGTGCACGACTGCCATTTCATCCTGGTCCTGGCTGATCTAAATCTACACTGGTTGCAAAAATAAGCCCCATAAGCCCCATTTCTAAGTCACATATATGGTTGTGAGTGGAGAAATGAGGCTTACGTGATTTGTGACTAGCTTAGCTCCTGTAACCGATTTCACCAAAATTGCTAAGCATACTTATCTAGCTAAGTATACTTTTTGTTTTTGGGTAGTTAATCATTTAACGACTGCATATATTTGATGATTAAAAGTATGCAGAATTATTATTCTAAATTTATTACATTATCACAGCCAAAATAGCTGTGATAATGTAATAAATTCAGTATAATACAAATTAATAAATTTATCCTTAAATCGAAAATTTCTCCCTCAACGTGTCTTTAGCAAGATAAGTATACTTTGCAATGTTGATGAAATAGGCTACTGATAAAATAACACACTGATAACGATGTATATCGCTGCTACTTCAGGTCCGACACACTCGTTCTCGTATGGTATAGCGTGTGTCTCTTTCAATTCTGTTTCGCTTATGGTGGTGCTCGGAGGCGATTCCATAGTGAAATGTCACAACACTGGCAACGTCCTTGACCCACGTTTAGATGTATAATACAACCCAACTTTGCAATGTAAATCATAAGTCGCATTGTAATGTACTTGTACACACAGAGCTCCAGCTAAGTTTTGTATCTAAAGAGTATTATATCCCCATATTTCAAATTCAATGCGTATGTTACTTTTACAAAATGTACTATTGATTTTCCACCTGATTAAATAGGAACAAATGATAATCATTTTTTTTTTAAATTCACTTATTTGGGCTGCAAACATCAAACACTGTTTGCTTTTTGCAGCTCAGCTAAGTAAATTCTCAACTTTATTACAGTATTTTCACTACTCAGTTTGAAAATCAATGCGTAGATTCGCATTGCTGTGAGTATTTCATATTGCCACTTTTGATAATCAATGCTTATTCTGCTAAAATAGGTGCGTATAATACTCCCTACACCTTATCTGCAGAGTTCGGCATTTGGCCGCATGTGTCATGTTTGTGACTTTGAGGGAATAAAAGGAAAATTGTATACAGTGCAACCTCTCTACAACAGCCACCCATGGGAAGAGGCAAAATTGGCTGTTATAGAGAGGTGGCTGTTGTAGGGAGGTTAATGCTGAATACAATTTTATCGTCTGATGTTTATTTATTTTCTTCAATAATTCTCAATAAAAACATGTTTTGACAGCATTTTGGAATCATTTCCAATGGAAATGATTCTAAAATGCTGTCAAAACATGTTTTTATTGAGAAAGAATGAAAAATCAACATGAAACGACAATGTTCATGCTCAGCAGTGTAAGGGTTAGATATAGAAGAAATCATCCATTTGGGATATAAAATAGTGGCTGTTACAGAGAGGTGGCTGTTGTAGAGAGGTGGCCGTTCGGAGAGGTTCGACTGTATTATACTGTCTGTACAATATCCATCGTGCCTTTTGAAGGAAGCAGGTAACAAAGGATTCGATGTTGATACGCCGTTAAACACCATAAACTCAAATTAAATTCGCTATACTTCAGTGTAGAAAATAAGAAGGGGTCAGTGGGTAAATGAGACTAGCTCCTTAATGGAGTTCGCCCCATTCATCCACTGACCACTAACCCTTTCAAATTTACTGAATCGCGCATTGTGATGGCGGGTCAATTTTGACTAAAATGTCTCGTCTACGACACTACTGTCTGTTTCACGAAAGCTACCCAAATTTTACGACTATACATATGTATAAACAATGCAAAAACAATATTTTTTTCGATAATATTAAATTAAAGAAAAATTTAAAAACGAGCTTTTTTTTTATTTCCTAAACTTTTGTCCAATATTGATTTTATTACGAAAATACATATTTCTAATTTCTGGCGACGTCACAGTTCGTGCACCAGCAACCGGTTTGCATACATGTACACTGAAACTGAATTGATGTGAAACGTTCACTGGATCGTATTTCTATATCAAGTTTTCCACATAGTTGGTTGTCACTCACCTACTTGTTGGGCTGTCAACATTTTTGGCTTAAATTGTAAATTATTTACCAGCTTGTTAGTTTGCCTGGTTGTCGACTTGCAGGGGCCCGTTTCACTATACTTCGTACGACTAAAATGTTCGTAAGTGCAAATTTATGATCGTCTGTAAATTTAAATTGATGAATTTACATTTATCGAGCATAGGCTGCAAATGCCGCCTATACTCAATAAATGTAAATCCAATAATTGTTTACAAGAGAACGCAGTTAATGTGCAATTTACAGACGATCATAATTAATAAATAATGTTTTAATAAATAAAATAAATCCCAGTGACAACCACATAATTATACGGAGCCAGTTCAGCTATGTTTTCCTCGTCCTAGAATCACCTTCTCAAGGCCCATCATGGGAGCCTCAAAGGCCAGCGACACGACCCAGCGCCCGGATACGATCACATGTGGCCCAGGAATGGTAGGACTGAAACAAGAAATGAGAGCCCGGATGTAATTCACGGTGTGTAATTCACTAATCAGTCGTCTACACATGTAGCGGTGTATTCTAATCGCTATGGAAACGTTTGGGAACTTGAAAATGTCAGTAGAACAAGGGGTATACGCCCCTTATCCCTTGTGTTACTGACCCCATCAGTAGCCGATTTCATCAAAATTGCAAAGAATTCTTGTCTAGCAAAGTATACTTTGAGGGAGTAATCATATATTTTTCCCAAAATGCATTATTTCATATAGACTGCATATATTTGATGATTAAAAGTTTGCAGAATTATTATATGAATTTATTACATTATCACAGCCATTTTGGCTGTGATAATGTAATAAATTCAGTATCAATTAAAATTAATAAATTTATCATTTAAATTGAAAATTTCTCCCTCAAAGTATGATAAGATAAGTATACTTTGCAATTTTGGTGTGAAATATGCTACAGGCTCTGTGTACATTAAAGACGTAGACCCCTTCTTCTACTGAATCCCGCAATTGCAATAGAAAATGTTTAAAGCGGACACTTGCTTGTCTATACTGTGCATTGGCAGGGCGAGCTTTTCTCTATGGGTCTCTTGTTTTCTAGATGATCCATTGGTTATTGTTTATTTGACGGTGTCCTTGCATTGGTTTTATTTATGATCATGTTTGAAAGGGAAATGTTGTCCGGTTAGCACATTTGGTAACGAACGAGCTTCTCGCCAATGCTGCCCGTGTTATATCCGCTACCGCAATAATACGTGTGATGGCATGGTGGTCGGCAGTTCGGGTCAATATTGTATTCTCCGCGTACTCCGTGTTCCTCCCACATTAAAAGCGACCATTACGCTTCCATCTGTGCCAACGGAATAATGTATACACGTTCTGTCGCATTTGTTCGTTGTCGATATATGGCTGTGATTGGAGAAATGGGGTTTGTATGACATTTGTGCCCAGTGTAGCTCCTGATAAAGCACACTCATGCAGCCCGATAATGATATATTGTTATTAGGAGCATGTCGTGGAAAATGTGAACTGTGCAGATCCTGATCAGACTGTGCGGATGCACAGGCTGATCGGGATCTACACTGGTCGATAAACCCATTCACCCCATTTCTCCAGTAACAGCTACATACAAAAATCAGACCTCCAGATAAGGTGCGTATTGACATATTATACGCACTTATTTTAGCAGAATACGCATTGATTATCAAAAGTGGGAGTATAAAATACGTACAAATACGCATTGATTTTCAAATTGAGTAGTGATACTGTAATAAAGTTGAAGATTTACTTAGTTCAGCTGCAAAGCTTTTCGCAGCTTAAAAAAGAGAATTAATTTAAAATCCATAATACATTTGTAAAAGTAAATACGCATTGAATTTGAAATATGAGAGCATCATACTCTTTAGATACAAAACTTATCTGGAGCTCTGAATTATTTGTTTAAAGGACTCTTACAATTGTTATGTCAGTGTAATAGATAAGGGTGCGCCGGCTCATATGATAGGTGGCCTGGACTAACGGGTGAATCAGGTAGGCACAGTATGACAGGCGACCCAGGGGAATAAACGGCTCCCAGGACAGGAATACGTTCACCGGCCCTGTAATAGTACGGAAAATACATGTAGTTAAACGAACTATTTTCTGCGCGTAACTGTTACATTACACACAGGAAATATGTAATGCGCCGCCCGTCCATGGATACTGTGTGCAAATACTGAATAATAATGTAACACAGAAAATGGAATAACCAGGGAATACGATGGAGATTAGATGGAGAAGCCGGGTGCGGAGGGGGAAATTGTGCGTGTATGGGGGGGGGGGGGGGGGGGGTGGGGGTGGGGGGGGGCTACCCTACCGTAGCTACGGACGGTACGTGAGTATATTGCAAAAGTTATTCCTTCGCAACTATACCAGGACAGGATAAGCAATTACTTTACAAACTAGAAAATACAGTGAGTATTAAAGGTCCATGCCCACTCAGTAGGCACAACATGTTCTATACATCATGACATCATCTGAGACATTTTCGCAAAATAAACATTAATTCACCATTATCCCACGTATTATTTGGCAGTATTATACGCTTTATATCAGACGTAAATGTATACACTCAGACTGATATCACGGGCGAGAACCGTGTTTCCTTAAAATGTTAACGGACAATACTATTTATACTTTGTATTTATTTTTTGTATGTGAAATTACATACTTTATAATCTGTCAAAAACATTATTTTTTCAGGTGACGCATTTAATTAGTATGAATAATTAATATAATGCCTCATTTGCATATGAAAATACCATAATACCACCGCGCGTCACTATCAATAAAATAAATATTTCTAAATGATTATATCTGTATAGCGAGCACTTGTATTTTTTAGATCTAGTGGACTAGTGACACAAGTATACACAGTTCGGGCATACTGAGTGGGTATGCACCTTTAACGTATGTTTGGTACATGCATAAACGTATGTTAATCAATAAAACATATCATACAGTGAATGTGCAAATCATCTAAGTTATAGGAAATATTGATACGACACAAACGGTAGAACAATTTAAGAGGTCAGTGGAAGAAATAATGCGTAACATGGGCACCAGATATAAATAGACATGTGTCCAAATAGATTTGCACCTATCACATACCTCCGTATCCGGTTGCGCATGCGAAGATAACCCAGCAGACGCACGCTCCCCAGACCGACCGCGAGGTGGCGTTGTAGAGGGCGGAGACTGGTCGACTGAGGTCAGGCCCCGTGGTATCGGGGTCAAACAGGCCATAGACCACGGCCACGCCTGCCGCTGTTGCCAGTACCCACCCGATAGCATTGCCGATCTACAAAGTAACAGTTGCATCACACGTTCCCAATATTTTTGACAAAATAACAGTTGTACACAAACACATGCGGCAACGTTTCTGACCATATACAGTGAAACCTCTCTAAAACCGGACACCCTGGGAGCCTCCCAGGGGTGTCCGGTTTAGAGCGGTATCGCTGTCAATCAGGCAGTTGACCATTCTGAGTCATAGTTATGTGCTATACGTTCATAAATATACATTATCACCTGAGCAAAATGACCAAGAAACTCATCAAAAATATGATCACATATGTCTTCTTGGTGTCCGGTTTAGAGAGGTTTAGAGAGGTTCCACTGCATTGGCAATCGCAACTCACACTCAAGCCAAGGGACTGCCTCATCAATACCTTCAGCTTTATATATCGTATGACCACTTGGAACGTCCACTTTTACCATGTGACAGCTATCTTAGACGAATCTGAGAGACCTTTGCACATGGAGGCGCGGAGGTTGTGGAGATGGCGTTTTGAAATGTCAACGGACGGACGGACGGACGGACGGACGGACGGACGGAAATTTCAGTTCGGGTATGAATTGAATCGGTTAGTGGAATGAGGGGGCTAACTCCCTCGTGAACTTAGCCCCATTATTCCACTGACCCGTGAGGGAGTTAGTCCCCGTCGGTCACTGACCTCTTCAATTACTAAAGTCTGTAACTGCACTGTACATGTACCTTTGACATTTGGATCTTGCATTCGGTTTTGTAGAGCAGATAGCCGGTGTATATTCCAACTATATACGGTCCAACACGGCACCACGGCTTCATGTATATGTGGTTCTGCATAGTCGGGTCCCTGTAAACACATGTCGGGTTGTTATACACTACCGCCTGTGCTAATCCTGCTAATATTTGTATTTCCTTACGTAAAAATACTTATATATTGTGCTTCAGATCAAGCAGCTTGATTGACTGAGCCTGAGCTGTGCTACAGCTCAGGCTCAGTCAATGAAGCTGCTTGACTGCGATTTGAGAATAGATGTTCGGAAAATTTGACATCTTGACAAGATTAACGCAGGCGGTTTGTTGTAAATGTATGTAATATTAACCGTTGCAGTAGCAGGAAACTGCATGATTAAAGGAGCATATCAGGACGTTTCGAAAACAACACTATACAAAATAAAAACGTGTTTTCATCATGGCCCTGTGGTTTTTCCTGAAGATATATACCGATAGTATGACCGCTGGGTTGTTTGCATTTTCACCCATATATGTACATACATATCGGATTTCCTATCTTGTTGCGTTCTCCTTAGTACCGATATAGTTGAAATTTGAAACAACCCAGCAGTCCTAGTTTCGTCATCTATCTTCTATTCAATTAATCCACTTTACACAGGGCCATGATGAAAACACATTTTTATATTTTATTTTTTAAAGACATGAACAATAATCAGCGCTCCTAGTATCATCATATATTTTCAATTAAACCACTTTACACAGGGCCATGATGAAAACACGTTTTTATTTTTCAGTATTTTCCAGAAAATGCTGATATGCCTCTTTTAATGGATCAGTGGGAAAAAGCGGCTAACTCCATGACGGTCAATTGTCTCCAAAGGCAATTGTTTTTCGTTTAAATATGCGGTTGCTGTTTATGTACACGCGATATGCGAACATACACGTACATGTATTGCAAATAGTGTATATGATAAAGGAATGTGTTTGCAGATCCAGGATTTCTAGAGGGGGCGTGGATTTCAAATGAGACACATATAATTGTCAAATCGTCTTATTTCTCATCAAAAGTATATGTTGTTACCACTCAGTTGAACCGTCTCGACGAGACGGCTCAACTGAGCGGTAACAGCATACATGTTGGGTGAGAAATAAGGAAATAATCAGATCTTTCCACGTAAGAAAATGGGTTAAAATCTCAACTCGACCAATTTTAGAGGGGGCGTGCGCCGGACACGCCCCCGTCTGGATCCGCACCTGGCCTACGTTATATATTAGTACCCATATTATTAAAGTTTCTGAACAGAACATATACGGGAACTACCAACTCGCAATCAATCAGATTAAGTGTCAGATTAAGCACAGCTCAGGCTCAGCCAATCAATCTGTTTGATGAAGAAATTGATAAATACTGGCAAGATTAGCGCCGGGGGTAATGTGTTGTTGGTACCAGTGCACACAATTCATTTGTTAGTTACGTTTTCAATTGCGTACGACGTAGAAACAATGAATATGAAAACGGAAATGATTGTTCGGGAACGTTGATAATCTGGGCCAGATTAACGCAGGCTGTTGTGTAATATTTTATAAAAATATGACAGTTTACATAAAGAAAACATTATAATAGCTACAATGTACAACTCACCTAAACCGGTCAACTGGTCGGCTCCATCGTGTCCGATTTAGAGACCAGGGGCCTGTTTCACTAACGTTTGTACGACTAAAATGCTCGTAAGTGCAAATTTAGGATCGTCTGGAAATCTCACTTGATGGATTTACATTTATTGAGCCTAGGCTGCATATGCAGCCTATGCTCAATTAATGTAAATCCAATAATTGCTTACAAGAAAACATTGTTAGTGTGAAATTTACAGACTATCATAATTTTGCACTTACGAACACTTTAGTCGTACGCAGTTTAGTGAAACGGGCCCCTGTGTGGGTGATATCTGACACAAAAGACGGGGGAAAGTTATCAATAGTAAGCATACGTGGGTGTCCTAAGTGTTCTAAATTGAGTGAAGTTTCATTGCACATGTAAACCCGCATGGTAAACTTACGTCTCCCCAAAGAAAACGTTCGTGCTTAAGTCCTTCATGGAAGACAGCACCCCGGTCGTCAAGGCGCTGCCGACTAGTAACGCCAGACAGCACAGGCTCCCCCATAGCTTCGAACTGAATAAATATATATCGATACAGCCTGTTCCTCAGATTTTAAATCAAGTATTACTGGGTGCATACTAATATTTAGACACGCACACATCAACGGGGGCCAGTTCAATCAGGTAATTCTGATGCAAGAGCATTAAATGTCGTCCGTAGCATATATAACGCCGTCTGTTGGGGACGGCTAATCAATGTTCAACGTGCTCACTAGACTAAGTGCTAACATGTATGCACTCAATTTGGTTGGTTAGACAATGTTAGAAAGTCGGATCGTCGCAGGGTCGCCTTGCTGCGCCGTTTAGTAGTCTGGGCACGGGCGTAAACCCGGGACTCTGATATTTAGGCTAATTCCACTATACGATAGATTGCAAATAAAAGTATGATTGTAGAACTACTATGTTGTTCGTCTTAGAGAAGTTCTACTATGTGCAACTCAGATGGTGAGCACAACAACGTTACGTTACAAGAAACCATCCATATAATGTGTACATAACCGCCTGCGTTATTCTTGGCAACGTTTCTCAAGATCTCAACCTAAACTCGCAAACAAGCAGTTTGATTGGCCGAACATGGGATGTAGCAAAGCTAAGGATAATACAATCAAGCTGCCTGAATTTAAGAACAATATTCAAGCATTTTGAAATATAGAAATATAGAAATTGACAAATATTGGCGAGATTAGCGCAAGCGGTTGCGTAGTGATCGTGTCATTTACAGATGGGAGTGTGCAACCATAGACAAGCATTACATGTACCGACTACTAACATGCATATCTGCGATCCTGGGGGCCGTTTCATTAAACTTCGTAAGACTAAAATGTTCGTAAGTGCAAAATTATGACGAATTATCTTGAAATTTCATATTTCAATGTTTGCTTGTAAATAATTATTGAATTTACATTTATTGAGCATAGGCTGCATATGCAGCCGATGCTCAATAAATGTACATCCATCAATTGTAATTTCCAGACGATCCTAAATTTGCACTTACGAAAATTTTAGTCGTACGAAGTTTAGTGAAACGGTCCCCAGGGGCCATTCACTAAACTTGTTACGATGAAAAAGTTCGTACGCAGATTTTTAAGAATATGTTTCTTAGGTTACCTAATGCTACCATTGTCTAACTACATGCACACATCATTAAAGATGAAGACATCCACGAACTATTCGCCAGTATATATGGGGCGTCGTTTTACTGTTTATTCGGTATTTATGGATATCCATAATTCGATTTTTGGATATCCAAAAATAATTAATTAATAGTAAAACGGCGCCCAAGGAATTACGGATATCCAAAAATCTAATTATGTATATCCATAAATATCGAATAAATAGTAAAACGGCGCCCCATAAGCATCGGCTGTCAGTTCAGAGGTTATAGGAAATTTCAATTTTGCAGTTACGAATTTCTTAGTAGTACGAAGTTTAGTCAACGGCATCCCAGTGTCGTTCTGCGTTGCATATTATGTCTGCAGGTGCCCGTTTCATTAAACTTCGTAAAAGAAAACTAAAATAATTGACAACAAAGATTTTAAGAAATCATTGGTGAACCTGTACAGTTTTAATGACCGCTACATGTAATTACTAAACGGTAGCGGTTCCGAAACAAATTAATTTGCTGATTAAATTATTAAAACAATCGTACGAACAGTTTTATCGTACGAATTTAAGTGAAATACCCCACACCCCGAGTCTACAATGTATAATGTATAGTAGATTTAAGGACTTACTAGTAGAGTGGAACGAGCAGGAGAGGACTGATGACAAAGAACTGCATGTCGTTGGCCAGGTACCAGCTGTGGCCCATACACTGGAATAGGCACACTTGAATGGGTTCAATGGAATACAGGGGCTATGCCCGTTATGGACGTAGCAACCTTGCATCCACTGACCACTTACTTTATACATGAACATAGTGTCCGATAGAGGTTTGGGAGTCTCATTAGTCTCATTTGTGACCAGTCAAGTGCGGATCCAGGCGGAGGCGCACGCCCCCTCTAAAATAAGTCGAGTTTAGATTTTAACCCATTTTTTACATCGAAAGATCTGATTATGTCCTTATTTCTCATCCAAAGTGTATGTTGTTACCACACAGTTGAACCGTCTCGTCGAGACGGTTCAACTGAGTGGTAACATCTTATACTTTTGATGAGAAATAAGAAAAATGCAAGCCATAATCTGAATGTTATGAAAGTTGACGATCAAATGTGTCGCATTTGACATCCACGCCTCCTCTAGACATACATTCTGGATCGGCCCCTGCCAGTGCCGATTATAATTAGCCAACTCGTCCTACATTATTGTATACAATGGCCTATGTACAATTCCACACACTGTAGAATGGTGGAAGAAAGTCGATTATGAACTTAGCCGTCTTCGTCCACTGACCACTTGAATTCTATAACATGTGTCCGATATAGGTTTGGGAGTCCCATTTGTGAACAGGCCCGGTTATAAATAACCAGAACGTCCTATACAATGGAATATGTCAAATTGAAGGCGTCAGTGGAAGACTGACATCTTCAATAATAGATCTGTGTCCGATATAGGTTCAGGAGTCTCATTTGTGGCTAGTGCAGAATATGATCATCCAGAGCGTTCATATCATGTGTGCATTGGCAGCTTATATGTATGTCTTGCTGGATGATTATAAACTAGTTTGTTTACTGACCATTCCAAGGCGGCACCCATGCTGTTGTGTATTTAAGTAGCAGCCACCTACCATTTCCATGGGTTTGACGACGTTGTTGATGTACAGTAGGTTCCTCCACCACGAATCCTTGCATTCATCGACCTCGATCCCTGTCTGTGACCAGAGCGGACCATTGTACCAATACTTTATCGTCGGCACGTAGATCATCAACACCAGCATGTAGGGCGGCGTCAACCTGAAACCGCGGCCAGTGTCTGTATGTGGCTGTGACTGGGGAACTGGGGCTTATGGGATTTGTGAACAGTGTACTGTAGTTACTGAACAAATATGGTAGCCTGAAAACGATCTACATTATGTTGCTTGCTAGAAACATGACCGGTGGAACGATGGAATGCTTCTAACAAGCAATATAGATCGTTATACTACATTATATTGCTTGCTAGAAACATGACCGTTGGAATGATGGAATGTTTCTAACAAGCAATATAGATCGTTATACTACATTGTATTGCTTGCTAGAAACATGACCGTTGGAATGATGGAATGCTTCTAGCAAGCAATGTAGATCGTTATACTACATTATATTGCTTGCTAGAAACATGACCGTTGGAATGATGGAATGTTTCTAACAAGCAATATAGATCGTTATACTACATTGTATTGCTTGCTAGAAACATGACCGGTGGAATGATGGAATGCTTCTAACAAGCAATATAGATCGTTATACATGTAATGCTACAGGAGTGTGTTGTCTGATCATGATCTACACTAGACACAAGGAACATAAGCCCCATTTCTCATCCACGAACTCGTAAAGTTGGATTAGTTGGAACACAGATCTGTAGCCGATTTCACCAAAATTGCTAAGTATACTTATGTAGCTAAATATTGTTTGGGGGATAAAGTTTCCATTTATGCATACATTATTATTTTTTTTAATTTAATGAAATACAATATTTTCTAACTAGAACAGCGACAGTAATAATGAAATAAATACAGTTATGAGTGTTGCATGGTTTAATCCTAAAATTAAACATGCATTTGTTTAATATGAAATACTGCGTGTGGTACAAATAACTAGTTGGTCCCGCAAAGTATACTTGGGTAGATAAGTATAATTAAAGCAATTTTGATGAAATCGGCTACTGGTCAGGCTCGGGAAATATTTATTCGAGTACGAATTTCTGACAGAACATTGTATGTGGCTGTGACTGGTGAAATGGGGGGCCTACATGGGTTTTGCGACCAGTGTAGATCCAGATCAGCCTGTGCATCCGCACAGTCTGATCATGATCTGCACTGTTCCCCATTTCATCAATGAAACACCAGTCAAGTTTCTAACAAGCAATATATATCGTTATCCGGCTACAGGAGTGTGCTATTTGATCAGGAGCCACACTGGTCATAATCCCCATTTCTGCAGTCCCAACCACATATCCGCATGTGACTGTAGAAATGGGGCCTGTGTATAACGTACTGATCTGGATCTACAGTGGTCGCAAAACCCACTGTCAAAATACTCACAAAGGAACAATTAATGTACTTCTAGTTTCCGTGTAATTCGCGGGAGGTGACGTAAATTGTATATTGGTAACAATGCACCCAAACCACCAGATGTACCGAAATAATCAATAAAACACCGAAATGTGAACCGTTCTGCAAGAACATGTGGTCACAGCCACACTCATAATGTGTATGCTTACCTCCAAAATCTGTGGAAATAGTACATCCCCCACTTGAATTGTCGCGCTCCCCCGAGTTTCTTCATTTCTTTGAGTGACAGGTACGCCACCAGCAGGCCACTGAAACATACAGTGTGCTGTGAATTTACATGTAACCTCTTTAATATAAAGCCCACATTTCGACTGCATCACAACCAATTCTAAATTGGAAAGAAAAACGGGCCAACGGCGATTGGCTCGACACATTTTCTGGGCTCATATGCCCGGGTTTGGAAGGTCTTTGAGCCAATTCATACCGTTAAATATAAGATAACCAACCAGTACATGTACAGTAGAACGTCTCTAAACAGGACACCCTGGGAGGTTCCCGCTTTAGAGATGTTCCACTGTAACTCAGGCATATGACCACCAAAGGACACGTGTTTATGCTTTGTGATCACGAGCAGATATAATAATTATTTATTAATACAAAGAAACCCACCAAGATTACCGGTTTACAGAGGTTTCACTGTATACAACATGGCATATACATGCATATTTCGGGCATTTATGTATTCTATCTCGTTCCCAGGACATAGCACGATATACGGATTAGCTAACTCGTTCCCACGAGACGATATGTCGTGTGAACGAGATCATATCTCATGGGAACGATATACTATCTCCTGGGGAACGATAAACAAAAGTGCGCATGCCCATCTTTACCCTTTGAACCCGCTATAGCGGTTTATTAAAACAGTGCAGATCCAGATGAGGCGGCTCGTAACGAGCCGTCTCATCAGGATCTACACTTTTTGAAAGTATTTTTCATATTTTTGAGAACAAAAAATACCCCTTATCAGAAATGAACTAGTCTGAAAATCATTTTGTGATGAGTGGATTGGCTGCAAAATTAAGATATTAAAATCCATTCCAATTAATTAGGAATGAAAGGGTTAAGCTGCCGTAACTATTTGAACGTACGCGAGTGTGAAGAAGGTGTCCACTGAGAATGTTCCGTTGCCGATCGCCTCGAAGGTGAATCTGTCGTACAACTTCGGGAACAGGTACATCATGTTCTGTTCTGGAGGGGAAACGATTAGATGGAGTTTATTCAACTTTTGAAACACCGGATTTATTTCCCGAGACATTTGGAAATCCGATATCTGGAAATCCGATAAAGAAACGAATGCGGAGCACTCGTTTCTTTATCGGATTTCCAAATATCAAGGGAAGTAAATCGGTATTTCAAAATGGTAGTGGAATACATTGTATATTACATTATCTTTGTGAAATGTGAAATTTGTTCTTAGACCAGCTTATAACGTTGTCTAAATTAAAGTATGAATTTTTCTTTGCCGGAAATGACGTCAAAACGTGACGTCAATTACGTCTCGCGAACGTCTAGGAGGAAATATTTCCTTCAAGGTAATAAATCCGTCCAGAATCACGGTAACTCACTGGGTAGCATGTAATACAAAATGACCACAACCTGTAGCCGATTTCACCAACATTGCAAAGTATACTTTTCTCCGGAAATGCATTATTTCATATAGAACTAACCACTGTATATATGTGATGATTAAAAGTATGCAGAATCAGTATACTGAATTTATTCGGCTACAGGTTGTGGTCATTTTATATTACATGCTATCCAGTGAGTTACCGTGATTCTGGAAGGATATACCAAAATGACTGTGATAATGTAATAAATTCAGTATAATAAAAAATAATAAATTTATCCTAAAATTTGGATCAGCCCTCAGTAAGTGTAAACAGTGTATTAATTTTGGAGGAAATTATATTCATCATTATGGACTATTAAAACGGATGTAAGACCAGCAACATCTGTATAAGAAGTGTGAGTTGTTAATATTTACATATATATCAAATGTATTAACACATATTTATAAATACAGTGATATTTAACAATTATATTTTCGGACATTACCCCACCCACTTCCGTAAAATATGGAGTATCGTGACGTCAAGCTAAAAAAAATCTAAAGTATACTCTTCAAAAAAGATGACAGTATGTAAATGATAACATTGTCAAAATGAGTGGAATGGAATAAAGGGGTAAACAACAGAATGAATGACAACAATGAGCGGTCAACCAAAACGAAAACGGAGCTCTACATCCAGTATACACGAAGACATTATTACCACAAAATCAATTGACAAAGATATTCTGGAGAAATACAGTCCAGCTAAACCAAAGTCTAAGAAAAAACGTAACGCCAAATCAGTAAAGAAAAACAAAATGGACACAGACGGCGCTACAGGTATGAAGGAAACTGAAGACACCACTGACACGGATATCAGTTCCAGATTGGACAGCATATTGAACAAACTAGACAGTATTGTTAAAAAATAAGAAATACTAGAGATTGTAAAGAACACGATTAAAAAAGAAATGGAAGACATAGTTGAGAAAATTACGAAAAAGTATATTAATCGGTATCACACAGGATTGACATTGTGGAAAGTGAAACGCATAAAGTCAACATAAACCTAGATACATGTAAAACCCACATTAGAACTCTGGAAAAAGAATTACAATCAAAAGATGATATGATTAACCAGTACAGACGTGCTGCGGAAAAGACAAATGAATGCCAAGCCGAGAAAACAAACGCTCTTGAACAGTACAGTCGCAGCAATAACATCAGAATAATAAACCTACCAGAAGACAACGGAGAACGTTCAGAAACAATGGAACAAACTACAGAAACGGTGGTGAAATTCCTCAATGAGAAGATGAACACAAATATCCAGGTTACCGACATAGACATCGCCCACAGACTCGGTAAAAAAGTCGCGAATAAATCCAGACCTGTAATAGTCAAATTCTGATCCCGTAGACATACATTTCAAAGCATGAAAGACAGAATAAAACAAGTTACATGGAACGAGTATTTACATCTCGGAGGATTTAACACGACAGAACCAAGTGGTATTTGCAGCAGCGAGGAGAAACACAGAACTGGAATCATGCTGGACACGAAATGGACGTATTGTTGTTAAATGGAAAGCATCACACATAATAGAAGAGATCTAACACAAACAATACAAATACTGGATTGGAGACGTGTAGATATATTCTATTAAACAAACACACATTAAAATACAGAGGTTTAGCATGTTTAACATATACCATTGTGATCAATCGGCTGACGGGAGGGGCGTTATGGCATATGCGAAGAGTTTAGCCCCAGATCAGGCTGCCACTTTGTGATGCATGATCAGGACCAACACTGTCTGCAAATCCGTTAATGAAATACAGAAATGAATAGCTAAATATCATAGATGACAGGAGTGTACATTACAACCAGGAGGTGCACTAGTTTAAAAAAGCATGTGACTCTTCCTGCCAGCCGTCAGTTCATATTGGGATAACAATCGTTAATAGACATTTGGTGTGCATACATCATAGCAACTGCATACCTTTTTTACATAGTATACTTTCACAATAATACTTGTATTTATTCACTCACACAAGTGAATTCAGTAAGAGTTAACACGTGCACATATACACAGGGGTCGGTCAAGATGTTATCAGACGCATTACCTAGAAAGACGATATTATACTAGGTCTGTGATATTACCATGTACAGGACCCTCCACAACGTGAGTCTGGACGAGTGTAGATCGTTATCAACCCGCCTAATCTTGTTACGCAATGCTGATCTGAATGCATCGGAAGTGTGCCATCACAATATGTGACGAGGGTGATGTTAGCGCTACGCTGGTCGCATACTTGGACATGCGCGTTTTGGTGGGTTGAGACACATAGCAAGGACACTTTCTCATGAAGGGTATACAACACAGCATGAGGAAACACGTGCATGTATATTGATCCTGTTATCCATATTCGGGTAGGTCGCCCCGCACGCCTACAGTACGACGGGCCAATACACCTTTGTATTCTGATAAAGGCCGTCACTATTTCAGGTTGCCTGTTGTCAGAAGTACAATATAAGTCTACTTTTCATGTGATGTGTTCAGCCGGTATTGTGCATTCATAGTGACCTGTCCGTTTGATCATATTTACCATACTCGATTTAGACAGAATAGCACCGTTTAAGTTGAACAGTTGGATTATTACATGTTCATACTTGTTTTCTATTCATTCAACACGGGAATTGCCATTTATATGCATTTATTTATATGTGAACATCAATTGTTCTATGTGTATCGCCGTGCACCTGATAAACTACCTATTGGTATTTGATAATCGAAACTTGCCATATGTATGCACGCATGTTGAAAGTTAGAATCGTCTCTTAGAGGAGATTTTAATGATTCCTAGCTTGGCGTGATATAATATATATTACACGACGGACAACATTTCCTGGTGCTTTTATGGAACGCTGCTTTTGGCTGAGTATGCGAAATTTAAAGCAGTGATAGCATTATTATAATATTTCCTCACGAATACCCAGGATATTTTTGAGCGGACGGGTTGCTTTAAGTGGACAATACATACATTGTTGTGCATACCGGTATCTATAGCTGAGATATTTTGTAATTTTAGCCCATATCAGCATATACTTTAGCCCTTTCTAGAATAACGGTCTGCCATCCTCTTATACTTTCGTATTTCGACTATGCTTTAGAGGGGGCTAGACATGTATATCTTTTTCTATGAATAATAATTCTACCCATGCTCACATCTGATTGCTATTAATTGGCAACCAAGACTACAGTAATTCAACAGCATACAGTGTGTATAGAAAGCTAACCATACATCATAAACTGTAAGCAGCTAGATAGACGAGATGAGGCATTAAATGGGTTAGAATATTTTTTTTGTATTTTTCTTTGTTACCAGAGTTTACGATCAGTAGTTTAAACATAGTTTATTGCATATAAATACAATAGGCTCGGGCTACAAGTTCTCTCAACATTAGTTACAGCCCTCACCTAAGTGTTACAAAGTACAATAATTCAACAGCAAGACTTGATATAAGACTTGATATGAAGCATGCAGAAACTGTACAGTTTGCATGTTTCAATCTTTTGACACAGTATTCGTTCAAGTGTATGTGCTCTTCTGACTAGTCGACACTGTTCAATGTAAAACTAGGCAACGCCTGCTCATTCCGTCTCTACAGTAATTTGCATCTAGAAATAATGTAGAACCCGTTTTCGAAATTTCAACACTGTCAAATAAATAAACACGTCTGGTAGAACCATTATTTAGCAAACACAGGTTTGCTACTATTCAAACTAAATCACGTTCGTTCTGTATACGCATGTCTTGGGGTAATATCTTGTCGATATGGCTCAATACTCTTTACAGTGAACTATTTCACCCCTAATAAATGGTATGGACTTTGATAGTTCATTTTGCAACCAATAGATACGTCACGAAATTATTTCTAGACTAGTCCATTTATGAAAAGGGGCCGTGTTTTGTTGTTTTTTTGTCTCAAAAACATGAAAATTACTTGCAAATCGTGCAGATCCTGATGAGACGGCTCGTCACGAACCGGATCGACGGGATCTACACTGTTTTTGCCATATAGCTCTGCAGTGTTGAAAGGGTTAAGTAAAGTGTGTGTTATATATGTGCATGTTGGTGTCGGATTATGGCTTCTACCGTTCAGTATTGAATTGTGGAATAGAATCATAATTGTGTTGGTCAGTACATAACTTGTGTGGGTGACCGGCGGAGAAAATGGACCTTACGACACTGACAACAATATACTTTATTGACCCGCATGCAATGGTACCCAGTAGACATAAACCCAATCGTTTTTAATCAGGGCAGACATATACTTCTTCAGAGGTTGCTTGGCGACCAGCGTAATACGGTTACCTGATCAGACTGTACATAAGTGCAGTCTGATCAGGAGATACGATGATCACAAAATGTCGCGGAGGCCCATTTTGTCAGCCAGAGATCCACACACACGTTTGTGATTATGTTTGATTTCTCTTGTATAACCCTGAATTCCAATCATGTGAATTAATCATTTACGTGAAATTGAAACAACAACAACAATGAATGTATTCATGACAACTATTGTATACTACGTCCTTAGTCTAACTTCTTTACCTACTTTTGCTACGCACTTCTACTCTCTTCTATCGAGCAATATGCTGCTGTTCGACCAATTCATTAGAACATTATACTGTTACACATATGGACACTAATATATGCACATTGAACGTCAAAGGACTTGGAGCAAAGTTAAAAAGAATACAAATGTACCAGTGGCTAAGAGATAATGACTTTGACATCTGTTTATTACAAGAAACACATTCTACTATAAATACGGCTAAAGAATGGGAATCAGATTGGGGGGCTCAAGCACTTTTTAGCGGAAATCGCAGCATGTATACTTTTAAACTCAAAATTAACATATACAATAATAAACTATATAGATCTGATTCCAGATAGAATTCAGGCATTACAGATAGAAATAAATAGTAAAGATATAATGTTAATAAATATTTACGGCCCAAATGTAGAAGATAAAATGTTTTTTAAACAACTGGATGATTTTATTTCGACTAAGGAAAATTCTAGAATCATTTTTGGAGGGGATTTCAATGCTGTACTAAATTATGACCTTGACAAAAGGGGTGGACTGCAAAATACAAACAAAAATAATTGAGAAATGATAATTAATATTATGGAAAAATATAATATGGCTGATATATGGAGGACAAAACATGCAGCACAACAAAGATTTACATGGCATTCCAATTCAAGACCACCGATTTTATGTAGACTAGACTATTTTTTGATATCGGATAACATAGCAAATAATATTTCTAAATGTTAAATAAAAAGCAGCATTAAAATAAATATGGCTGATATATGGAGGACAAAACATGCAGCACAACAAAGATTTACATGGCATTCCAATTCAAGACCACCGATTTTATGTAGACTAGACTATTATTTGATATCGGATAACATAGCAAATAATATTTCTAAATGTTAAATAAAAAGCAGCATTAAAACAGATCATTCATTAGTACAATTGAAGATAAATATTAATAACCAGATTAGAGGACCAGGATACTTTAAACTAAATAACTCTGTACTTTTTTAAAATAATTACAAAACACTAATTAAAGATAGTATAGCGGAAATTATCAATATAAATCAGGAAGCGAATCCAAATGTCTTATGGGAATTAGTAAAGGGAACCATTAGAAATGAAACAATAAAATATACTGCCAAACGCAATAAAAAATACAAAACAGATGAGAAGAAGCCACAGGATAATATAGAAAAATTAATGAATATCAACATACAAACACCAGAAGTGGTCGAGGAAATAAATAATAACAAAACTCGTTTGGAAGAAATTTATAAAAGAAGAGCAGAAAGTATTATGTTTCGATCAACAGTAAACTGGGTGGAAGGTGGAGAAAAAAATACTAAATTTGTTGCAGATTTGGAAAAAAGAAAATTTGAAAGGAAAATTATTTCACAATTAAATGTAAATGGAAAAGACATAAGAAACAAAGAAGAAATCTTGGTCGAAGAAAAACGTTATTATGAAAATCTGTACAAGAGAAAAGATTGTCTGGATTCAAATATAGACTTTTTCCCAGACGATTATAGTAATAAACTCAATAATGAAGAGAAGCTTAGTTGCGAGGGGTTATTATCAGAAGAAGAGTGTTTCAATTCTTTAAAGGAAATGAATAATAATTAAAGTCCAGGTTCAGATGGAATTAACGTTGAATTTTATAAACTTTTTTGGAATGAAATAAAATTGTATCTAGTTGCATCCCTTAATTTATTGTTTGAAAAAGGCGAATTAACCGTTCTCCAAAAACAAAGTATTATAAACCTAGTTCCAAAGAAAGGGAAAAACACAACTAATCTCTCTAATTGGCGACCGATAAGTTTATTAAATGTTGACTATAAAATTGCAGCCAAGGCAATTGCAAATCGAATTAAAAACGTATTAAATACTGTAATAGATCCATCTCAAACTGGTTTCATTAAAGGTAGATATATAGGGGAAAATATAAGGCTATTATTTGAAACTATTGATCACGTAAATGAAAAAGATATTCCTGGTCTCTTGTTTTTTGCTGATTTTGAAAAGGCGTTTGATAGTATAAGTCATGAATATATACAAAAAGTATTAACATTCCTAAATTTTGGACCCCATATTATGAAATGGATTGAATTATTTTATAACAATATATCCAGTTGTGTAACAAATAATGGATATCTTTCCGAGTTTTTTAGTCTAGGAAGAGGAGTCAGACAAGTCTGTCCATTATCCCCATACTTATTCATTATAGCAATAGAACTATTGTCACACAGTGTCAGGAAAAATACTTCGATAAAGGGAATAGTTATTAATGAAGAGGAAATAAAAAATACAATGTTCGCAGATTACGCCACGTTTTGCATGGACGGCTCTAAAGAATGTTTAGAAGCACTAATCAATACAATAGACAATTTCGGAAATATTTCGGGTCTACGCTTAAACTATTCTAAGTCAATAATTTTCAGAACAGGTTCCATTAAATATTCTACTACTACATAATGTGATGAAAAACAGTTTTCTTGGACAGCAGACAGAGCTAAAACATTAGGTATATATTTCTCTAACGATAAAAACAGAGTCCACGATATAAATCTAATCCCAAAAATAAAGGAATTTCAACAATGTCTGGAAGTATGGAAACATAGAAAGCTTACCACTTTAGGAAAGATAACAGTTATTAAGAGTTTTGCATTTCCTAAACTGGTCTTCCCCTTAACTGTCCTAGATAAACCGAGAAAGGAAACCATAAAGGAAATAATTAATATCATGTTTGATTTTCTATGGGATTCTAAACCAGACAAAGTTAGTCGGAAAATTATTGTTCAAAGTATTGAAAAGGGTGGACTAAAAATGATTGATTTGGAGTCCTTTATTGATGCATTAAAGGCTACATGGGTAAAACGTCTTACTAATTCAAAAACACATGGACAATGGAAAATATTATATTTAAATTTCATGAAACGTTTTGGTGGTGTTCATGTTTTTGAAGGGAATTTTAATGTGACTGATGCAAAACAAATTACCAAAAATATATTTTTTACAGAAATCCTTGAATCATGGGGTAAGCTTAATTTTATAGACATTCCAGAGAATATATCAAAACAAATAATATGGAATAATTCGAAACTAAAAGGAAATGGCAGAATGTTTTTCTATAAAGAGTGGTATGAACGTGGAATTAAGTATATAGAACAAATATATGATTATAGAAGTAAGTCATTCTTTGAATGTATAGATATAAAACAACTATACAATATCCGTAATAACGATTATTTAAAATATTACAAGATTGTAACAAGCATAAATACAGACTGGAAGAGACAGATAAAAAACGAAGGAATAAATGCAATAAACACAAACACACCACTAATAGAAATAATTAAATCTACAAAAGAATGTAACAAAATGCTATATACTATGATTCTTAATCGTCAAACAAATGTTGTTTATAAAGCAAGAACAAAATGGAATGAAGAATTCGTCGATAAAAATATTAACTGGAAGGTAGTAAACACACATTATTTTCAAAGCACAATAAGTTCTAAAACTAAGAAATTTTATTTTCAATACAAATTTCTAATGAAAATTGTAGCACAAATGATTACTTGTACAAATGTAACATAGTAAATTCTACTTTGTGTGACTTCTGTACCATGGCCGAGGAAACAAATAAACATCTATTCTGGGAATGCAGTAAAAGTCAACATTTCTGGTCACAAGTGGGTTCCTCTTTAAAGGATAATAATGTTACATGTAACCTAGATTGGCATTTAATAAGTTTTGGACAGTATGAACAGAAAAATATATTCTTAAACCTGTGCATTATACTTGGAAAATATTTTATATATTCTTGTAAATTAAGGAATACAGAACCAAACTTTTCTGATTTTAAAAGCTATTTAAAAAAAAAAAAAAGATATTGAGAGAGCAATAGCTATAAATAAAAATAAAGTTGCTGCACATGAACGAAAGTGGGACGGAATACAACTAGAATAACAATACATTATGTACATATAATGCCCTTGTTTCATAGAGACCCGAAGTAGAAGACATAGTCCAGGGTTGTCCGGGAAATACCGGGGGCGGGAATTCCCAGCGGGAAATACCGGTATTTCCCGTCCCGGGAAATACTCCCCAAAGTGGGAAATACCGGGAAATACCGGGAAATACCGGGAAATATGAATTTTCATGTTATTATTTGATAATTAAAGTTATTGTATCCCCCGGACTCCGTCGGGGGATACTATGGATTTGACAGCGCGCCGCGTCTGCGTCCGCGTCCGCGGTCCGAGTCCGCGGTCCGCGGTCCGCGTCCGCGGTCCACGTCCGCGGTCCGCGTACGCGTCCGCCGCAGACACTTCTTGTCCGGAGCATAACTCGAACACCCTTTGGAATATTTTCATGAAACTTCACACATGCATAGACCACGACCCGAAGGGGTGTCGCGCACAAGAATGACAACTCTTGCATAGCTAATTTTTAGTTATCTCCCTTTTTTGTTTCTCACACTGATTTCGTGTCCGGAGCATAACTCCACCACCCTTTCGAATATTTTCATGAAACTTCACACATGCATAGACCACGACCCGAAGGTGTGTCGCGCACAAGAATGACAACTCTTGCATAGCTAATTTTTGAGTTATCTCCCTTTTTTGATTCGCGCACTGATTGACCATAACTCGACCACCCTTTGGAATATTTTTAAGAAACTTAACACATTCAATTAGACCACGAACCGAAGGTGTGTCGTGCACAAGAATGACAACTCTTGCATAGCTAATTTTTGAGTTATCTCCCTTTTTGTTTTCGCTCACTGATTTCCTGTCCGGAGCATAACTCGACCACCCTTTGGAATATTTTCATGAAACTTCACACATGCATAGACCACGACCCGGAGGTGTGTCGCGCACAAGAATGACAACTCTTGCGTAGCTAATTTTTCAGTTATCTCCCTTTTTTGTTTTGCGCACTCTACAAACTGGACAATAATGCATGAAGACCTGTTTTCTCGTCTGCTCTGTATACCACCTTTTCTCGTGTGCTCTGTACACCTTACTGTAGAGAGAACAATAGAAACTGGGAGAACCATGTGCTAGCATGGGCTAGCATGTGCAGATGTCCAGTGCTTGACCACTGTTGACCAGGTAATTTATACAGGTAAATTACTACATTGGGTACTGTGTTGAAAATATTGTGGCATTATGTGGACCTGTGCAGATATATGTAGATAAATATAGGACTATTAAAAAAAAATCTGGTCTCCAATAGCAAGCATTATTATTTTTAAACTTTTTTTTTTCATTTTTTTTTTTTTTTTTTTTTCATTTTTTTTTTTCATTTTTTTTTCAAATTATTTTTAAATTTGGCTGAAAAAAAAGTCTGGGCTCCAGTAGCAAGCATTATTATTTTTAAACTTTTTTTTTCCATTTTTTTTTTTTCATTTTTTTTTCTCATTTTTTTTTTCAAATTATTTTTCAATTTTTGTCCAGTAGCATAAGGTCGTAAGTGCTATATACAGGACTATTCTCCTGTGCATGTGCTAGCATGTGCAACTGACCACTGACCACTTACAGGTAATTTATACAGGTAAATGATTATATTACATTTCCGTAAACTGTGTTGAAAATATTGTGGCATTATGTGGACCTGTGCAGATATATGTAGATACAAATAGGACTATTAAAAAAAAATAAAAACTGGGGTCCAGTAGCAAGCATTATTATTTTTAATTTTTTAAACTTTTTTTCCATTTTTTTTTTCATTTTTTTTTCATTCAAATTCTTTTTCAATTTTTGTCTAGTAGCATAATCGTAAGTGCTATATACAGACTATTACATATAATAAAACAATTATTGACTAGTGAGCCATAGAATATAATCTGATATTCTATGGTTCACTAGTCAATAATTGTATAATATGTTCGGGCCAGTGAAAATTGCTTTCGGGCCCAGTCTCGAGGTCAAGGCGGGACAAGGCGAGGCATCTGATTCCGCGGAATTCTTGTTTACTTATCTCCCTTTGTTGTTTCGTGCTCTGATTTTGTATCCACAGCATAACTCGAACACGCATATACGCATTGCTCTAATGGTCCTCTACCGCCCTGTGCCAAATCCACGTTCGTTCTGCCCCCGTCAAGCCCAGGGTCAAGGTCACATACTTAGTGCTTCAAAAACATTAACGCTTGGGTAAATATCTTATACTTTCTGTTTTCTTTCATGGATCATGGATCATCTTCATATTTCATATACGCATTGCTCTAATGGTCCTCTACCGCCCTGTGCCAAATCCACGTTCGTCCTGCCCCACCAATCCAGGGTCAAGGTCACATACTTGGTGCTTCAAAAACTTTAACGCTCAGGTAAATATCTTATAATTTTTATTTCCATTCACGGATCAACTTCATATTTCATATACGCGTTGCTCTAATGGTCGTCTACCGCCCTGTGCCAAATCCACGTTCGTCCTGCCCCCGCCAAGCCCAGGGTCAAGGTCACATACTTAGTGCTTCAAAAACATTAACGCTCGGGTAAATATCTTATAATTTCTGTTTTCTTTCATGGATCATCTTCACATTTCATATACGCATTGCTCTAATGGTCCTCTACCGCCCTGTGCCAAATCCACGTTCGTCCTGCCCCCGCCAATCCCAGGGTCAAGGTCACATACTTGGTGCATCACTATGCTCAGTAAATATCTTATAATTTTTCTTTCCATTCACGGATCAACTTCATATTTCATATATGCGTTGCTCTAATGGTCCTCTACCGCCCTGTGCCAAATCCACGTTCGTCCCGCCCCCGCCAAGCCCAGGGTTAACATCATACGCTCAGGTAAATATCTTATAATTTCTGTTTTCTTTCACGGATCAGCTTCATATTTCATATATGCATTGCTCTAATGGTCCTCTACCGCCCTGTGCCAACTCCACGTTTGTCCTGCCCCCGCCAAGCCCAGGGTCAAGGTCACATACTTGGTGCTTCAAAAACTTTAACGCTCAGGTAAAAGAAAATTTTGACTTGCAATTTGGCCTCATTTATTATCAACGCGATATGTGGGACATCCGTGTTCTATGAACACATTTTCTAGTTTATTAAACTTCACACATGCATAGAAGACGACCCAAAGGTGTGTGTCAACTCTTGCGTCGTTAATTTCTTTGTTATCTCCCTTTGTTGTTTCGTGCACTGATTTCGTGTCTGGAGCATAACTCGAACACCCTTTGGAATATTTTCATGAAACTTCACACATGCATAGACAACGACCCTAAAGGTGTGTCCCGCTAGAATGACAACTCTTGCATCCCTAATTCTTTAGTTATCTCCCTTTGTTTTTCCGTCACTGATTTTGTCTCCGGAGCATAACTCGAACACCCTTTTTTCAAACTACTTGTGTATCTGGGGAGGGGGATACACATGCGCTTGTCGACAAGCGTCCATTTCTAGTTTAAATTAAGTTTTAAGCTCAGTAATAGTTAATTAAACAATCAATAACTTAATAATTAGATATAGGGGTTAATTACAATGTATAGATCTGTTTCATTCCCAACTAGGGGTGGGTACTCATCAGGTGGAATATTTGGCAACCATGACATTTATATTTTGGTTGTATTATTTTTTTGTAAATTACTTCTTCATTTTTTAGGAAGCATCTGAGTGTCTGCTAGATACAATTCACAAGGATAACATCATCATGATCAGACTATGTTTAGACAACAGGCTGTTACTCGTCAACCTTCTCCCACACTAATATTCGGTATCAAGAAATGAGAATAAATGATCTTAGCATGCATGATGTGCATACACATAGTCTCTTACAAGTCTTATATGACTGACAATGTACTGTTGTTTTATGCTTTGCATTTGTATTACTTATTTGCATTATTAGTATGACATTTATTTAACGTGCAGACTATGGGCCAAGACTATGGGCCACGATGGTACGTATGAGATACAGTACATAAAATCGTTAAAATTAGCCAAAAGCCTACTAATGTCTACTTATTTGCATGTACATTGATGAGACTTTAATATACTTTAATAAACCATCAGACTATGACAACAGGCTGTTAATTGTCAGCCTTATCTCACACCTTTTGTGTCATACTGTATAATAAGAACCCAGGTTATTCTGTATATGGTCATGTCAAGTTGTAAAACAATTACACTTACACTGTACATGGATTATCCCTGTTATCAACAGGGATTTTCTCAAAATTCCAAAAGCAGCTTTTATTAGTGGCAGGTTACTATAGTAATGAGGGGTGTTCTGATATACAATAAAATAGACAGTTGGCAAATACTACATAGACTTTTATATAGGGAAGGAAATTATCTAGAAAATAATGATGTTTTTTTTCTCTAAATAAACTTATTATTTCTTTTTTTTATTGCAGAATGTTTTACCTGTAGGCTTATCAGTCTACACAGATATAAACCATAGTAGATATAGGGGAATAAAGAGAATCGTCTTGACATTTTGGAATTAAAAAGACCACCAACATTCATATTTCCCGGTATTTCCCAGTATTTCCCGGTATTTCCCAGTATTTCCCGGTATTTCCCGCCGTCCTGGGAAATACTCTTATTTCCCGGGAAATTGCTAACCCTGAGACATACTAATGCATATTACGACATTGCTCGATCCAAATCTATCAACTCCTTCCACCTCTCTCTCCTTTTCTATATTCCCTGTATCCTCAACTCTACTTCTAAAATCCTTATAGCCATTAACATTCTCAAATACATTCATTTATCAATGCATGTCAATTCACATGGATACAGGTCAAAGTACATGACAATAATAATTGTACTGTATGTATGTGTATGTATATATGTATATATATATATATGTGTGTGTGTGTATATGTATATATATGTGTGTGTATGTGTATATATCTACATGTTGAAATTAAATTGTGTTTATACATGATTATATCTGGAAATAAAAACAAAAGAATAAAAAAAAAATAAAAAAAAATAAATAAAATAAATAAAAAAATGGAAAATTTCTCCCCTCAAAGTATACTTTGCTAGAAAAGTATACTTTGCAATGTTGGTGAAATAGGCTACTGATAATTGAAGGATATATAACGACAAGCTTGGAAACGACCTTAGCTGAGCCCCAAAACATATCAGTTCATAGCTTGCATAACCTTCTCTCCTTGATCTGCTTTGCCCTGACCAACCCTCAAATAGCATCATTACATAGCATAACACATGTAACGACTGAGTCTCCATAAGTAGTATATGGGAGTCAAAATGATACTGTGTCAGCATGTCAGACCTTATTAGGGGCTGACTATGAGTGCATAGTCAACAAGGTCTGACATGCTGACACAGTGCGGTAGGAAAATACATTAGCTATGTTACATTAACCGTCTCCTGAATTTAAAGCACACATTTCTACTGCATTACAACTAACAGGGCAATGGCCATTGATTTGACACCTTTTCCGGGCTTATATGCCCGGGTTTGGAAGGTCTGCGAGCCAATTCCTACCCTTAAATGTAAGATACCTTGAAGACATGTGCTTCACGTTCTATTCTGGGGGAACAATTAGACCATTTGGACCACCGGATGATAGAATCAGAGGTGAAAG
>CM055271.1:55204007-55412104 GCA_029237695.1 Conchocele bisecta | reverse complement strand
ACAATCATGCATTAATGTCAGTTTCAGGTTGTTCTTGTTTGTTGACTTGTTCTCAAATCATTATAATCAAAGTCTGAAATTATATGTCTCTTGTGGACCCATCCATAATTGGAAATAAAATCTTGTATCTTGTATCTTGTTTATTATTTGTAAGTGTAGCGGTGTTGGTACCCGTTAGTGGTGATGACTTAACTCACGATGTCAAAACAATAAATCTGTCTCTTGTGTATTGGGAAGTCATCCACTTTAAGTGATTTAAAACAGACAAGTGTGGTCACAAGTGAGAACATGTAACATGCTTGTAAAATGGTCGCAGGCTGACAAAAGGGACCTTACAACATATGGAACAAATGTAAATAACAATCCTCTTGCACAGTTGCACAGCCGTCTGTGTTAATCATTTCCAGATGTCCACGTTTCTGAAAATCTATTGCAATGCCAATTCGAAATCAAGCAATTTGATTGTCTGAGCCTGAGCTGTAGCACAGCTCAGGCTCAGTCAATCAAATGTCTTGCTTTCAAGCACAATATTCAAGTATTTCGTAATAAAACTACAATGTTGACACATTACTGGCACGATTAGCGCAGGCAGTAGTGTCTTATACACACGATAGGAGTCAAAGAACTGGAAAAAATTCTGGAAATTGACTTCGAGACCTGACTAGATAGCTTGGAAATGATGTAACTAAGAAAACAAGTTAGATTTTGGAAATCGGTCCACAAATTAAATATTATTTCGAAAAATCTATTGTTATCCCTCATGTTAAAGTCCGACAGGAAAATATTTTTTTCGCAATAAAATCAAAATTTGACGGAATTTCATGAAATAAAAAAGTGAAAAACTACAATGTTGTACAACGTTCACATTAGCTGCTGATTTTGTGAACTATTTGGTGTATTTGTAAATATTTAATTACACCTACTTGTAAGTGGAAAATGGTAGCATTAATCCGTGTTAATCAATGTGCATGATCACGTGGTTACAACAACTACAACGTCGCCCACTCCAAGTAAGTATTATTTGATATTTTCCTTAATATGCAACGGATTTTGATGAAATATGGCGCAGCAAACGCGTCTTCATGAGCTGCCTTTGGTGGTCCAGAGAGTTCGCCACAGATTTGTGTCGTTTTTGCGAAGAATCGATGTCCATGTCGGTATACACGGAAATCGATTATTCGCAAAAACGACAGAAGTTTGGGCGAAAATACAATGACCACCAAATGCAGCTTAACAAGACGCGTTTGATGCGCCATATTTCATCAAAATCTGTTACGTAATAATGACAATATAAAATAATACGTACTTTGAATCAGATGGATTCTGGAAGTTTGAGTACTTGTTGTTGTTGTTAGTACCACGTGATCATACACCTTGTTAATGTGTGAAGTGATTTAAAAGACATCTTCGTTTTTTTGTAGGAATGTTAGTGAAACGGGCACCAGAGGCGAGATGGCGAGAATGCGACAACGCGATGCAGAATGCAATTTTGATCTCGCATTCCCGTTTCGCGTTCTCACGATCTCGCTTCATGTTCTCGCAGTCTCGCGATCACGCCCTGTGATCTCGCAAACTCGCGATCTCGTTTATGTCAAGAATATGAGAATGCGCGGATGTGATGTGGCCCTAACAGTACACCGTACTGACTACAAACTGTGTAAGCGATGTTTGAAACAAATACTGGGTTATATCAACTTAACTTTAACTTGGCATGTGATCCAACCGACTGTCCTAATCTCAGGTGGTCATATACCATTGATAGCAATGACGTAGTGCATATCTGTAAGTGGGAGGGGGTATAAAACAAAATATATGCCTGTAACTGGAGAAATCGGGCTTTATATGGTAGTACTTCAATAAGGGCAATCTAGTTTCGGATATACTACACAGCCGCCTGCGCTAATCATGCACAGATTAGCAACGTTTCTGAGCATCTGTTGACAACGACAACTCGAAATCAAGCAATTTGATTGTCTGAGCCTGAGCTGTAGCACAGCTCAGGCTCAGACCATCAAACTGATTGACATTTGAATGTGTATGTCCACAACCGACTGCGTTAAATTTGTAATGATTTCATTGTTTCTGAACATTTATTGGCAATCTCAACTCTCATTCAAGCAGTTTGACTGACTGAGTCTGAGCTATGCTACAGTTCATGCTCAGCCAATCAAGCTGCTTGATTTAATGCACATTATTCAAGTATTTTTTGTTTATAAATAAATTGACACAAATGGGCAAGATTAGCGCAGACGGTCGTGTACACCACAAATTACATTAATAGAGGCGCGGGGTGGGGCACTTCACTGATGGATTGAATGACTGATATTACAGACCCCGATCAGGGAAATCGACGTCTACACTCATCGCGAATGTCAACTATCCCGTGTCTCTATGTCTACTGTCTGTTTCACGAAACCTGCCCAAATATTACGGCATAAACAATACATGTATTTATTTTCGATACTATTACATGTTATCAAAATTTAAGAATGAGCCTTCTTTTTATTTTGTGAAAATTGGTCCAATATTGATTGTATTGTGAAACAAAAAACAATTTCCCCATGTTCAATCCCCATAGACATCTTCACTCCTGGGGCTTGGGGAAATCTTTATAATTTCAGAATGGTGAACCGATTTTCAAAATGTAACTTGTTTTCTTAGTTAGATCATTTCCAGCTATCTAGCCAAGTTTCAGAGTCAATTTTCAAATTTTTCGTTTTACAACTCCCTCCAGGTTCTCCACATCTTTCCCCCATGTTAAATTCCCATAGGCATAGAGAAATCATTTTTCGTAATAATAGTAATATTTGACCAAATAATAAATAAAAGAAGGCTCTTTCTTAAATGTATATAAAGTTTAATATTATGAAACAAAACAACCTGTTGTTTCATTGCTTATATAGCCGTACAATGGAGGCAGGTTTCGTGAAATAGACAGTAGTCACTGTTATAAATAGGGCTTTAGTCGGTGAAAACCGGATTGATGACCGTTGCGACCACTGTAGACCCAGACCAGCCTGCGCGTCCGCGCAGTCTGGTCAGGGTATGCACTGTTCGCCATTCAGTCAACGTAACACCCATCGTGATTCTAATGATAATTATCCTTATCAGGCTATAGATTTTCACACGCAGGATCTGGGCTGAACTGGCGTACGTCCCATTTCTCCAGTCACAGCCACATATGAGACACGCCATGCGATTTTGTACCTTTTACGTTTACAGACTTCACAATATTTTCTTTAAATGGCGTCAAAAGTTGACACAATTTTCAGAGTGCATGCGGAATTATATTCCGCATGTATCCTGCAAATTGTGTCAACTTTTAACTTTATTTATGAAAAATATTGTACATTTTGTAAACTTATTTGATAAAATTACGCAGATGTCCGAAGGTACAAACTCGCATGGAGTGTCTCGTATATATGAGTTCATGCCACACGTTATATCATTAGTTTACCTGCGACATTCGTTTGACCATCATGGCTCCAAGTGCATGCAAACTGGTATCAATATTAGTATTAATCAACGTATTAAACGTAATAATAACTGGCGTGGACGGACAAGCAGTCGATTTTAGCCAAATCCTTAATTATATGAACAATCCGATGATACTTCAAACAACTTCCCGTGCTGCTGAATTAGCCAATGGACTGAGGGAATATATGGAGAATAATGCGTACAACGTCAGCGATACGTGTGTAAACCATACGGAAATAATGTTTCAACACGTGACCAACGGAAGCCAATGGGCTCTTAGAAGTAAGTATTGGTTTGCTTAATGGTGTTTAATGGCCTGTCGACGGCTACACCACGGCTCAGGCTCAGCCAATCAAGCTGCTTGATTTCAGGCACAGCATTCAAGTATTTTCAAATACAGAAATTGACAAATACTGACATGTTTAGCGCAGGGGGTAGTGTAAGATAATTTTAGGCCGGGATAAAAGTCATGGAATACCGTATTTCACCTGTATTGATATCTGGAAAACCACAAAATCAAACTAAATATTCACGTGAAAAGTATGATTATGCATATTCCGCAATTCGAATAACCTGATCTCATGGCAAACCTCGTCATACCAGTAACATAAAATAGCATAAATATAATAACATAAAATACCAATAAAAGTAACATGATTATCACTAAGTTTGCTCTTCTTATAATGGGCATGACCTGATTTAAGACTCTTGTACAGGACAGCCAGAAATGGACCTGAGGGACTAATAACCTGGAATATCAGGAATCCGGTACAGATGAACCCCATCGTTAAATTACAAGTTGTGAAAGCTCCAAACATCTCGTCTCTACACAACTACACAAGTGTTAATCATTAAGTGTGTAATACATGCACACTCTTTGAATCATTTCATACAAAACTCGGTATAACCCAGCTTCGTAGGAAATCAGCAACCTCGTTAACATATCTACTATACAGGCTGGCATACTAATCTACACAGAACATACATAGAGAATAGTAGGTTAGTGCCGTGCATGGGAAATAGAGAATAGTAGCTCTGCCGAGCACATCCCGTTTCCGTGCCGCGCCAGATATTGTTTCCCGATTCATGACACTAACCTACTATTCTATTTATCCCGTCAACACCTACAAATGGCTGTAAAATGCAAAACTAGTATTGACTGGATATCAAAAATGTTCACGGCACCGTGTTTCACGGCACATACGCACTGTGTTGACGGGATAAAAATATAATAAAAATATACAACGCTCTTTCTATTGAATTATGGAATGTGTGACCAGTGTATCACCTGATCAAATAACACACTCATGTAGCCTGATAATGACATATGTCGCTTGTTATAAGCATACTGGGTGTTTCATTGATGGAATGGCGAACAGTGAAGATCCTAATCAGACTGTGCGGGTGCACAGGCTGATATGGATCTACACCGGTCGCAAAACCCATCAGTCCGATTTCTCCAGTCACAGCTACATATGCATATAGCATATAGTATATCAAAGGACCGAACGTCCTGAAATTATTCGCAGTATGTGTTTGTGGATGACCAATAGACTAATAATCTAGAGTGGAAAGAACAACAATAACAACACGTTCTCAGAAACCTAATTGTATTCGTACACCGAACCATGGAGTTACGAATAATCGGGTATGGCGGGTAATCGTCGAACCCTTAGACTACGGAAACATTTGTAATAACATAGATTTAGCACACAAAAAAACAACTAAACATTTATCACACTAAAAAGACGATCAAGCTGTTTGAACTAGTTTATGGCGTAAGACCCGTGTTTTTAAAAAGTTCAACCCGCAAAATATGTGCTGCGACCGACATATGCTCATTTGCATAAAGTCTGTCAGACCTCAAATTTGGATGTTAGTTGTAAAATTAATCGCTAGCGCTCGAATAATAAAATATCAAACCTACATGTACCTTGCTTTGGGAATAAATAATAAAACGGCGTGCCATGATTTCCAGTGATAGACGCGATGGGGAAGCCGCACAGCGAGATACTGAATTTCCAGATGATGTGGCTCGGGTCCTACGACGAGTGTGTGGAGACGCAGGCCCTGGTATACACTGATCCCGACTCCATGACTAGCCCCACGGCCCCCTTCAAGGGCAAATACTGCCGCGCGACACACGCACTCCCGAAACCGGACATGGCGGTAGGTGTATGCACAGGTGAATAATGCTTAGCAGGGATGTTAAAATGTTTTTAAAAAATCATAATTACGTTTATAAACCATCATAAAATCGGAGAAATAAAAAATACAATGTAAGTATAGGTCTATATTGGCATTCTCCTGGTTTATAAACTTAAATAGGAAATTTTTAATTTCTACCATCTCCGCCACATTTTACATACCTGTGGGTGTATGTTGTTTATTTGCGGGAATTATTTTCGACTGGCTTCTCCATTTCATCTTGCCATATCTTGCAGGTTGTTAGAATCGCTTCGTATCGTTGTATTTTATTGCATTGTGCTGTGTTGTATGGTATCGTATCGTATCGCATCTCATGATATCGCATCGAATCGTATCGCATCGCATCGCATCGGATCGTATCGCGTCGCGTCGCGTTGCGTTGCGTTGCGTTGGGTTGGGTTGTTTCGTACCGTACCGTCCCGTACCGTGTTGTATCGCATCGAATCGCATCATATCGCGTTGTATTGTATTATGTGTTACTGTGCTGTGTTAAGTTGTGTTGTGTCTTATCGTAACGCATCGCATCGAATCGTATCGAATCGCGTTGCATGCATTGCATTGCATTGCATTGCATTGCATTGCATTGCATTGTATTGTATTGTATTGTATTGTATCGTATTGTGTTCTGTTGTATCGTATCGTATTGTATTGTATTGTGTTACGTTATGGTGTGTTGTACCGTATCCTATCTCATCGTATCGTATTGTATTGTACGATATATTGCAGGAATACGAGGCGGTGCCGGCTGCCCAGATTGCCCTCACCATCGGCGTCTGTGTGCCCAGCTCTTGTAACACCGACGACGCCGGCGGGCTAGTCAGCACCCGTGAGTAGGCTGGGCGTGTAGCGTGTGGCTGTGGAGGAGAAATGGGGCCCATAACAGTTGTGGCTTATGAAATCCAGGGGGTCGTTTCACTAAACTTCGTACGACTTAAATGTTCGTAAGTGCAAATTTAAGATAATCTGGAAATTTCAATTGATGGATTTACATTTATTGAACATAGGCTGCATATGCTCAATAAATGTAAATTCAGTAAGAAGACTATCATAATGTTGCACTTACGAATACTTTAGTCGTACGAAGTTTAATGAAACGGTCCCGTGATCTGCTCGTGGCCAACATGATATGTGTCTGTGACTTGAGAAATTGGATTTAAGACATGTTGACCCGACTAAGTACTGATCTTCTACGTGTAGCACCGTTCCACAGACGAATACTGACTGTATGACGTACCGTGCAGACCCTGAGCAGACCGTGCGAATTATTTAGTCAGCAATGGTCGCGCGTCACAGTGAGACAAGTTCTAAAGATTACGAGTGTCCGCTATACAGATATAATCATTTATTATTAGTTATTTTACTGATAGTGACGCGCGTTGGCATCAGGCTATTTTCATATGCAAATGAGGCATGATATTTGTTATATATTTACACTAATTAAATGCGTCACCTGAAAGAATAAATGTCTCCGACAGATTATAAAGTATGATAATTGCAAATAAAAAAAAAAAATACAAATAATAAATTGTAATGTCCGTTAACATTTTAAGGAAACACGGTTATCGCCCCTGATATCAGTGTGGAAATTTACGTCGGATATAAAATGTATAATAATGCCAATCAATACGTGGGGTAATGGTGAATGAATGTTTATTTTGCCAGAAAATGTCCCAGGTGATTTCTCTACATGTAACTTGATGGTCTTTGATCAACGAATGCTTTCTTTATAGAGTCTCATTTACAAAAAATCAATATATAATACATGTATATTATATTATGTGTTACTGTCTGTTCCATGTTTTGCTGCCGAAGTACTTTTTCATCAATAACAAAAGAGTCACCCTCCCAAAAAAACCCCAAAAAAAATGATTTGATGAAATTCCATGAAATATTGATTTTATTGCGAAAAAAACGATTTTCCTATGGGAATTTAACATGAAGGATCAAAAAACGAAAATGTTTGGAAATTGACTCCGAAACCTGGCAAGATAATAGCTTGAAAATGATGTAATTAAGGAAACAAAAGCTAGATTTTGAAAATCGGTCCACAAATAAAAAAAATATATATTTTTAGCCCCCATGCTAAATTCTCTTTTTTTCGCAATAAAATCAATATTTGATGGAATTTTATCGAAAAAAAATATTGTGGGTGGGAGATATTTTTGTTATTGATGAAAAAGTACTTACTTTTAAATATCTTTTAGATTTAATGTGTTTAATAGACAAAAGTTCGTCGGCAGCAAAACGTGGAACAGACAGTAGTATATTATTATTTCCATTACATCATTCTATTTCATCGCGATCGCCGACTTCATCTCCAATGTGTGTTTTCAGTGATGAGCCTGATGCCGTTAAACATGACGTCATTGCCGCCGCCGACGGTTGTCTGCCAGGAGGACAGTCTCGAATATACAACCAAGGCCATCGCTGTCATGTACGTATCGCATTATTATTATTATTATTATTACCGAATGATCTTCAACAAAACACAAACTGGCATGTTGTGTTTTGTTGAAGATCCGATTACCGCTGAGCACTGGCCTGATTACAGTATCGTGACAAAAGTGAGTGAATGTTTAAAAAAATATCAATTATTATTAATAATAATAAATTATTTAATAATGAAACGTTCACAGTATGCGGCACGACGGGATATTAAACAAACAAACACAAGGGAACACAGACATGCAACGAATGTTGCACAGAAAATGACCTGCCATCCCCTATCCAACATCCACACCGACCCAGCGCCAAAACGTGCCTACCAAAACACCTGCAGCCGATTTCACCAACATTGCAAAGTATACTTTTGTAGCAAAGTATAGTTTGAAGGAGTAATCATTTATGTTTCCCGAAATCAATTATTTCAAATAGAACTAACGAGTCCATATATTTGATGATTAAAACAATGCAGAATATTTATACTGAATTTATTACATTATCACAGCCAAAATGGCTGTGATAATGTAATCAATACAGTATAATGCAAATTAATAAATTTATCCTAAAATTGAAAATTAGGTCGTAGGTACTAATTTGCAATTTGGATATAGAAAATATACCTTTTCTACCATGCTGAATGGATGAATTGTATCATATATTACTCCATATATGACACAGTACATACTAAAATACAGAACACTAAGATAGCTGTAAATAATACGAGCAATCTAAGCTGGAGTAAAACCGGACAAGATGACAGACACGCAAGAAAATGAGTTTGTGTGACATAAAAAATAAAATTAGGTATTAGAACCGATGCAACTGAGATATATATATCCCGGTTCCACATATTGTACACTATTTATCGTGCATTCCAATGCTATTTCCTCAACCAATTCCGAGTCATCAGCAGGAACAGTATTAAAATGTATGGCACATGTACTTATAAAATCATGTATATAGTAAAAATGTATAACTTGTATAACGATTGAAATACACTATGTGTCATACGAGAATATGTGTGTTCCAATGTATATGACCGTCATCCATTACCAGTGTAAGTGCACACCAGTGCATGCATCATGGCCATTTCCTAATACATGCAGGTATATTACTCCATTATTTTCATTTGAGAGACACCCATTACGATATTGTATTTTGTAATTGAGGCATTGTAAGTAAATATTTAACCATGATTACATATTAGTGACATTTGATAACCTGTAAGGTTGATATATCATTTCATAATTTTCATATAAACAGAGAAATTGAAAGTGCATGATATTTCTAAAAGCATGCATATTCTTAAAATATATCCACTATATTCATATAGCTGTCATGTACGCATACATAAACTATTTTGTCCAATGTGTTTGAACATGCTGTGTTCTTAATAATAGCACACGTGTTATTCTACACCTGTTGTGTCAAATTACCAAAATCCAAAAAGGTTTGTAATCAACTAGCAATAGTTCCGATCGGCATATACCTGTATAAAACTCGGATAACGGCATCATTACATATTTCATATTGTCAGGTACATCGCTTAAATGTAGCCTTTACATTTCATACTGTTCCGAAATAAATATTTGACAAATCTGACTAAACGTATGTATGCCTTCTGAAAAGATGTATATGTCCTCCAAATTCATATATATAATTATATAACTATATATACAAGCCAATATTAGTATGTATATAGTCTGAAAAAGACATCACGGGGTATTCAAACATCAATCTAGTCCAGTTTAAGAAGCATGCACATGCACGACACACACTCATATGACCGTACATATACGTTAAACTCCCATGAATGATAACGTATCTCCATAGCATATAAACAATATCACATAGCCTCCATCGAGACACATTAACTTTTGGATTTTAATATGCAATTGAACAATTGTCTACATGACATTCTAACTATATACGCAGGCGGTAAAGATCAGGTCTGCCGCATTGTAGAACAGTTGTGTATTTTGCTGGCTCTTTGCTATCATCGGACTATATATATTTCTCTATTTGACAACAGGTAATGTCATTATAATGATAAAAAACTATATAATCATGTACCATGTGTACATTTATGTACTGAATGCACAATTATATGTACACTGTACCTGTTTAGTACATACAGCCACACGTAGTTTGTAGTTAATGTACATGTATTTGCCTATGGTTGTCTTTCAAATTTATTACACCGCTGATGGACAATCATATTGAAGCGACCCAGCCAGCGAAGCATCGCTATACACAGATGTGTATTGCGTATTCCTCGCTTCGAATTTATCACACATTTTGGACAACAAAACACGTCTGTCATTTTATGCACACAACTTACCACGATCTCAGATGCATGCCTGAATGTTCACAAGTGTCAATAGTTTATGATTGTCGTCTTCACACACCAGGAAACTTGTTTAGTTCGTTATAATTCACAATAGTTTGTTGGCATTTCCTGTGTGTGTTGAATGCAGCTGCCATGTTTACTGGCTGTGCTTGTTTTGGCTCGTGTCTGATCGGAATATGCCGTCCATACAATCTAGCCAATCACTATGCGGGAGGTTGGACAAGTTCCGTAAGTCACGGAACTTGTCCAACTCGGCCTGACAACACCTATAAATAGGAGTGAAATCTGTCAGTTGGCGACTTTGTCCCGAGCGACGCAACTCGAGACGCAACTCGCGTTTCAGAACTCCCAAGGCCCAAATATCCCCCCCCCACTTAAACATTACTCACCGACGATGTTACCAATGGTCCGTTAGTCGTGAGATGTGATGATTTGAACGTCAGTCTGGTATTATTGATTATTAATATTGGCTGGAACCATAATAATGCCAATATCCCATTACCCCACCCACTTTTTCCCCATTGCGATACGATTCACAATTTGAGCTTCATGACCCCCCTGCTGTCTGACGCCCCACCCTAACTTCGAGCCCCTCCCATCCCTGTTAGGTGATCCCAATTCCATTGTCATGCGTCCTAGCTGTGTGCCCCCCCCCCAGTCAGCTAAGTGTTATGATTCCCACCCAGCTTCGTGACCCCCGGCTCTGCGACTCCCCACCCCTGCTGTGTGCCCACTTGCTGTGTGACTCCCCCACCCAGCATTATTTTTCCCCACCCCCAGCTTCGTGATCCCCGCTGTGTGACTCCCCCAACCACATTATTTTCCCCACCCCCAGCTTCGTGATCCCCGCTGTGTGACTCACCCACCCCCAGCATTATTTCCCACCCCCAGCCTTCGGTGATCCCCGCTGTGTGACCTCACCCAGCATTATTTTTCCCACCCCAGCTTCCGTGATCCCCGCTGTGTGACTCCCCCACCCAGCGTTATTTCCCACCCCCAGCTTCGTGATCCCCGCTGTGTGACCCCCCACCCCCACCCCAGCATTATTTCCACCCCCAGCTTCGTGATCCCCGCTGTGTGACTCCCCCAACCAGCATATTCCCACCCCAGCTTCGTGATCCCGCTGTGTACTCTCCCCCACCCAGCATATTTCCCTACCCCAGCTTCGTGATCCCCGCTGTGTGACCTCCCCCCCCACCCAGCATTATTCCCACCCCCCAGCTTCGTGATCCCGCTGTGTGACTCCCCACCCACATTATTCCCACCCCCAGCTTCGTGATCCCCGCTGTGTGACTCCCACCCAGCATTATTTCCCACCCCCAAGCTTCGTGATTCCCGCTGTGTGACCCTCCCCCCCACCCAGCATTATTTCCCACCCCCATCTTCGTGATCCCCGCTGTGCGACTCCCCCACCCAGCATTATTCCCACCCCAGCTTCGTGATCCCCGCTGTGTGACTCCCCCACCCAGCATTATTTCCCACCACCCAGCTTCGTGATTCCCCACCATGACTTGGGTTTGCGTTAGTGTGATTTTCCGCCAGATTTTAGCATAAATCTAGTCCGTGTTTACATGTGCTAATATCCTTTCTTGATCTGCTTACTCCCACAGTAGTAGCCTGTTGTGCTTTTGTATCTTGCCATGTGTACATCTCATATTAGTCATTATCTGTCCATAATCAATCACCCTCATTGTGTTATCATAGTTTGTCACACTCTTTAATTGTACACGTTTGAGTAATACTGTATGTTAGAACTATTTATCAAAATATCAGATGACTAAAATCTCGTCACTGTCGTCTTTGCATTGCCAAGTAGATATGTCGTTTAAATTTCCCTACCCCCGATTCACGAGGGCCCGCTACCAACCCCCTGCGTGAACAGAAATATTATGGTTTATACCGTATTGCTGAAGACGGACACGACATAGGGACGTTACAAATTGGTGGCAGCGGTGGCAGATATAATAAACCAGTAGAGCCGAAACGTACCCTTATGTTCTTCAAGAATTACCATTGCCGTCTCTGTCCACATTAAGTCACTTCGGAATTTCCATTTCCAATACACACAAAATCACTCTTGGTAATATGCACTGGAGCGGCGAAATGCGGAGTGCGAGCGACTGAGTGCAATCTATTTCTGTTCGTAATCGATGTTTTTTCATACACTCTGGCCCATTCCCCCATCCCATATTACCCCAACCAGACAGTTGCGAACATATAGTTCATAAAATGGCGTCTCTTGAATGTAGTGCCGACGGTGACCCCGGGAAATGTGTACATCCCTACTCGGGGAAGGTCGAATGTCTCCCCCTTGACCCCCACGGATCCAAAAAAACAATTGCCCTGACCTTCTCCCTCCCAATAAACCATGACACTGTACCTGCACGACAGGTGATCAAGTTAAATTGTATGGTCACCAGTGACAGTGGATACAATAAACCCCATTGCCGCTTGAATAATACAGAGTCGTGCGAAAAGTCATGCGAATGTGAACTAACTGCGTGCGGAGATTAAGTCCTCTAAGAAATGAGGTAAAACAATTAAAATCTCAAATTAATTTGATTCTACAGAGGCTTGAATCGAATGACCGACATAACCTGAACCCCGCAGAAAACGTAAAATTAATACAGCGAGCCATTGCCGTTTGAACTTAGATAAATCGCGAGCCCGTGCGTGTACCAATTTCATATGCTGCAGAAATCACACCACATAACAGGTAGTCCATTGTCCCCAAGGGGTTATCATACACATAGACATGATAGTGGTTCCCGCGTCCCCCAACCACGGGAAAGTGTGCAAATTGGCCCAGTATAATATACAAATCCAGGTCAGTTTCGTGGAAATAGGTAAATTTGACGGAAATGGAAAACTGCATGAATATCTCCTGCAATTCGGTATCGCGGCACACGGAAATAACTGGGACAATGAAATGAAGCAGTCAAGTTAGCGTGCAGCTGCGCGGCGAGGCAATAGCTGTACTGAGTGAACTTGACCAGATACCAGAAACCGATTACAACTCGCTAGTAATCGCTCTGACCAACAGGTTTTAAGACCGAAACACAAACGACAACATATAAAACTGAATTGAAACAACGTCTTCGAAAAGTAGACGAACCACTACCCGGATTGGCTCACGATATTAAACGGCTGACGCGTTTGGCATACCCGACAATCCCATATAACATAGACAGAAATTGCACGAGATTGCTTTGTTGAAGCATGAACAGTTGGGATATCGAACGCTGGATCCTAGTAAAAGAGCCAACGACGATAGAAGACGCTCGAGTTAATTGCTATGAAATTAGAAACTGTCGCGAAAAATAAGAAAGAGCGATGCTATATGAGGCAAAGTTGAGATAAGTGAAAACTACAGCGAACATAGAGAATATATACGGTCAATAAATGCAAATAATGAAAAAAACAAGTTGCTACATGATGTAGCAAAAATCATGGCCAACATTAAGACGGACGCGCAAAACAACCCCGGACAAAGTGGGCCGATGTTAAAGGGCCGTGGAACGACGCTCCTGTTACAATTGCAAGCAGCGAGGGCATCTCCGGTACGCGTGTCCTCAACGTAAAACAGACGATAGTGATATATAATTCACGAAAACCTGCCATAAAACCCGCCTGATCCGTTACCCGCTTCCTCACCCCATACACAACTCCATCCCAGTTTTCCCACCCACCAATACATACCCCAATCGCAGTGTCCAACTGTATAAAAAACTCGTGTCCGAGTTCCCCCAATTTAAATTAGTGCCCGAGTTTCCCCGCTTCCCCACCAATACACACCCTCACCCAGTTTTTCCCACCCCATACATACCCCAATCGCAGTGTCCAACTGTATAAAAAACTCGTGCCCGAGTTTCCCCGCGCTTCCCCCACCCCCATATACCCCACATTTCCAGTTTCCCACTGTATACACACTCGTTCCCCGAGGTACCCCATATCCCCACCACATACACCCCCTCATCCGAGTTTCCCCGCTTCCCCCCCACCCCCCCCACCCCCCTCCCCTGCCCTCCCCAGCACACCCATAACCTTCCCCTCCCACAAGGCGACGTGCATGGCCAATGGTGATGTTTGGTGGGTAACCTAACTCTGCCCCGAATTTAAAACGATGCTGACATACCATATACACTGACCATTGCACGGCGACTCCCTTTCCTGGCCACCCCACCATACACACCCACCCCCACATAAATAATAAACGTATTAACGAGTCTGCGTTCGGTGCGAAGACTATATTTCCATCTACGCCAGGAGGCGTAACGTTTTCCTATACGACATGACGAGACGTAATCCTTGGAGGAAACGGGGCGATAATCGACGCGTTAGAGGATGATGACGAAACGATGCTGATACCGCCCCACACGTATATCGGGGCGTGAGACGACAACCACCGATGCGATGTTCACAGACGCACGCAAATGCTGACGAGCGATTACCCGATGAGGACCAACGGACCCTGGAAAACGCTACAAACGCGATAGCTACTGACTACGATGAACGTCGGATCATTTGCCATACATGGTCCATCGGCGGAACCACCATACACGAGGATAGATTTTCCCGCAAAATCAGACGTAAATACGCGTGTGGTATAAGTTCGCGATAATAGCCGGTAGTGCAGGACGTCACTATGGAACAGCAAACATTTTTACATAGGACAAATATGTGCGCTTATACCACCCATAAAAACTTGAATGTTTTCGCGTAAATATTAAAATACCCGCGTACATATACAGATATTTGATTCGCGTTTAAGAACATGGAGAGCGTAATTATTTGTTTTTCAGGAATAGTGAAATAGGAACAATAGATACAAACACAATGTGTTGTATTTTTTTATTTAGGATCTGAGTGATAGTACGCTAGACCCAGATATGACAGTACCATGTCGTTGGAAACTATCATATCTAAAACCAATTTGACTTGTGTACACTATCATGGAGTATGGAGGTCACGTGTTTTCCAGAAAATGACATAGTATGTCCTTTTTTTATTTGTATGTGAGGATTGAATGATGTGGTATGAATGCGCGTGGCCACGCAGAGTGTGATTTTGCTATGTATATTTTTAGTGTGCGGATTTTTGTCATTCAATGATACACTTGAACTGCGAGTCTACATGATATAAAAAATATTTTACTAGATTGCTAATTAAGAGAAACATACAGAAACAAGTATTTCATGTTGAGTGAAGTAACAGAGCAGACATGCAAATGGTAAGATGCATGTCTGATATTTGTGTACGTGTAAACACATATTATTGCTGAAGGTTACAGCAAATGAGTTTTAAACTTTGCTATTTGTGCGTTTCCCGTGGGTCATCCTGTTGGCATTCGGATTAGCATTCATATCTGGTCATTTTGTTATTCGAAAATGTTCATATTGCCACGAATATATGGTTGGCGTCGAATGGCAGCAGCGACACTATCAATTAAACTTTCATATAGCAGTTTAATGAGGTACCTGGAAATAAAAAATAGAATAGATATAATAGAGTAAGTATTGGTATCCGATTGGGTTTTGCGTTGATGTTGACTCACTGATGTTCAAGTTTTCATATTCAGGAAATAGATACAATATAGCTTTCATAGTTTACGTGACCAAGGAAATATTATATGAATTCTGAATAGCGATGCCAAACACCACAGTAACACTAAGTGCCATACCGATACATGATTAGGAGTAGTTCACATGATAGTGTAGTTAGTAGATTGTACTGATAGTACAATTTGATTAGAAGTAGTAAGGAACGTATTATTAACCATGTAACATGTTCTGTATCTTGTCAGGGTCACATTTTATCGCCGCACATAGAATATGTTAATTGACTCAAGTAAAATGTAAGACCATACTGCAAAGCATTTCATACATGTTTGGAGCGTGTTAGAAATATTTGGTGTTAAAAATGTCATCTTTACATGTAAATAGCCGTATGTTTTTTTATACAAATACGTGACATTCAGTTGTGCACCATATATTACGTTATCCTATTTTTTTTTTCATGAGTTCGAGGACGAACACTGTCGAATAACAAGCGGGGTAATGAAGCGACCCCAGCCAGCGAAGCAAATCGCTATAACACAGATGTGTATTGCGTAAATTTTTCCTCGCTTCGAATTTATCACACATTTTGACACAACAAAAACACTTCTGTTCATTTTATGCACACAACTTACCACGATCTCAGATGCATGCCTGAATGTTCACAAGTGTCAATTATTTATGATTGTCGTCTTCACACACCAGGAAACATGTTTAGTTCGTTATAATTCACAATAGTTTGTTGGCATTTCCTGTGTGTGTTGAATGCAGCTGCCATGTTTACTGCTGTGCTTGTTTTTGGCTCGTGTCTGATCGGAATATTCCGTCCATACAATCTAGCCAACACTATGCGGGAGGTTGGACAAGTTCCGTAAGTCACGGAACTTGTCCACTTCGGCCTGACAACACTATAAATAGGAGTGAAAATCTTGTCAGTTGGCGACTTTGTCCCGAGCGACGCAACTCGAGACGCAACTCGCGTTTCAGAACTCCCAAGGCCCAAATATCCCCCCCCCCTTAAACATTACTCACGACGATGTTTACCAATGGTCCGTTAGTCGTGAGATGTGATGATTTGAACGTCAGTCTGGCATTATTGATTATTTAATATTGGCTGGAACCATAATAATGCAATATCCCATTACCTCACCCACTTTGTTTTTTCCCCATTGCGGATACGATTCACAATTTGAGCTTCATGACCCCCTGCTGTCTGACGCCCCACCCTAACTTCGAGCCCCCTCCCACCCATGTTAGTGATCCAAATTCCATTGTCAGCGTCTAGCTGTTGTGTGCCCCCCCCCCCCAGTACAGCTAAGTGTTTTATGATTCCCACCCAGCTTCGTGACCCCCCGGCTGTGCGACTCCCCACCCCTGCATGTGTGCCCACATGCTGTGTGACTCCCCCACCCCCACCCATTTCCCACTTATCCCACCCCCAGCTTCGTGATCCCCACTGTGTGACTCCCCCACCCAGCATTATTTCCCACCCCCAGCTTCGTGATCCCCGCTGTGTGACTCCCCCACCCAGCATTATTTCCCACCCCCAGCTTCGTGATCCCGCTGTGTGACTCCCCCACCCAGCATTATTTCCCACCCCCAGCTTCGTGATCCCCGCTGTGTGTACTCCCCACCCAGCATTATTTTCCACCCCAGCTTCGTGATCCCCGCTGTGTGACTCCCCCACCCAGCATTATTTTCCACCCCAAGCTTCGTGATCCCCGCTGTGTGACTCCCCCACCCAGCATTATTTCCCACCCAGCTTCGTGATCCCCGCTGTGTGACTCCCCTCACCCAACATTATTCACCCCCACCCCCAGCTTCGTGATCCCGCTGTGTGACACCCCCCACCCAACATTTATTTCCCACCCCCAAGCTTCGTGATTCCCGCTGTGTGACTCCCCCCCACCCAGCATTATTTCCCACCCCCCAGCTTCGTGATCCCCGCTGTGCGACTCCCCCACCCAGCATTATTCCCAACCCCAGCTTCGTGATCCCCGCTGTGACTCCCCCACCCAGGCACATTATTTCCCAACCCCACTTCGTGATTCCCCACCATGACTGGGTTTGCGTTAGTGTGATTTTCCGCCAGATTTTAGCATAAATCTAGTCCGTGTTTACATGTGCTAATATCCTTTATGACTGCTACTCCACAGTCGCCTGTTGTGCTTTTGTATCTTGCCATTGTGTACATCTCATATTAGTCATTATCTGTCCATAATCAGATCACCCTCATCGTTTGTTTATCATAGTTTGTCACCACCCTTTAATTGTACACGTTGATAATACTGCATGTTAGAACTATTATCAAAATATCAGATGTTACTAAAATCTCGTCACTGTCGTCTTTTCATTGCCAAGTAGATATAGTCGTTAAATTTCCCTACCCCGATTCACGAGGGCCCGCTACCAACCCCCTGCGTGAAAAACCCAGGAAATATTATGGTTTATACCGTATTGCTGAAGACGGACACGACATAGGGACGTTACAATATTACATTACTATAGCAACCATAGACATGTATTCGAGTATATGACATGGGCTAGCACATTTTGGTATCATCGCAAGATGCGGGACCTCAAATTAAGTGCAAAGGTATTATCAACTATGTAAGAAAGTATCTGGTACTAAAAAGATGTACAACAAAAATCTCTAAAAATATCTCCAAATTGCAAAAGCGACCATGTTGAATTGGCCATCTTGAAACTGACAGTCTGTATATGATTAGGTTGTTTTGGTGCATTAGTTTTAATAATGTTTAAATTAGAAAAATAAATACATCACAATGCAGTGTTTAATGTAGAAACTGTTACATCAGTGACTGCATGAATTGCTATCGTTTACCACTTATTGTATTCGTTTTATTTTTTTTTTATTTCCAAATGTTTCCAACTCACGGACCAATGGTTAATTTAAATTATTGACACATGTGGACACATATGCAGGATGCTTAATGTGGGAGAAAGCATGCATGTTTGCAATAAGCATAATATACCATTCATCATGCCATACTACATACTGCATTGGCCAATGACCATCATCTCTGTTAATTGTGAGATGTGTGCTCGTTTACCAATACGATATTGTTATAAAAACAGTCAATCCATTTGGAAACACTTTGAAACAGTTCTTCAATACTCGAATTGATGAAATACATCCGCATGTGTCTTTAAAAATACCAAAATATCACACGCTATACATAACCATGTTAGTGTTTTTTTTAATGAAATGAACACTGGAGCTTCATCTGATCATTTTATTTTGGCGGCCATTTTGAATATAATTATAGAATTATATACCTGGATATATTTTATCAAATTATTGTATTTATATACCTCAAACTGTTATATGTACATGTATAAATGCATGAAATCTTTATATCAACTCACCACAGTAAAGAATAGAAAACAACAAAGAAAATGTTAGCGGCCATTTTGACTTTTTCTGACAATTGTGGAAGATTATTGCATCACTACTCCTGTCTTTTACATTTATTTGTGGAAGGAAAGCAATTATATATGTATTTCAACTTTATGAATGTCTATTTGTTCGTAACCGCACACACTCGCGAATAATGTTGAAAAACATATTATTTCGCAGCTATTTTGAAATATATTGCCATATAAACGGATTTGTGATTAAATGTAAGATGTATCTAAATCATTTACATTCAAATTGTTGACTTCATAATAGCAATTTACCCAGTGAACATTGATCGGAATTAAAGTTAACAATCCTTAATACAGCAATATAATAATGTTTGGCGGCCATCTTTCAAAATGACCGCCATTTGGTTCATCCATCTGCTTTTGACGCAGACAACCATGATTGTAGACAATAGGCCCTACTGAATCCGAAAGCATACTCATAAAAAAAAACCTTATGGGGGTTATTGCTGGCTCAATGTCTATAAGCTACGCTTATTTGTAATAGGTGGTCATTACACTGTTCAAATGCAATGGAAATAGCCGAATTGCTTTCGTGGCCCGATAATAATGTGTATCCCCCGTCCAACACAGTCCGTATGTGCCGTAAACACGGTGCCCGTGAAACATTTTTGATATCCTTTCAATACGACCTATTCACTGCGTATGAATATTGATGTGCTGGCGTTATTTTTTTGCATTTTAAAGCCCATTTAGGTGTTGACGGGATGAATAGAATAGTAGGTTTAGTTACGTGAATGGGAATAAATATCCGGCGCGGCACGGAAACGGATGTGCTCGGCAGAGCCTCGCCATCCGTTTCCTGACCTGCCAGATATTTTTTTCCATTCACGCACTAACCTACTATTCTCTATCACGTTGATCCCAATTATAATGTGGACAGTACAGTATACTCGCCTCGAAGATTCGGACAATGGTGCTAATGGTGCAAACTGAAACTTATCAGGTTTATACAGAATAGTAGGTTAGTGCCGTGAATGGGAGAAAATATCTGGAAAGGCTTATGAAACGGGATGAGCGAGGCTCTGCCGAGCCGCGCCAGATATTTATTCCATTCACCATGTTCACGGCACTAACCTACTATTCTATTTATCCAGTCAACACCTACTAATGGCTTTAAAATGCAAAAAAAATAATCCCAGCCACCGCACATATTCATACGCAATGATTAGGTCGTATTGGCAGGATATTACAAATGGTTCACGGCACCGTGTTTGCGAGGAGTCCCAAGCACTTTAAACGGACCAATTGTGTTTGATACTACAGTAAACGCACAGCTGATGGTATTATTCCTTAACTTAATGTAGTTTGGTTTGTATTTCAGTACTGTTGGCGCATTTTTCGTTGCCCTCATCATTGCTGCTACAACATATGACATGGTCGTACAGCTGTATGTAAACAGGCCGACTCCGGTGACGTCTGATGTAAGTCTCAATGCGCAGATTCCATTGTGTGGCTGTGACTGGAGAAATAGTGTTATTTATGGCTGGGAAATAATCCACAATATTCCCCTCAACCAAGAGCGGTATTTAATTTATCATACTGAATATTCAATATGAGCATTATTGAAATCGCTACTTCAGAAACATATAATAGAAGCAAAATGCTTGTTAGCTGGAGGATCCGCCATATTGTTTACGAATGACGGTCTGATATCCGGTTTCTATTGTAATATTGGAACAGAAATATTTTGAACCGGATACCAAACCATCACGTGACCTGAAATTGACCAATGCAATGCCTATCATACTTTCTCCAGTCACAGCCACATATATACACGGAAAATAGACATGTAAAGAATCGTGCCAAGAGCGGTTTTATTTAGTCTATGATTGTCCTACAAGAGTCACAATCCATGACGAAAACACCTCCTTGTTCCGATTTGGTGATCAATATATACCGAGAATAGTGCCATATTTCTTACATTTTATGAAGTACGCATATGAACCGTGATATTAGTATACATTCTTCTATTCAGGGCTAATGTCGTGGATATTTTTTTTCTGATATTGCGAAAAAACAATTTCCCCATGTTAAATCCCAATATCCATCTTCACAGAGTGACACAGAGTGAAGATGTCTATGGGGATTAAACATGGGGAAATATTTTGAATTTGAGAAATACTGGATCGCTTTTCAAAATTTAACTTTTGTTTTCTTAGTTAGATCATTTCCAAGCTATCTAGCCAGGTTTCATTGTTTATATGGCCGTAAAGTTTGGGCAGGTTTTGTGAATACGAGGGTTGATCAATATATACCGACAATAGGGCATACTTTTTACATTTTATGAAGTACGCATACGAACCGTGATATTAGTATACATTCTTCTATTCAGGGCTGAAAATCAATGTACCGCTGTTAAAAAACGGGGTCGGGTCATTTATGTATTCGTATATAATTGTGAACATACACACTCATGTGTACATATGTATAAAACATCTCCGTATTACAGAGGCATCGGCCGACTCAGCTGAGTTTGTCAAAGAACAGTTACGAACTAGGAAACAGTCTTCCTGTGTGCAATTCCCCTGAATCTCAGGAAATACCTACAATCAGCAATGGAGATTTCGTAAAGATGGATCTGTCGGCAGTGCCCTGCAAAACCAATGGGAGTGAAACCTCGGGGGCACAAAAGGTCGACATATTTCCCCTTGTCAGAGAGAAGGAGGCTGTGAAACGTGTTACCTACACGCTAGGTAGGACTGCCGCACTTACCTGTACTTCCGGGCGAATTATGATATACAATGGAACCTCTCTAAACAGGACACCAAGAAAACACTTGTGATCTTATTTGTGATTAGTTTCTGGGTCATTTATCTCAGCTGATACTGTCTGTTCGTGATCGCATAGCACACAATTGTGGCTCAGAATGACCAAATGTCTGATTTACAGTGAAATCTCTCTAAGAGTGTCCTCCCAGTGTGCCCGGTTTAGAGAGGTTTCACTGTATGATATTCATCCCATTTAATTTTAATTTTATTTTAAATTATTCCTGAGCAATGTATGTAAATGGCCACACTATGCGAATAACTTGCTCACACAAGTACTTGGTATGGACGAGAAAATCGTCGTAAAATCATACCAAGGTTTTCTCCGATATTAAATATCTACCAGGTAATTCGCCATCTGTTCAATTAACGGAAGTGATACTAAAGCGTATATTGGGCCCGGCTGTCTAATTCAGTGATTGTAACGCGCATGAAGGCCAGTAGCCTATTTCATCAACTCTCCAAAGTATACTTTGGGCGCAAAGTATACTTTGCAAAGCATACTTTGTGAAAATCGCATTTCATCAACTTGTTACTCGAAGAAAGTATACTTTGGTAAGTACGTTTTTCAAAGTCTGCTTTGAAGTAGACTTTGAACTAGCAAAGTATACTTTGCGCTATTGGAAGCAGACTACATATCCAAGATGGTGGCACCAGCAGCAGTTATTGCAATCGGGTATCGTCGGGCCATGCGCCGTGAACGTGTCTTTAGGGATCGCGAGAATCCGTTGGAAGTCTTTAACGATGACCAACTTTACACTCGGTACCGTTTTTCGCGCCGGAACATCCTATTTATTTTGAATTTGGTGACAGAAATGTTACCTGCACGAGGGGCGTGGTGTTTGCCACCACTGTTGCAGCTACTTATATGCCTAAGATTTTTAGGCTGTGGCTCGTTTTTGACAGTGGTGGCAGACACGATGCCTCGCGTATCATCTGCCACGGTGTGCCGCTGTGTGCACCGGGTCTGTCTGGTACTGAATTCGTTGCTTCCCGGCCTGGCTACAATGCCCACCGACGAGAGACTGAAGTCGGTGAAAAGAGGTTTTTTCGAGATTGCTGGTTTGTATATTAAACGTATTTTTCCTATCAAATTGTGTTTTTCATGTACATGATGTACGCATCACCTATAATGTATAATGTTTGTACCCAATGCGTAAATTATCGATGCGAGACAATTTTCCGACAATACGCAGACCGTTTTATGACATCCGGCAAACATTTATCAATGTCAACTGATTAAGATTAACTTTTGTTTTATAGACACGTGGCGACGTGCGTGTACTCATCTGCCGATATTGTTTTCACTAATTGTATTGTAAGAAGCGTTTGCTGCCTCTAATTGGACACAGTACAGCTCTCAGTGGAATTAATCGAGTGATAATCGTAAATTAAATGTCTTACCAATTATTCGCCTGGGCCATTACTCGGACTGTCGGTATCAACACTTTCAATTGATTTGTAAGTGTGATAGTAAACATGGAGTTGGTGGCATTTGTTACCAATCTGATGATGATCTGCTGGCATGATCCCTCACAGATTGACACGGAACTATACTGTTTGTTATAAACATAAGTGTTAATAAGACCCACTTTTCTTCAGAACCACAAGTTGATTACAAAATTGAATGAAGTAGCATGTGTATTTTGTTGGTGGAATTTTATGTAAATTTAAAAACACGCCTGGTACATTGTCGTTAAATTGTTCAGCTGTCTATTCAGTATTGGCTTACTGTGGTCCTGATCTGATGCCAGGTTTTTGCTACACCAGAATCACTTGGGCCCAGTACCAAAAGCATTAGGATCTTGTAACCTACCGTTACTTTACGCCTACCCGTTCGCCCGACCGACCACCCACCGGGAACGAGGTGGTAACAAGATAGTATCTCAAGAAAATGAGATGCTATGTCATGTGAAAGAGATGGGAAAATATTGCGGATGTCCCGTTTAAGGTGCAGTAATTAACGTATGATTGCTCGGGTATCCACTCACCAACATCCACTCCTCAGACACACGCTCACGGGCGTACATACATGCCCATAAACAGTTTATCAAATTATGTTTACGCATGCATGTAAATACAAATGTAATGGCTGCTTGGTCGGGGTAGTGTGTGTTTGGTAGTCAAACCTCCTCGGGTACAAACTTTTGGAGTACATGTACATGTACACAGACGGACATACGGAACCACAAGAGCAACACAATATGCCGGCTATCGCATAGGGGGCATCATCACGGTGTAATGTTTCAGTGGGTGACATATTACAGAAAATGAGCTTCCACAGTGTATTAAGTTTATTAACATGTTGAAATAAATATCATAATACAATTTAATGAATATAAAGGAGACTGCTACATGTACCAGTGTGTTTTTTCCCCAGCCAAATATTTGTATATACAAGGCCCTAATGCCATATTCCTCCTTCGGATTAGTTTTGATTTTTCCTTCACTTCCGAAAAATTATCTCCCTCAAATATTCTTGTTCCCCCCCCCCCATTTTACTTGCTCATCAATTTTATTCAATAGGATTGCTAATTAATTTTTAATGATTTAACAACTTTTGACACGACACCAAAAGTAGTATGATCTAAAAAACACGAGTAGGTATTCAAACAAACACAGAAGGCGACTGCATGCACATTTCGATATAAACGCTCATTTGGACAATAAACTATTTGATTGTATAGTAAAACCTATACATTAGTTTAAACATTATTTATTTCAATATGATTTAACCCTTCCTACGCTGTTGACGGAATTTGCCGTCTGCTGTTTTTCATTTTTGCTTTAATTGTTTTATTTTTTTTTCTCAGACTCATGTTGTAGTCATCAACAGGTGCAGCAGTGACCGTTCGATTCGGTTCATATTTAAGGGTGGGAATTGGCTCGAACACCTTCCATACCCGGAGCAGTGACCAAAATAGTGCTGCTTATATATGCCTACCTTACTTCATTCAGGTGGAATGTGCTAATTATGAGTACTTAATGACCGGTGCACGCTTGTACTTTACTAGTAATGCATGTTAGATCGTTATTGTTGGGTGTAATGTACGATTGTCAATTACGTGATTAACGGGATAAAAGTGGTTAAATAAGTGTGAAAACAGTTGAAACCACCAGAATAACTTCCAATATTTGACAATAAACATTTGAAGATGGGGGCATTTTCACTAATTTATGGGGGCGTTTTGACAAATTCGGGGGTGTTACGACTTGGGGACGATTTGACTTGGGGGCGTTTTCACTGTAAATCGGGGAGTTTATGATAATCGTATTGTAAAATTGTAAAATGACCTGCAGATTATTGCTATGATATTTTAGTGCGTAATATGTAAACGTTATTCTACAATTTTATACTGATGACTGTGGTGTGTAATCTATTGTGTAAGCTATTGCCTATAGCATTAATGTATAATGCTAGAGGAAATATCTACAATGGAATCAGGAAAACAAAATGTAGTAAATATTTCAATACAACAGCAAGACTAATCTTGCTGTGAAAAAAAGGAGAGATTGTCATTAGTTTCGAAATACTTCTCAGGAAAATACAAGCACCAATTAAATTCTCTCACAAACTGACAAAGAAATCTATGAAGAAAAAAAATTGTTGTAAACAAAAAATAATATCGTTTTGCATTGTGGTCTTATACAGACTACACACATTCCTATTAAATTCCTATTAAATTAACACAATCACCAAACAATTTATTTAATCGCTTAATCCTCCTCATAAAGTGAATGAATATAAGTCCATTATGGCATATCATAATAAAGAAAAGTTCGTGAACAACACAGACAGAATCGGCCATTGTGGTCGACAAATGGCGTACAATAATCATAGGGGAGGTAATTCATTTATGGTGTAAGTCTAAATCCTGCCGATATAGGGCACTAACAATGCCGTGTATACAATGTTTTGTTCGGAAGCAACCTCTGTCTATCTAGACAAACCGGCAGCAAGTCGATAGACTTACACGCTTAAGCTCTCTGCGATTTGTCGCCAACACTTCTGTTTTGCAACATTTGTGCACGTTGGCGAGTGTTTCCCAAACAAAATCGTACTGTTCTTTGCCACCTCCTGCACCAGAAACAACTCTGCGGTAGGGCAGAATGGCAGGCTCTTTTTTTTTCCGCTACCGTAGCCATTATTGCAGACGACAATTTACAGGTGCCCGTTTGGCCGGAACCGGAATGCATTATCAAAGGGATTTCAATATTGCTCATGCGTGATGACCTTTCAGTCTCAAAGCAGACTTTGCAAAGTATACTTACCAAAGTAGACTTTGAAAATAGTATATGAAATAGAAAATGACAAAAAACCAAAGTCTACTTTGCAAAGTAGACTTCAGTTGCAAAGTATACTTTGAATCAAAGTATACTTTGGAGAGTTGATGAAATAGGCTACAGGACCAGCAACGCGTGTTACAATAACTGAATTATCATGCCGGGCTCAAGGTAAATAATTCAATTCCGTTTGTTGAAAAAATGGCGAGTGTCCTACCTTGCAGATATTTAACATTGGAGTAAAACTGTGTATAATTTGCATTGTAAAGCGGCTTTGGTCGTTCATACCACAAGGTACCTGTCCTTGCTCAGTGACACTTTATAATTATTTATTATACAATTGTCTGTTCTCAGGTCTACTTGGCAAAGTGCTCGTGTCCTTTTCGGTCTACACAAATGTGCCTAAGATCCTCAGCACCCGCCAGCCGAAGGGGGCGCTAACAGCTGTACACGGAATACGCTTCATCAGCATGGCCTGGGTCATATTGGGTCACACCTTCACTGGTGCCCTGCAGGTCTTTGGTGAGTCATATTGGGCGACACCTTCACTGGGGTCATACGGATCTTTGGTGAGTCATATTGACCCATAACTTCACCGGCGACCTACGGGTCTTTGGTCAGTGATATTGGGCCATAGCTTCACCGTCGCCCTGCGCGGGTCTTTGGTGTGTTATATTGGAACATACCTTCACTGGCGCCTAATGAGTATTTGGGGAATAATATTGAGGCATAGCTTTCCTGACGATATGCGGATCATTGGTCAATCATATTGGGACATAGCTTCACTGGCGCCCTACATGTCTTTGTGGAGTATAGCTTCACTGGCAACCTGCAGGTCTTTGGTGAATCACATTGGGCCACACCTCACTGGCGCCTTACATGTATCTGGGGAGTCATATTGTGGCATAGCTCTACTGGCGATTTGCAGGTCTTTGGGGAGTCACATTGATTGGGACATAGGCGCCCTAAATGTCATTGGGGGGTTGTATTGGGGCATAGATTCACTGGCGTCCTACATGTCATCGGGGAGTCGTATTGGGACATAGCTTTACTGGCGTCTTGCGCGTCTTTGGAGAGTCATATTGGGGGGAGTCATACTGGGGCACAACTTCACCGGCGCACTACGGGTCTTTCGGGAGTCATATTGGAGCACTGCTTCACTGGAGCCCTACTGACATTTGGTGGGTCATATTAGGCCGCAGCTTCACTGCGAGTCATACGGAGGTTTGGTGAGTCACTGTCGGTCATAGCTTCACTGATGCCTTATGGGTGGCTGGTGAATCATAGTGGCTCGTGTGTTTTACGTGTCTATGCTATGTGTGACCATCGCCTCGCCAGTGGCCTGCTGTGAGTCACTCTATGCAATTGTAATAATGATCTTCAGTTTACATTGAATGACGTACCAACTTTTTGTCACCACAACATATTTGTCATTTTAATGTAAATAATGAAATACAGAGTTAAATCATGAACTTTAAATCAAAATAAACAGAGATTCGTTTTGAATGATGATTAAAGGTCATTTATTTAAGATTTAAAAATAATTATGTAATTAAGGCAAAAGAAGTTCTTTGGATTTCAGATACTGTCACGTCAGAACAATCATTGTGCGTCTGAGCTTTTTGTCGTCATCGAATTCGCTGAATGGCCGATCAAAGAGGCTACCATGATATACATTGTATATTGAATACAGTCATGTCTGATGAATATCTGGTGATGTTTCACACCAAAATAGTCATAGTAAAATATATTAATTATTTATGTGAACCACATTTTAAACTGACATGAAAAATGCATATAACGACTTGAAATAAATTGGTTCACTAAAATTCGTACGACTAAGAAGTTCCCAATTGCAAAATTGAAACAATTACAATAAAATTTGCATTGATGTTGATATTTTGTTAATGTGTTCACATCAATGATATATGCATATGCAACATAGGTGAGAAAAGTTGTAACATTAGTGAACCATGTTAACGTAAGAACCTTGGTTAACCGTAATTCTTGGTTAAAGGCATCGTACGAGCTTCTTTATCGTACGGAGTTTAGCTCCCTGGCTGTCTAAACACGAAGTAAGGTCCGTTCTATCCACACGTGGAAGAGTGGAAGACTCGGATCTAGGACTCATTAAAATGACCCATTCTAAAAGCAGTACCCCATCCATCAATTTGTGTTAGACTACATGTATTATACAGTTATTTCATGGTCATTCGGGGAACAGTGGGCAATAATAGTGCATTGGGTCGTCCACAGCACGAAGGGCAATATGTTTTAGTGTTCCCCGAATCACCATGATAATTCGACCTGTAAACAGTGTATATGATATAATTAACGTAAATTTGGAGTGGGCCGTGTCGACTGACCCATCTACGTTGTATTTTATGACGTAATCTTCAACAACAATCATCACGTCATGATTTTCAGGGGTGAAATAGTTTTGACTATTGGCCGGGTTGCGAAACTATTGCCCAGACATGTCAAAACCCAGGGAATTAGTCAAAACAATGCAATTTAAACTTATATAGGGAGTTGGGTCATACACAGTTTTATCATGTTTATAACTGTATAGTGTAGCACAAATGGGTGGGTGGGGTAATACCTTTTAAGGATTGTGCCATTTACTCTGGGTTCTAGGTCCGAGACTTCCACCTCTGATTCTATCATCCGGTGGTTCAAATGGTCTAATTGTTCCCCCAGAATAGAACGTGAAGCACCTGTTTCCTTCAAGGTATCTTACATTTAAGGGTAGGAATTGTCTCTCAGACCTTCCAAACCCGGGCATATAAGCCCAGAACAGGTTTCAAGCCAATGGCCATTGTCCCGTTAGTTGCAATGCAGTAGAAATGTGTGCTTTAAATGCAGGAGGTTATGAGACGGTCAATTTAACCTAGCTAGTTTAGTTTCCTACCGCACTGTGTCAGCATGTCAGACCGTATTAGGGGCTGACTATGAGTGCATATGCTGTATGGAGACTCATCCGTAACAGTGTTATTCTCTGTAATGTTGCTATTTGAGGGTTGGTCAGGGCAAAGCAGATCAAGGAGAGAAGGATCCATATGGGATTGGTTTATGCAAGCTATGAACTGATATGTTTTGGGGCACAGCTAAGGTCGTTTCCCGGCTTGTTGTTATAGATCCTTCAATTATCAAAAGCCTATTTCACCAACATTGCAAAGTATACTTTTCTAGCAAAGTATACTTTGAGGGGAGAAATTTTCAATTTTAGAATAAATTTATTATTTTTTATTATACTGAATTTATTACATTATCACAGCCATTTTGGCTGTGATAATGTAATAAATTCAGTTTAATGATTCTGCATACTTTTAATCATCACATATATGCAGTGGTTAGTTCTATATGAATAATGCATTTCCGGAAAAATAAATGATTACTGCCTCAAAGTATACTTTGCTAGAAAAGTATACTTTGCAATGTTGGTGAAATCGGCTACAGGTCCAGTACCATTGTAACAGGTTGTGGTCATTTTGTATTACATGCTACCCAGTGAGTTACCGTGATTCTGGACGGATTTATTGCCTTGAAGTAAATATTTCCTCTAGACGTTCGCGAGACGTAGTTGACGTCACGTTTTGACGTCAATTCCGGCAAAGAAATATTTATACGTTAATTTAGATAACGTTATAAGCTGGTATAAGAGCAAATTTCACATTTTTCAAAGAGAATGTAATATACAATGTATGCCACTACCATTTTCAAATACCGGTTTATTTCCCTTGACATTTGGAAATCTGATAAAGAAACTAGGGCGGAGCACTCGTTTCTTTATCGGATTTCCAGATATCAGATTTTCAAATGTCTCGGGAAATAAATCCGATGTTTCAAAACTTGAATAAACTCCATATAATCGTTTCCCCTCCAGAACAGAACATGATGTACCTTTTCCCGAAGTTGTACGACAGATTCACCTTCGAGGCGATCGGCAACGGAACATTCTCAGTGGACACCTTCTTCACACTCGCGTACGTTCAAATATTTACGGCAGCTTAACTCTTTCACTCCTAATTAATTGGAATATATTTTGATCTTAATTTTGCAGTTAATCCACTCATCACAAAATGATTTTCAGACTAGTTCATTTCTGATAACGGGTATTTTTTGTTCTCAAAAATATGAAAAATACTTTCAAAAAGTGTAGATCCTGATGAGACGGCTCGTTACGAGCCGCCTCATCTGGATCTGCAATGTTTGAATAAACCGCTTTTGCGGGTTCAAAGGGTAAAGATGGGCATGCTCAATTTTGTTTATCGTTCCCCAGGAGATAGGATATCGTTCCCACAAGATATGATCTCGTTCACACGACATAGCATCTCGTGGGAACGCGTTAGCTAATCGGTACATTTATATCCTGCTTTGTCGTGGGAACGAGATAGAATACATAAATGCCCGAAATATACATGTATATACCATGCTGTATACAGTGAAACCTCTCTAAACCGGACACCCTGTAAATTGCTGTGTGGATAATCTTGGTGGGCATCTTTGTATTAATAAATTATTATTGTTATATCTGCTCGTGATCACAAAGCATAAACACGTGTCTTTTGGTGGTCATATGCCTGATTTACAGTGGAACATCTCTAAAGCGGACACCCTGGGAACCTCCCAGGGTGTCCGGGTTAGAGACGTTCCACTGTACATGTACTGGTTGGTTATCTCATATTTAAGGGTATAAATTGGCTCGAAGACCTTCCAAACCCGGGCATATCAGCCCAGAAAATGTGTCAAGCCAATGGCCGTTGGCCCGTTTTTTCTTTCCAATTTAGAATTGATCGAAATGTGGGCTTTAAATTAAGGAGGTTACATGTAAATTCACAGCACGCTGTATGTTTCAGTGGCCTGCTGGTGGCGTACCTGTCACTCAAAGAAATGAAGAAACTCGGGGGAGCGCGACAATTCAAATGGGGGATGTACTATTTCCACAGATTTTGGAGGTAAGCACATTACCAAGTGACGGGACCACATTACCAAGTGACGGGACCACATTACCACATTACCAAGTGACGGGACCACATTACCAAATGACGGGACCACATTACCAAATTACGGAACCTCATTACCAAATGACGGGACTACAATACCAAATGACGGGACCACAATACCAAATGGCGGGACCACATTACCAAATGACGGGACCACATTACCAAATGACGGGACCACATTACAACTGATGTGAGCCTACATAAGACAGTCATGGCGTTCCATACATACACATTATGAGTGTGGCTGTGACCACATGTTCTTGAAGAACGGTTCATGTTTCGGTGTTTTATTGATTATTTCGGTACATCTGGTGGTTTGGATGCATTGTTACCAATATACAATTTACGTCACCTCCCGCGAATTACACGGAAACTAGAAGTACATTGTTCCTTTGTGAGTATTTTGACAGTAGGGTTTGCGACCACTGTAGATCCAGATCAGTCTGCTATACACAGGCCCCATTTATACAGTCACATATAGATATGTGGTTGCGACTGCTAAAATGTGGATTATGACCAGTGTGGCTCCTGATCAAATAGCACACTCCTGTAGCCGGATAACGATATATATATTGCGTGTTAGAAACTTGACTGGTGTTTCATTGATGACAATTGGGAACAGTGCAGATCATGATCAGACTGTGCTGATGCACAGGCGGATCTGGATCTACACTGGTCGCAGTCACAGCCACATACAACGTTCTGTCAGAAATTCGTACTCGAAAAATATTTCCCGAGCCCGACCAGTAGCCGATTTCATCAAAATTGTTAAGTATACTTATCTACCCAAGTATACTTTGCGGTTATTTGTACCAAACGCAGTATTTCATATTAAACAAATGCATGTTTAATTTTAGGATTAAACTATGCAACACTCATAACTGTATTTATTTCATTATTACGGTCGCTGTTCTAATAAGAAAATTCTGTATTTCATTAAATTAAAAAAATAAATAATGTATGCATAATTGGAAACTTTCTCCCCCAAACTATATTTAGGTACATAAGTATACTTAGCAATTTTGGTTAAATCGGCTACAGATCTGAGTCTCAACTAATTCAACTTTATGAGTTCGTACGTGAGAAATGGGGCTTATGCGCTTTGTGTCTAGTGTAGATCATGATCAAACAACACACTCCTGTAGCATTACATGTATAACGATATATATTGCTTGTTAGAAGCATTCCATCATTCCGCCGGTCATGTTTCTAGCAAGCAATATAATGTAGTATAACGATCTATATTACTTGCTAGAAGCATTCCATCATTCCAACGGTCATGTTTCTAGCAAGCAATATACTGTAGTATAACGATCTATATTACTTGTTAGAAGCATTCCATCATTCCACCGGTCATGTTTCTAGCAAGCAATATAATGTAGTATAACGATATATATTGCTTGCTAGAAGCATTCCATCATTCCAACGGTCATGTTTCTGGCAAGCAATATAATGTAGTATAACGATCTATATTACTTGTTAGAAGCATTCCATCATTCCAACGGTCATGTTTCTGGCAAGCAATATACTGTAGTATAACGATCTATATTACTTGTTAGAAGCATTCCATCATTCCACCGGTCATGTTTCTAGCAAGCAATATAATGTAATATAACGATCTATATTGCTTGTTAGAAGCATTGTAGTATAACGATCTATATTACTTGTTAGAAGCATTCCATCATTCCACCGGTCATGTTTCTAGCAAGCAATATAATGTATTATAACGATCTATGTTGCTTGTTAGAAGCATTGTAGTATAACGATCTATATTACTTGTTAGAAGCATTCCATCATTCCAACGGTCATGTTTCTAGCAAGCAATATAATGTAGATCGTTTTCAGGCTACCATATTTGATCAGTAACTACACTGTTCACAAATCCCATAAGCCCCAGTTCCCCAGTCACAGCCACATACAGACACGGGCCGCGGTTTCAGGTTGACGCCGCCCTACATGCTGGTGTTGATGATCTACGTGCCGACGATCAAGTATTGGTACAATGGTCCGCTCTGGTCACAGACGGGGATCGAGGTCGATGAATGCAAGGATTCGTGGTGGAGGAACCTACTGTACATCAACAACGTCGTCAAACCCATGGAAATGGTAGGTGGCTGCTACTTGAATACATAACAGCATGGGTGCCGCCTTGGAATGGTCAGTAAACAGCCAGCAAGATTTACATGCAAGCTGCCATTGCACAAATGGTATGAACAGCCTGGATGATCATAGTCTGTACCAGCCTATATCGGACGCCGATATATAAATGAAGGTGTCAGTTGAAGAACGGGAAAGAATTGAAAAATTGTTGGAACGAATTGTTATATCGTGGGAACGAATTGTTAATTCGAGGGAACGAATTGTTAAATTGAGGTAACGAATAGTCATTTCGAGGGAACGAATTGTTAAATTGAGGGAACAACTTGTTATATCGTGGGAACGAATTGTTAATTCGAGGGAATGAATAGTTAAATTGAGGGAACGAATTGTTATTTTGTGGGAACGAATTAATAAAGAAAACTCCATGTCCCCTGCAGGGCTCCGTAATAACCAGATTCAACTGTCACATACAAAATTCCAAATACGTATGTGAGTCACAATAATAATGTAGGACGTTCTGGCTAATTATACTCGGTACTGGTCACAAATGAGACTCCCAAACCTCTATCGGACACTACGTTCATGTATAATGTAAGTGGTCAGTGGAAGCAGGGGCCTACGTCCCATAACGGTCATAGCCCCTGTATTCCATTGAACCCATTCAAGTGTGCCTATTCCAGTGTATGGGCCACAGCTGGTACCTGGCGAACGACATGCAGTTCTTTGTCATCAGTCCGCTCCTGCTCGTTCCACTCTACTAGTAAGTCCTTAAATCTACTATACATTATACATTTTAGACTCGGGGTGTGGGGCATTTCACTTAAATTCGTACGATAAAACTGTTCGTACGATTGTTTTAATAATTTGATCAGCACATTAATTTGTTTCGGAACCGCTACGTTTACTAATTACATGTAGCGGTCATTAAAAACTGTACATGTTCACCAATGATTTCTCAAAATCTTTGTTGTCAATTTTATTAGTTCTACAAACTTTAATGAAACGGGCACCTGCAGACATATGCAACTTATAACGACACTGGGATGCCGTTCACTAAACTTCGTACTACTAAGTTCGTAACTGCACAATTTAAATGTCCAATAACCTCTGAACTGACAGCCAATGCTTATGGGGCGCCGTTTTAATATTTATTCCATATTTATGGATATACATAATTCGATTTTTGGACATCCGTAATTCCTTGGACGCCGTTTTAATATTGATTAATTATTTTTGGATATCCAAAATTCAATTTTTGGATATCAAAAAATCGAATTATGAATATCCATAAATACCGAATAAATAGTAAAACGACGCCCCATATATACTGGCGAATAGTTCGTGGATGTCTTCATCTTTAATGTGTGTGCATGTAGTTAGAAAATGGTGGCATTAGGTAACCTAAGATACATATTCTTAAAAATATGTATACGAACTTTTTCATCATAATACATTTAGTGACCCGGCCCCTAGGGCCCGTATTTCACTAAACTTCGTACGACTAAGCTGTTCATAAGTGCAACTTTAGGATCTTCTGAAAATTACTATTGATGGATTTACATTTATTGAGCATCGGCAGCATATGCAGCCTATGCTCAATAAATGTAAATTCAATAATTGTTTACAAGAAAACATTGTTAATAATTTTGCACTTACGAACATTTTAGTCATACGAAGTTTAGTGAAACGGCCACCTGGATCGCAGATATATATGTTAGTAGTCAGTACATGTAATGCTTGTCTATGATAGCACACTCCCATCTGTAAATGACACGATCACATACGCAACCGATGTGCTAATCTCGCCAATAATTGTCAATTTTTACATTTCAAAATGCTTAAATATTGTTCTTGAACTTAGGCAGCTTAATTGTCTGATCCTTAGCTTTGCTACAGCTCATGCTCGGCCAATCAAACTGCTTGTTTGCGAGTTTAGGTTGAGAAAACGATTGACAAGAATAACGCAGGCGGTTATGTACACATTTTATGGATGGTTTCTTGTAACGTAACGTTGTTGTGCTCACCATCTGAGTTGCACCTTGTAGAACCCTGTAGAACTTCTCTAAGACGAACAACATAGTAGTTCTACAATCATATTGTATTGGCACGTAATATATCGTATAGTGGAATTAGCTTACATATCAGAGTCCCGGGTTTACGCCCTGCCCAGACTACTAAACGGGGCGCCGCAAAGGCGGACCCTGCGACGATCCGACCTTCTAACATTGTCTAACTAACCAAATTGAGTGTATACATTTTAGCACTTAGTCTAGAGAGCACGTTGAACATTAATTAGCCATCCCCAACAGACGGCATTATATATGCTACGGACGACATTTAATGCACTTGCATCAGAATTACCTGATTTAACTGGCCCCAGTTGATGTGTGCGTGTCTAAATATTATTATGCACCCAGTAATATTTGTTTTAAAATCTGAGGAACAGGCTGTCATGATATATATTTATTCAGTTCGAAGCTATGGGGGAGCCTGTGCTGCCTGGCGTTACTAGTCGGCAGCGCCTTGACGACCGGGGTGTTGTCTTCCGTGAACGACTTAAGCACGAACGTTTTCTTTGGGGAGACGTAAGTTTACCATGCGTGTTTACATGTGCAATAGAACGTCAATCAATTTAGAACACTTAGGACACCCACGTATGCTTACTATTGATAACTTTCCTCCGTTTTTTGTGTCAGATATCACCCACACAGGGGCTGTTTCACTAAACTGCGTACCACTAAAGTGTTCGTAAGTGCAAAACTATGATAGTCTGTAATTTCACACTAACAATGTTTTCTTGTAAGCATTTATTGGATTTACATTAATTGAGCATAGGCTGAATATGCAGCCTAGGCTCAATAAATGTAAATCCATAAATTGAAATTTCTAGACGATCCTAAATTTGCAGTTACGAGCATTTTAGTCGTACGAACTTTAGTGAAACAGGCCCCTGGTCTCTAAATCGGACACGATGGAGCCGACCAGTTGACCAGTTTAGGTGAGTTGTACGTTGTAGCTATTATAATGTTTTCTTTATGTAAACTGTAATTCTTTTACAAAATATTACACAACAGCCTGCGTTAATCATGCCCAGGTTATCAACGCTTCCGAACATCTATTGGCAATCATTTCCGTTTTCATATTCATTGTTTCTATTGCTCAGGCTCATACACTTAATCTGATTGATTGCGAGTTGGAATTTCCCGTATATGTTAATATACGATCATAATATGGGTACTAATATATAACGTAGGCCAGGTGCGGATCCAGACGGGGGCGTGTCCGGCGCACGCCCCCTCTAAAATTGGTCGAGTTGAGATTTTAACCCATTTTCTTACGTGGAAAGATCTGATTATTTCCTTATTTCTCACCTTATTTCTCGAGACGGTTCACCTGAGTGGTAACAACATATACTGTTGATGAGAAATAAGAAAAGTTGACGATCATATGTGTCGCATTTGAAATCCACGCCCCCTCTAGAAATCTTGGAGCTGCCCTGTAGGCGGCTGTGCATGTCTCAGAAATAAACACATTCCTTTTATCATATACACTATTTGAAATAAATGTACACGTATGTTCGCATATCGCGTGTACATTTACAGCAACCGCATATTTAAACGAAAAACAATTGTCTTTGGAGACAGTTGACAGTCATGGAGTTAGACGCGTTTTTCCACTGATCCATTAAAGGGGCATATCAGGGGCCCGTTTCACTCAACTTCTTACGACTAAAATGTTCGTAAGTGCAAACTTATGATAGTCTATAAATTTCACATTAACAATGTTTTCTTGTCAACAGTTATTGGATTTACATTTATTGAGCATAGGCTGCATATGCAGCCTGTGCACAATAAATGTAAATCCATCAATTGAAATTTACAGACGATCCTAAATTTACACTTACGAACATTTTAGTCGTACAAAGTTTAGTGAAACGCACCCCAGGATACTATAACAAATCAAAGACGTGTTTTCATCAAGGCCCTGTGTAAAGTGGTTTAATTGAAGATATTTGATGATACTAGGACCGCTGAAATTTTATTTTCTATTTTCAGGAAGTTTTGAAAAAAATAATATAGAAAATAATGTTTTAATTGAAGATATATGACGAAACTAGGACTTCTGGGTTGTTGTTTAAATTTTCACCGATATCGGTACATAAGAAACAAGAAGTAGGCAACAAGAAATCCGACATGTATGTAGAAATATGGGTGAAAATACAAAGTATCGTCATATATCTTCAATTAAGCCAATTTGCACAGGGCCATGATGAAAACACGTTTTTATTTTTTGTAGTATTTTTTCGAAACATACTGAAAACATGCAGTTTCCCTGCTACTGCAACTGTTAATAGTACATACACACAACCGCCTGCGTTAATCTTGCCAATATGTCAAATTTTCCGAACATCAGAGCTTCATTGGCTGCTTGATCTTAATCACATATTATTTTTTCGAAACATCCTGATATGCTCCTTTAATCATGCAGTTTCCCCGCTACTGCAACTGTTAATATTACATACATTTACACAACCGCATTTAATCATGCAGTTTCCCCGCTACAGCAACGGTTAATATTACATACATTTACACAACCGCCTGCGTTAATCTTGTCAAGATGTCAAATTTTCCGAACATCTATTCTCAAATCGCAGTCAAGCAGCTTCATTGACTGAGCCTGAGCTGTAACACAGCTCAGGCTCAGTCAATCAAGCTGCTTGATCTCAATCACAATATGTAAGTATTTTGACGTAAGGAAATACAAATATTAGCAGGATTAGCACGGGCGGTATTGTATAACAACCCGACATGTGTTTACAGCGACCCAACTATGCAGAACCACATATACATGAAGCCGTGGTGCCGTGTCGGACCGTATATAGTTGGAATATACACCGGCTATCTGCTCTACAAAACCGAATGCAAGATCCAAATGCCAAAGGTACATGTACAGTACAGTTAGAGACTTTAGTAAGTGAAGAGGTCAGTGACCGACGGGGACTAACACCCTCACGGGTCAGCGGAATAATGGGGCTAAGTTCACGAGGGAGTTAGCCCCCTCATTCCACTAACCGATACAATTCATACCCGAACTGAAATGTCCGCCCGTCCGTCCGTCCGTTGACACTTCAAAACGTCATCTCCACAATCTCCACGCTTCCATGTGCAAAGGTCTCTCAGATTCGTCTAAAATAGTTGTGACATGGTAAAAGTGGACGATCTAAGTGGTCATACGATATATAAAGCTGAAGGTATTGATGAGGCAGTCCCTTGGCTTGATTGTGCGTTGCAATTGTCAATACAGTGGAACCTCTCTAAACCGGACACCAAGAAGACATATGTGACATATGTGATCATATTTTTTATGAGTTTCTTGGTCATTTTGCTCAGGTGATAATGTATATTTATGAACGTATAGCACATACATGTAACTATGACTCAGAATGATCAACTGCCTGATTGACAGCGATACCTCTCTAAACCGGACACCATGGGAGGCTCCCAGGGTGTCCGGTTTAGAGAGGTTTCACTGTATATGGTCAGAAACGTTGCCGCATGTGTTTGTGTACAACTGTTATTTTGTCAAAAATATTGGGAACGTGAGATGCAACTGTTACTTTGTAGATCGGCAATGCTATCGGGTGGGTGCTGGCAACAGCGGCAGGCGTGGCCGTGGTCTATGGCCTGTTTGACCCTGATACCACGGGGCCTGACCTCAGTCGACCAGTCTCCGCCCTCTACAACGCCACCTCGCGGTCGGTCTGGGGAGCGTGCGTCTGCTGGGTTATCTTCGCATGCGCAACCGGATACGGAGGTATGTGATACGTGCAAATTTATTTGGACACATGTTTATTTATATCTGGTGCCCATGTTCCGCATCATTTCCGAACCAAGCATATTCAGTTTCTATGACATGCCTTTAGCTGTAGGACTATTAAACTGCATGCACAGATCGCATTTAGTTCATTACCTTAACCCGTTCACCCCTAAGTAACTGGAATGGATTTTGATATGTTAATTTTGCAGCCAATCCAATCACCACAACATGACTTTCAGACTAGTCCATTTATGAAAAGGTTTTGTTTTTTTTTCTCAAAAATACGAAAATTACTTTCAGAAAGTGCAGATCCAGATGAGCCGGCTCGTAACGAGCTGGATCTGCACTGTTTGGATAAAACGCTATAGCGGGCTTTCGGGTTCAACCGATGAACCATGTTTAACTACATACAAGACCGAGAAGGTCCGCCCATTCGGTACTGCATGAGTAAACTCATATTTGGTGTGAATACATAGTACGTCACGGGCACCTCATTTGTGGAAGACACGATAATGATGGAATTAAACTGAAGAGGTCAATATAAGAAGAGCTCCCTTCTTCCACTTCCACTGACCCCTTAAATTGTTCTACCGTTTGTGTCGTATCAATATGTCCTATAACTTAGATGATTTGTACATTCACTGTATGATATGTTTTATTGATTAGCATACGTTTATGCATGTACCATGTGTACCAAACATACGTTAAAGGTGCATACCCACTCAGTATGCCCGAACTGTTATATATAGGAATTAAATAAGTGTATAATTGTGTCACTAGTCCACTAGATCTAAAAAATGCAAGTGCCCGCTATACAGATATACTCATTTAGTAATATTTATGTTATTGATAGTGACGCGCGGTGGTACATTGTATTATGGTATTTTCATATGCAAATGAGGCATTATATTTTTAAATTATTCATACTAATTAAATGCGTCACCTGAAAAAATAATGTTGATTATAAAGTATGATAATTGCACATACAAAAATAAATACAAAGTATAAATAGTATTGTCCGTTAACATTTTAAGGAAACACGGTTCTCGCCCGTGATATCAGTCTGAGTGTGTAAATTTACATCTGATATAAAGCGTATAATACTGCAAAATAATACGTGGAATAATGGTGAATGAATGTTTATTTTGTGAGAAAATGTCTCAGATGATGTCTCTGATGTATAGAACATGTTGTGCCTACTGAGTCGGCATGGACCTTTAATACTCACTGTATTTTCTAGTTTGTAAAGTAATTGCTTATCCTGTCCTGGTATAGTTGCGAAGGTAACTTTTGCAATATACTCACGTACCGTCCGCAGCTACGGTAGGGTAGCCCCACCCCACCCATACACGCACAATTCCCCCCTCCGCACCCCTGCTTCTCCATCTAATCTCCATCGTATTCCCTGGTTATTCCATGTTCTGTGTTACCTTGTTATTCAGTATTTGCACACAGTGTTCATGGACGGGCGGCGCATTACATATTTCCTGTGTGTAATGTTACGCGCAGAAAATAGTTCGTTTAACTACATGTATTTTCCGTACCATTACAGGGCCGGTGAACGTATTCCTGTCCTGGGAGCCGTTTATTCCCCTGGGTCGCCTGTCATACTGTGCCTACCTGATTCACCCGTTAGTCCAGGCCACCTATCATATGAGCCGGCGCACCCTTATCTATTACACTGACATAACAATTGTAAGTGTCCTTTCAAAAAATAATTCAGAGCTCCAGATAAGTTTTGTATCTAAAGAGTATTATACTCTCATATTTCAAATTCTATGCGTATTTACTTTTACAAATGTATTATGGATTTTAAATTAATTCTCTTTTTTAAGCTGCGAAAAGCTTTGCAGCTCAACTAAGTAAATCTTCAACTTTATTACAGTATTTTCACTACTCAATTTGAAAATCAATGCATATTTGTACGTATTTTGTACTCCCACTTTTGATAATCAATGCGTATTCTGCTAAAATAAGTGCGTATAATATGTCAATACGCACCTTATCTGGAGGTCTGCTTTTTGTATGTAGCTGTTACTGGAGAAATGGGGTGAATGGGTTTATCGACCAGTGTAGATCCCGATCAGCCTGTGCATCCGCACAGTCTGATCAGGATCTGCACAGTTCACATTTTCCACGACATGCTCCTAATAAGAATATATCATTATCGGGCTGCATGAGTGTGCTTTATCAGGAGCTACACTGGGCACAAATGTCATAAACCCCATTTCTCCAATCACAGCCATATATCGACAACGAACAAATGCGACAGAACGTGTATACATTATTCCGTTGGCACAGATGGAAGCGTAATGGTCGCTTTTAATGTGGGAGGAACACGGAGTACGCGGAGAATACAATATTGACCCGAACTGCCGACCACCATGCCATCACACGTATTATTGCGGTAGCGGATATAACACGGGCAGCATTGGCGAGAAGCTCGTTCGTTACCAAATGTGCTAACCGGACAACATTTCCCTTTCAAACATGATCATAAATAAAACCAATGCAAGGACACCGTCAAATAAACAATAACCAATGGAGCATCTAGAAAACAAGAGACCCATAAGAAAAGCTCGCCCTGCCAATGCACAGTATAGACAAGCAAGTGTCCGCTTTAAACATTTTCTATTGCAATTGCGGGATTCAGTAGAAGAAGGGGTCTACGTCTTTAATGTACACAGAGCCTGTAGCATATTTCACCAAAATTGCAAAGTATACTTATCTTATCATACTTTGAGGGAGAAATTTTCAATTTTAAATGATAAATTTATTAAAATTTTGATTATACTGAATTTATTACATTATCACAGCCAAAATGGCTGTGATAATGTAATAAATTCAGTATAATAATTCTGCAAACTTTTAATCATCAAATATATGCAGTCTATATGAAATAATGCATTTTGGGAAAAATATATGATTACTCCCTCAAAGTATACTTTGCTAGACAAGTATTCTTTGCAATTTTGATGAAATCTGCTACTGATGGGGTCAGTAACACAAGGGATAAGGGGCGTATACCCCTTGTTCTACTGACATTTTTCAAGTTCCCAAACGTTTCCATAGCGATTAGAATACACCGCTACATGTGTAGAACGACTGATTAGTGAATTACACACCGTGAATTACATCCGGGCTCTCATTTCTTGTTTCAGTCCTACCTATTCCTGGGCCACATGTGTATATCGTATGCCGGGGCCGCGTGGTCGTGTCGCTGGCCTTTGAGGCTCCCATGATGGGCCTTGAGAAGGTGATTCTAGGACGAGGAAAACATAGCTGAACTGGCTCCGTATAATTATGTGGTTGTCACTGGGATTTATTTTATTTATTAAAACATTATTTATTAATTATGATCGTCTGTAAATTGCACATTAACTGTGTTCTCTTGTAAACAATTATTGGATTTACATTTATTGAGTATAGGCGGCATTTGCAGCCTATGCTCGATAAATGTAAATTCATCAATTTAAATTTACAGACGATCATAAATTTGCACTTACGAACATTTTAGTCGTACGAAGTATAGTGAAACGGGCCCCTGCAAGTCGACAACCAGGCAAACTAACAACCTGGTAAATAATTTACAATTTAAGCCAAAAATGTTGACAGCCCAACAAGTAGGTGAGTGACAACCAACTATGTGGAAAACTTGATATAGAAATACGATCCAGTGAACGTTTCACATCAATTCAGTTTCAGTGTACATGTATGCAAACCGGTCGCTGGTGCACGAACTGTGACGTCGCCAGCCATCTTCTTTACTGTGAGCACGGACTGCACAAATAACGGTGAATAGCTCAACTAGAGAGTCGGTCTGTGCAGGCCATTACAAAATATATCCATTTACTGAAGATAACGCATACATATGACCAAAATGGTAACCGTGCTAAATATATGTTGTTCAGTATATAAGTTAACAGCTATACAAACCGACAACGACACGTAACACAATAATCTACCATCAGCTAATTGAAAATAAGTACATATACTACTACTGTCTGTTTCACGTTTTGCTGCCGACGGACTTTTGGCTATTAATCACATTAAAATAATTTATTTGATGAAATTCCATCAAATATTTATTTTCAAGTTATTGCGAAAAAACGATTTTCCTATGGGAATTTAACATGGGGAGTCAGTTTCCTGAAGGAAATTGACACCGAAACATGGCGAGATAGCTTGAAAATGATGTAACTAAGAAAACAAGAGTTCGATTTTGAAAATCGGTCGAAAAATCAAAAAAATATTAAAAACAAATCTATTTCATCAAATACAATGTTTTGGGGAGGGTGACTTTTTTGTTATTGGTAAAAAAGTACTTACTTTTAAATATTTTTTAGATGTAATGTGTTTAATAGCCAAAAGTTCGTCGGCAGCAAAACGTGGAACAGACTGTAGGTGATTTCTGTCACGCATTTCTCTGATATGTCATGTACAGTGGAACTCCTCTAAACCGGACATCAAGAAAACATCTTAGATCTTATTTGTGATGAGTTTCTTGGCCATTTATCTCAGGTGATAATGTCTGTTCATGATCGCATAGCAGACAACTATGGCTCAGAATTGCCAAATGCCTGAATTACAGTGAAACCTCTCTAAGCCTGATACCCTGGGGACCTCCCAGGGTGTCCGGTTTAGAGATGTTTCACTGTACATGTACTACTAGGTGATTTATGTCACGCATTCCTCTAATATTTCATGTATACATGATTCACAGTTAATGTCTGTTTCACGAAACCTGTCCAAGTGTTACGGCTATATAAACACTGCAAAAACAGTAATATTTTTGATAATGTTAAATTTTATCAAAATTTATGAATGAGCCTTCTTTTTATTTCGTGAAATTTGGTCAAATATTGATTTTATTACGATAAATTGATTTCTCTATGATAATTTAACATGGAGGGAAAAGGCGGTGGAATAGCTGAGGGAGCAGTCAAAAAACGAAATTGGAAATTGCTTCCGAAACCTGGCTAGATAGCTTGGAAATGATTTAACTAAGAAAACAAAAGTGCGATTCAGTAAATTTAAAAGGGTTAGTGGTCAGTGGATGAATGGGGCGAACTCCATTAAGGAGCTAGTCTCATTTACCCACTGACCCCTTCTTATTTTCTACACTGAAGTATAGCGAATTTAATTTGAGTTTATGGTGTTTAACGGCGTATCAACATCGAATCCTTTGTTACCTGCTTCCTTCAAAAGGCACGATGGATATTGTACAGACAGTATAATATACAATTAATTTTCCTTTTATTCCCTCAAAGTCACAAACATGACACATGCGGCCAAATGCCGAACTCTCCAGATAAGGTGTAGGGAGTATTTTACGCACCTATTTTAGCAGAATAAGCATTGATTATCAAAAGTGGCAATATGAAATACTCACAGCAATGCGAATCTACGCATTGATTTTCAAACTGAGTAGTGAAAATACTGTAATAAAGTTGAGAATTTACTTAGCTGAGCTGCAAAAAGCGAACAGTGTTTGATGTTTGCAGCCCAAATAAGTGAATTTAAAAAAATAATAATTATCATTTGTTCCCTATTTAATCAGGTGGAAAATCAATAGTACATTTGTAAAAGTAACATACGCATTGAATTTGAAATATGGGGATATAATACTCTTTAGATACAAAACTTAGCTGGAGCTCTGTGTGTACAAGTACATTACAATGCGACTTATGATTTACATTGCAAAGTTGGGTTGTATTATACATCTAAACGTGGGTCAAGGACGTTGCCAGTGTTGTGACATTTCACTATGGAATCGCCTCCGAGCACCACCATAAGCGAAACAGAATTGAAAGAGACACACGCTATACCATACGAGAACGAGTGTGTCGGACCTGAAGTAGCAGCGATATACATCGTTATCAGTGTGTTATTTTATCAGTATCCTATTTCATCAACATTGCAAAGTATACTTACCTTGCTAAAGACACGTTGAGGGAGAAATTTTCGATTTAAGGATAAATTTATTAATTTGTATTATACTGAATTTATTACATTATCACAGCTATTTTGGCTGTGATAATGTAATAAATTTAGAATAATAATTCTGCATACTTTTAATCATCAAATATATGCAGTCGTTAAATGATTACTCCCACAAAGTATACTTAGCTAGATAAGTATGCTTAGCAATTTTGGTGAAATCGGTTACAGGAGCTAAGCTAGTCACAAATCACGTAAGCCTCATTTCTCCACTCACAACCATATATGTGACTGTAGAAATGGAGCTTATGGGTTTTGCAACCAGTGTAGATTTAGATCAGCCAGGACCAGGATGAAATGGCAGTCGTGCACAACGATCACCAATGATCATCAACACGATCTAATTTAACATCACTGGAAAATTTCGACGGCATGTGTTACATGCAACAAAGTTACCTTTTTGTCAGCATATTCGACAACTGAATGGGTCAGTGGAAGTAGGCGTCTAATTCCCTCGTGAACTTAGCCCCAATCTTCATTTATTCATTCAAATGCTCTGATTATTGAAATATGAGTTATTAAACCCACTGTGCATTTGCTTGGATCACTTTTGTATACATATCCGAATGCGTTAATCTTGCCCAGGTTATCAACATTTCTGAACATCTATTGGCAATATCAACTCGCAATGAAGCAGCTTGATTGTCCGAGCCTGCGTTAATCTTGCCCAGATTATCAACGTTTCTGAACATCTATTGGCAATTTCAACTCGCAATGAAGCAACTTGATTGGCTGAGCCTGCGTTAATCTTGCCCAGATTATCAACGTTTCTGAACATCTATTGGTAATGTCAACTCGCAATGAAGCAACTTGATTTGCTGAGCCTGCGTTAATCTTGCCCAGATTATGAACGTTTCTGAACATCTATTGGCAATTTCAACTCGCAATGAAGCAACTTGATTGGCTGAGCCTGCGTTAATCTTGCCCAGATTATCAACGTTTCTGAACATCTATTGGCAATGTCAACTCGCAATGAAGCAGCTTGATTGTCAGAGCCTGCGTTAATCTTGCACAGATTATCAACGTTTCTGAACATCTATTGGCAATGTCAACTCGCAATGTAGCAACTTGATTGGCTGAGCCTGCGTTAATCTTGCCCAGATTATCAACGTTTCTGAACATATATTGGCAATGTCAACTCGCAATGTAGCAACTTGATTGGCTGAGCCTGCGTTAATCTTGCCCAGATTATCAACGTTTCTGAACATCTATTGACAATGCCAACTCGCAATGAAGCAGCTTGATTGGCTGAGTCTGCGTTAATCTTGCCCAGATTATCAACGTTTCTGAACATCTATTGGCAATGCCAACTCGCAATGAAGCAGCTTGATTGGCTGAGCCTCGTTAATCTTGCCCAGATTTCTCAAGTTTCTGAACATCTATTGGCAATGCCAACTCGCAATGAAGCAGCTTGATTGGCTGAGCCTGCGTTAATCTTGCCCAGATTATCAACGTTTCTGAACATCTATTGGCAATGCCAACTCGCAATGAAGCAGCTTGATTGGCTGAGCCTGCGTTAATCTTGCCCAGATTATCAACGTTTCTGAACATCTATTGGCAATGCCAACTCGCAATGAAGCAGCTTGATTGGCTGAGCCTGCGTTAATCTTGCCCAGATTATCAACGTTTCTGAACATCTATTGGCAATTTCAACTCGCAATCAAACAAAGTCATTGTCTGAGCCTGAGCTGTAACACAGCTGAGGCACAGCAAACCAAGCCGGTTTAGTTAAAATACAATGGAACCTCTCTAAACCGGACACCATGACAACACCTGAGATCTTATTTTTGATCAGTTTCTTGGTCATTTATCTCGGGTGATGATGTCTGTTCGTGATCGCACAGCACACAGATATGGCTCAGAATGATGAAATGCCTGATTTACAGTGAAACCCCTCGAAGCCGGACACCCTGGGGACCTTTTAATACCTTTTTAACATATCGAGATGGATTATGCAGTGTTAGAAATATATAGATAACTGGTGAGTAATTAGGTCACGAGCTTACATTTATATCCCAAGTTTTTCAGTCATTCAGACTTAACCACTAATCGTTGGAGCAGGCTCTTTCAATATTTGGCATAATCTCTAACTCGCGTGAATGTATTGAAGAACTAACCATGGGCGCGGTGAAGGTCGCATTACGAATATGCGGCATTGTGGCCATCATGGCAATTTCGACAAACGTTGTAAATGCTGAGCGTGGTACTGACCTCTCGGGGCTCGGACAGGAAATATTCACAGACGCCCTGGCGCACACAAACTCCCCGATGGCGGGCGTGATGAATTTCATCGCGAGCCCGGCTGTAGGACGGGTTGTTGCCCGTGCGGGTGAGATACTGTCAGTGGGCGTGGACACGTACATGGGCAACCACAACTACAGTGTCAGCGCGGCGTGTCTCAACGACACGCACCACCTTCTACACGGGATCACGAACAGGGAACGATGGGCGCTCAGAAGTAAGTACAGCTGAACATCTCTAAGCCGGACATATATGTGGCTGTAACTGGCGAGAAATGGGGCTTATGGGAGTTGTGACCAGTGTAGCTCCTGATCAAATGACAATCTCCTGCAGCCTGATGACGTGGTATATTGCAGCACGACGGGCGATTCATTGACCAAATGATGAACAGTGCAGATCTTGATCAGACTGTGCGGATGCACAGGCTGATCTGGATCTACACTGGTCGCAAAACCCATAAGCCCCATTTCTCGTGTCACATCCGCATAGATGTGACAAATCATGTGAGTTTGTACTTAAGTAGATATACGATCATATCGCATAATTTTCCTAAAATGACGCCGAACGTTGACGAATTGCTCAGAGCACATGCGGAATTGAATATCGCGTTTGCAGTGATCATTTTAGACATCATTTGCAGAAGTCTCAAACGAGTTCCGGGTCAACACCGGTGTCCAGCTATAAACTGGCGCACACAAGGCGACCAATCGTGAGTCCGACAGTTCGAGCAGTCCTATTGAGAGTATATCGTTAAGGGAAATGTTATACAGTGTCAACCATGACAAATATACGGCCAACTATACGGCTTTATACAGTGGAACCTCTGTAAACCGGACACCCTGGGTACCTCCCAGGGTGTCCAGATTAGATAGGTTCTACTGTATATCAAAATCATTGTTCTCTCCAGAACAAACCTGGTCAAGCCGGTTTGCGGTGAGATGCGCCGTCACAACTTTGTTTATGATTCTCTAGGACCCGAAAGTACGGAGCCCCGCAGGGGACATGGAGTTTGTTTTTTTTATTAATTCGATCCCACGAAATACGTTCCCTGAATTTAGCAATTCGTTCCCACGATATAACAATACGTTCCCACGAATTAACAATTCGTTCCCGTGGGAACGAATTGTTAAATTGGGAGAACGAAATTGTTAATTCGTCGGAACGAATTGTTATTGCGTCGAAACGAATTAATAAAAAAAAAGTATTCTACGTCCCATACGGGGCTCCGTACAATAGAACATAATACATGTATATATGTTACAAATACATTAGCATGGTATTCACGAAAGCTTACATGTCTGTTCGGAGTTTGATATTTGAATCGCTTAAATGTACATGCCCACTCAGTAGATACAACATGTTCTTTATATCAGAGACATTATCCGAGACATTTTATGGCAAAATAAACATTCATTCACCATTACCCCACGTATTGATTGGCATTATTATACATGTTATATCAGACGTAAATTTCCCCATTGATATCAAGGACGATAACCGTGTTTCCTTAAAATCTGCAATTATCATACTAAGTCTTTATAATCTGTACAAATTATTATTTGTTCAGGTGACGCATTTAATTAATATAAATAAGTAAAAAAGATCATGCCTCATTTGCATATGAAAACAGCCTGATACCACCGAGCGTCAGTAGCAGTAAACTAAACATTACTAATTGATTATATCTGTATAGCGGGCACTCGTAATTTTTAGAACTGGTGGAATAGTGACACAATTATACACGTATTTAATTCACATGATACATGTAAATGTACAGAACAGTTTGTGCCTACTGAGTGGGCATGTACCTTTAATATTGCACACTCCCACTGCTATATAACCGTGTATGGTAATTATTATTATTATATGACAGAGAAGTCAAGCCAATGAGATTGTCCAATAGAGGGTCACACGATTGCGGACATATATGAGATTCGCGTGAATATCCGTCTATTGCTTGCGAGTCGAATCCGATTGTGATATTCTAACTGTGATATTGACCTGGGGCCCGTTTCACTAACGAACTAAGCAAGTACTGTTGTCATAAGTTATAACTTAAGTCCGGAGTACGTGCTTAGTCCGTTTCACAAAACATCTTAGCAGGAACGACAATCGAAATTTACGATGGAAAACTAAGACAGGTAGCTAGCAGTCTTAAGTTATAACTTAAATATTTAAGTCGGAACTTATGAAATAAACAAAGATGGATGCCCCCATGTGAGCCGAGGTGGAGAAAACAATTCACTGACAGCAGGTAAATGTTCACTTCATACGTACTATTTTAGCAAGTATCTGCCATATAAACCATGTATGCTTACATATAGATAGCCACACCTGTGCTAGTTACCCGTGTATTGCTATTTGTGATGTAGGTCATGTCGTTACCAGTATTCGTTATGCCCAGTTTATCGACAACATTTACAACCACTGTAGATCCAGATGAGCCGGCTCGTAACGAACCGTCTGTGCTGTTCATGTATGGTGTCTGTTTGTCGGTTGGTGTCAGTCAGTTGGTCGGTGTCAGTTGGTCAGTGTCGGTCGGTGTCTGTCGGTCTGTCAGTCGGTCGGTGTCGGTTGATGTCGGTCAGTGTTGGTCGATCAGTCGGTATCGGTCGATCAGTCGGTGTCGGTTGGTCGGTCGGTCAGTGTCGGTCTGTTGGTTTCACACGGTCGGTGTCAGTCGGTGTTGGTCGGTCGGTGTCAGTCTGTCTGTCGGTCGGTCGGTCGGTCGGTCGGTCGTCGGTCGGTGTCAGTCAGTGTCAGTCAGTGTCGGTCGGTGTCTATCAGTGTCTATCAGTGTCAATCGGTGTCAATCGGTGTCGGTCAATGTCAATCGGTGTCGGTCGGTGTCGGTGTCAGTTGGTCGGTCGGTGTCTCTCGGTGTCTAATTCCGCCCGCCGCCCCGCCCCGCCCCGCCCCGCCCTGCCCTGCCCTCGTCCGGGCACATGTTTGGGATCTTAGGTGGTTGGAGGTGTCGCCTATGACAAACGAAAACAATGCAACATATTCCGTAACCGAAGCCTATTGTGTCTTAAGTGGTTATTCTTTTCTTTAAAAACGATGAATATACAACCTAATGGTGTGTCATGTATGAACGTCCGTCCGTCCATCAGTCTGATTGACTATCCGACTGTTGTTTGTTCTTTCTTTACAGAACATACAAACGATGGCAACTGCAGTTGCTATAATCCAGGCGCGCAATTTACCATGGGAACGAGTCTTTAGGACCGAACCATCCCTAGACTTCATGGATAACGAGGACCAAATATCGAAATGCAGGCTGTCTCGTGATTTTTTTCTACAAGTATGCAACATTGCACATGCTGACATTATACGGTCAACCCTGAGATCACACAGTCTGTCAGTGTCATTGCAAGTGTTGACTGCATTGCGATTTTACGCAACTGGTAGTACCCTGGCGGTTACTGGAGAGATATACAACATTAGCAAATTAAGTGGTTCTAGAAAGTGGAGTATAACTTTTGCGGACAGTGTTAGCCTGTGTTTCGTTTCTGATAAGGAGATACCTGGTTTTCAGACTAGATGGAGAAACAGTCCTGACGCATTTAACAAAAATGTCAGACCCGTCCGCTGAACGCACGTGAGCATTAATCCAGTCCTATACTGGTAAACATGTTCAGGGGCAATCCTATATGTGTGACACTGACTCACACAGTGCATGCATTTCTACATGTAATCAACAAATTACCCGTGTCCAGTTCAAATAAATATAATATGTAATTCAGTAGTTGTATCAGATACATCAATATCTGACCGGGCATACCATTAATAATCGACAGTACATGTGTTCTGCTGACTCTGAAACGTGATTTCTGAGTTAATGAGGTAATCTAAGTAAAATTTAAAAAATGGTCGAACTACAATTTTATTGGAATGTAAAAATAAAAACATTGTTAATTGCTTATTTTGTTGCTGTTTCATGTCATATGCCAGTTTTTGTGACAGTATAAGGTTCACTAGTTGGCAATAAATATATCCACATGTATTCAATGGCGTCGGAATATTGAGATAAAATTTATATTCTACATGAGATTATTTTTAAAAATTAATAATATTCAACATTAGGCTTGCAAATCCGTTATTTTAGATGTCAAAACACATAAAGGGAAAGTAAAGTCATAATAAAAATATAAGCCCCGAGCTGGATTCGAACCCGCGCGGCACATACCAAAGCTGTAAACAATAACTAAGTTGTAACTTATGACGGACCGTCTTAAGTTTGTGTTGTGAAACCAAATAAGCAATGACTTAAGTCGGTCATAACTTTTGTCATAAGTTATAACTTAAGTTCGAACTTATGAACAAACTAAGATTTGTTAGTGAAACGGGCCCCTGGATGAGCGAGTGACTGATCGTGCAACGGAAACACGACACGGTTCAACGACGACCCAATTGAACAAAACTACGCAAATAGTATCATCTATTCAACAACATCTTATCAATGTACTTCGCATTTGATACTTGATAGCAAAACAAAAACAATGGCTACAAACTGAAACAAACGTGTACCTAAATGTCATGTACATATATATAATAAAATATTAATTGTCTTTTGAGTCGGTGTACACGAGATTTACGGACCTTCGAAAAGTCATATTCACCTTGGCCTGCGGCCTCGGTTAATGTGACTTTTCGAAGGTCCGTGAATCTGCGGACTCGGTGAGTATGACTTTTCTCAGGTCCGTAAATCTCGTGTACACCTCTTCAAAAGTCAATAATTGTAAAATGTTCTTATTTTGCTGTTTCGTTGAGCTGTATTTATTTCTAAAACACGTGTTAAAACATTGTATTCAGTTGCTTTTTAAATTGAAGAAAGTGCTTTTGTTCATGTGGTATCATTTTATTTCATTCAATATTAGAATGTACTCTAGGACTTGTATATGTATATATATCATTACGGACAGTACGGGAGTAATTGCAAGAGTTACAGTTCGCAACTAGGGCGTTGTCATATTTTCGAGCTCTTTGAAATGCACTTTCCTGTGTTTTACGGCATTTAAATTCAGACTCCAACTGGTGGTAAACTGTGATCTATGTAAGCTCCGTGGCTGAACGGGGGTGTGGGGGGGGGGGGGCGTTGCAATCCCGGACCCCCCCTCAAGATCCGCCCCTGCAGTAGCAGCACGTATTCCGCTTTATAGGCAATAGGTTGTACTATATCGCTACACCACGGTCAACGGTAAAAATGTGCGTAATAGCATTTCCATTTCGCGCACTAAAATATAGAAAAACCTGCAGGGTGTTGACGTTCATACTTCGCTATATTGTTATTGAGATACTATTCCACAACTTGACACAAAATATTACCATACACTTACCTAATAAAGTGTATATTAGCACAATTCTTAGGCCACGAAGTAGAAAGTAAGCAAATAACGGTTCAAACGCACATTTGGAAAGACTACTCCGTCATAACTGTAAAGTAATGAAGTGTAATCAAATGTAATTAGAGTTATGTAACTACAAGCCCGTTATTGTGGCAGCCTGGGCCCAGTTGTTCAAAACACCAGTTAGCTTAACAGACTGTTAAATCCTTAACGGACTGTTAAATCCTTAACTGAATGGTTAAAATCTCTGTTAAAACAGAGATTTTAACCATTCAGTTAAGGATTTAACAGTCCGTTAAGCTAACGGATGTTTTGAGAAAACCGGGCCCTGGGTGAATTATTCGACATGACCTGGTGTTATTGAACTGCGTTGGAAACTTCTCAAGGCCACGTTTACTCTTTGTCTGGAAAGAGTGCATTTTTTTCTATAATAATTCCTCCTAGCTGTACACATACTTCCTGACGTTTTTCAAATGTTGTGCTTCATTTCACCTACATCTTTCATAAATGTATTTGCTCTTTAGTAAACTCAACCGTATCTAAAATGCATGTAGTTATTATTCTCATCCAACAGAAACAATGGTAACACCTTATGTTCCATCACTAGCATTATAGAACGTAGCACTAGATAACAACAAGAACACGACAGCTGTTATATATGTGTACAGTGAAACATATCTAAACCGGACACCCTGGGAGGTCCCCAGGGTGTCCGCTTTAGAGAGGTTTCAATGTAAATCAGGCATATGACCATTCTGGGACATCCTGATGTCTTATGCAATCATGAACATGCATTATCATCTGAGATGCGTTACCAAGAAACTTCTCAAAATGAGAACACATACGAGGGTTACATTGTATTAAACCGCCATCTTTATGATATCTATACACCATAAATTGATATTTTCTGGTAGTCATACAAAAGGTTATAGCGCTTTAAAAACGATCACTACGTCATACCCGGCGCCCGGCAATGGCGTACTTTGAGACGTTAACGACGTCAGTGACGTTTTCAGCTCACAACGACTGACTAAATCACTTACACGCAGATATTTGTAATATTTCTCTATTTGTGCGATACATTTGTCAAAAATGTCCCTGTACCAGTCCTAGTCATACTGTGAGATGATAATTACGGTGACGGTATAAGGCCCGATAAGGATGTGAATCTGTGACCCTTCAGCTGCAACTTGACTTCCGGAAAGATGGCGAAATCAAATGATGCCAGGTCGGGCGAACATGGCGAGTGGGCGACTATACCAAGTCCAACCTCATTAATCTCACTGGGTACTTGCTGCCATGTGTGGGATAGCACTATTCAGTAGACGATTTCATCAAAATTACAAAGTATACTTATTTAGCAAAGTATACTTTGACGGAGTAATCATTTATTTTTCCCGAAATGCATTATTTCATATAGAACTAATTAATAACGACTGCATATAGTTGATGTTTACAAGTATGCATAATTATTATACTGAATGTAGTACATTATCACAGCCAAAATGGCTGATATAATTTAATACATTCAGTATAATAAAAATTAATAAATTTATCCTTAAGCTGAAAATTTCTCCCCCAACGTATACTTTGCTAGATAAGTATACTTTGCAATGTTGGTGAAATCGGCTATTGGTGTAACACATGTTTCTGGCATACTTCCGTTCGATATAAACGATAAGCCGGTCTGGAAAGGCTCCAAGAGATCGATGTCATACAGTAAGCCAAAGAAACATCAAACTGCAAATATAACTTTTATTAGATCCATAGTCACGGCGTCAATTGTAATGAGCCAATAAAACAAATGCCTGCTCCATGTAGGTTTTAAATCTTTATATAAAAAAAACTAATATACTTATTTCATCTAACCGGTTTCACTGCTTTTGCGGATCATCATAAATTAACATTATGTTACAACGTCACGTGACGTTGCTAATTAGAGAGTACCAAGGGATGTAATTTATTATGCATGGGAGATAACTATGTAACGTATACTACTCCTCGGATGAATTGCACAGATAGATCTATTACATGTAGAGTGGAACACTCACCGTAGAACCTCTATAAACCGGACACGCTCGGACCTCCCAGAGTATCCTGTTTAGAGAGGTTTTATTGCACGTGGTTTTAGTGATCGATGCGATGGGGAAGCCACATAGTGACTTAATGGACATGCAGCTCGTGTGGTTCGGCTCGTATGACGAATGCGTTGCCACGGAAACGATCGTTCCTGTCGGAGTTTATGAAGCGGACCATCGCATCCATGGCCGCTACTGTAAAGCCGCCTATGTACTCGGCGGAGGAGGGGTAAGAGTAGTTGCGAACGGTAACTCTTGCAATCTACTCCCGTACCGTCCGTAGCTATGGACGGTACGGGAGTAAATTACAAGAGTTACCGTTCGCAACTAGGGTAAGGGTACACAATCAGCTGCAGAGTATCAACGTATCTGAACATCTATTGGCAATTCCAATTCCAACTCGCAATCAAGCAAATTGATTGACTGAGCCGGATATGAGGCACAATGATAGTCTGAGCTTATGTTAATTTCCCCCAGACTTTCACCGTTTCTGAATAACTATTGACAATGCCAAGTCGCAATCAAGCAGTTTGATTGTCTGAGCCTGAGCTCTAGCACAACTACAGGCACAAATGAACAGATGCAATGAAATAAAAAAAATTGTGCGTATTATTCTCGTAGCCGTGGCAATTACCGTAGATCTATTGACTGTCTTGTAATTTTCATTTTTGTTTCGTGAAATTTAGTCACATATTTGTATGTGGGAATTTAACATGGAGGAAACGAGTTGCAGAAGCTGGACGAGGAGTCGAACAAAGATACCAAAAATGGGATTGCTTCGGATAGCTGGTTTTAGAGTTCAGATATTAACAAAGAAAACAAAAATAACATTTTCAGAAACTACTATAACAAACGAAGGCGTCAGTGAAAGAAGTCCTCCAGGAACTTTGCCTCCTTCTTCCACAGACCGCTTCAACTGTGAATAAAATACCGATATCGAGGGCACTTGAATACCATCATTTGATCCGCCGATGATGCCGTGCTCATAGTTGTGGTCATTCCGAAGTTATGTCGAGGAACACATGCATATAATTAAGTCAAGTACTTTTAGCTCAATATAACATTGTTAGTTATAGCTGCACGGAACATATATGACTGTCCCTCGAGAAATGTGGCTTATGGATATTGCGACCATTGTAGATCATGATCAGCCTGTGCATCCGCACAGTCTGATCAGGATCTTCACTGTTCGCCATTCAATGAAACACATATCATGTTTCTAACAAGCAATGCATATCGTTATCAGGTGTGCTATTTAATCAGGAGATACACTGGTCACAAATCCCATAAGCCCCATTTATCTAGTCACAACCACATATACATGTGGTATTGTCAGTGATTCATTTGTTTCAGCTAAATCCATTTGCTCCCGCCGTGACCATTGGGTTGTGTGTGCCCAATTCATGTAACCCTGGTGACGTCACAGGCCTTTTAAATACCCGTAAGTGTCCGTTTCACTAAACTGCGTACGATACAAATGTCCGTACGAAGATTTCTATGAATTTACTTCTCACATTAACGTGTTTCTCTAATGCTACCATGTTTTTACACGGATTCATGTCATTGAATGCAGCACATCCACGAAAGAGTTTCCAAAATCGGCTGTCAGAACAAATGTTATTGTGGATTTCAATTTTGCACTTATGAACTTCTTAGTCGTACAAAGTTTAGTGAAATGCGTAGCAGATTATCGGACGTAAAGTAATATGTGACGTCATTTTTACAGTCGATATTTATCTTTCTAACAAATGGACGGTTATTTGCGATACAGTGAAACCTCTCTAAACCGGGCACAGAGACATGTTAAATGCACTTAATTTAGATATGTTTCATTGCCATTTACCTCCAATGATAATGTCTGTTCATGATCGCAAGCATCCACGCGTGTCTTGTAGTAGTCATCCGTCTGTTTTGCAGTGGAATCTCTGTAAACCGGACACCCTGGGACGTCCCCAGTGTGTCCGGTTTAGAGAGGTTCTACTGTATACACCCTGGGGAGTTCCCCTGTATATCAAAGACGATGATTTTTGCGCTTTATGGGAGCCCTAAGCTTTATTTAAATAACAATAACGAAGAATCGAGTACCGTATATTTCTTACTGTCTTTATTACTTTCTTACATGTGGATGGAGTTCCGCAGCGTGCTTTAGGAGCGCAAAATCGCATATATCCACATACATATCAAATAACCTTTTTATTATATACATACATTATTCGCAATTTATGTGCGCTTCAAAAACTATAGAAAATGTAAATAAAATAAACAAATTAGTGGTGTTGCGATGTGAAACGTAGTTCCGTTACTGACCAATATGAACTCACGAGACGTCAATATGGAAAGCTATTGACGTCTTGCGTTGCATTGTGTTTCAATGGGAAACGAAAGCACGAATACTATAATATTATTTACATGGACGGTAACCGATTCTTCGTCAAAACGACATCATACAGTCGAGCACCAGTATCTCGAATATCAGTATCTCGATGATATCCCCTATCTCGATGATTCACTAAAGTACCGAAATATATCCTTATTTGTTTAATAAATATTTCCTCGGCGATCTCGACCATGCCCTATTTCGTATATGTTCTCTATCTTGACTGTTCATTCTGTCCCGTCCCTATAAAAATACTTTAAAAATCTGGTCATTTTAACAATTCATTGAGTCGTGACGCCACCTTGTAATGTTGATTAGCTTACTACCTTTGGTCATTAGTTAATAAGTGGTTGTTTACTAGTGGTGTAATGGGTAACATGATTTCATATTTTTCGCGAAAATATTCGACCATGTCACTTCATCGCTATCTCGAACCTATTGTCTGTTTCGTGGAATAGGCTACTGGTGTAACACATTTTTTTTCCATAAAACTATCCAAAGCAGTTTTTTAGAAATGAGCCTCCTTTTTATTTCACGAAAATCCGTCAAATAATTAAGTTATTTAAAAAAAACTGCCACGGACGGCACTTGCCATACAAATGTCCGTCTGGTTTGCAAGAAATGACAACTTGGCCGATTTTCAAAATTTCATGAACAAATAAGCAACTATAAACATAATGGTTCGGAATGAGACTTACCTACTACACTTTCTGAACATTCTAAATTGTAATTACACATTTGTTTCTACTCGTCAGTTAAAATAAATGTCCTAAATCTGTTCTGTTTTGTCTGTGTGTTTTCGTGTGTCAAAACAAGTTGGCGGAAATTCCGATGTGGACGAGTCCAATGGTCATGAGACAGGGGTCTTCGCAATCGACTATTGTGACATTAAGTTGGTCAGTAAATATGACAAACTGGGTTGTATTTTTCAATTGTAATAAGTTTAGAATTATGGTTTTGTCTGAAATGTTGTCTGCTGTTATCGCTGTAGCCATTCAGATGGAGCCAATGAATGCAATTGAGAGCGCACAGGCTTTTGTAACACAAGTTCTTGATAAAAGGCTTTTCAAAGGCCTTGTTTGTTGAAATCTATACTATAGATATGTATATCTCTATGCTACACTAAATAAAAATTACGTTTTTATCTGGTGTATATTTATTTTTTATAGATCCAATTATCTATTTATCTCATTGCAATCCCTTTTTTACTTCCGGTTCTTACCGCGCGAGAAAGAAATCGCGTGCTTTTTTTTCTAACATATAAACGTTCTTTTTACATCAGAGAAGCGAGTCCGATGTTAGTGCCGATATTTTGATGATGAAATCCAGGAAGCTGTTCGACAATAAGAAAATGTCGAAAACTGCTCAGCGCGTGACATTTTAACATGGGAGACCCCCATTCACTTTATCATTTCGGGCTATTACTTCATTCTACGACCGAATTTCGAAAGATAAAAAGATGGCTCATTGCTAAATTTTGCTGAAAAATGATTTTATGTAAAAAAAAATGGAGTGTTAGGGTGTTTAAAGAGGTTAAAAATTTGGCCAGGTTAACGGTAAACAGACAATAGTCTTATCTCGACTATATGGACGGTCTCACTTTGACTTCGAGATACTGGTGCTCCACTGTAGTTATGATTTTAAAGCAAACTATACAATAAATGGCAACCTGTTCGTATTTGTTGGGCAATGTTTCATAAACATCAGTTATTTATCTCAGGTGATATTGCCTGTTCATGCTCGCATAGCGCACAACTACAGCTCAGTATACGACGTTCATCGTCGCGCTATTGACCAGCAACGTCGCTGTTCAATGAATTGCGACAAAACGACGTAAAACAATAATATTCCTGATTGTGACGCCGTATATGGTTATTTACATCTTTGAAACTATCCGAAAATGCAGTGTAAATATAAGTAATAAAACCATGGGCAGTTGCGTTCACTGTATTATGAACAACAGCTGGTCCATGCACTTTAAACAGACCAACTGTTGTTCATAATACAGTAAACGCAACAACCCATTTGTTTTTTCCTTAAGTCTTTTGATATCTAGTTTATCAGACTCGGCTCCGAAACGGTAGGAATTCCTAGGGCGAGCCTCGTCTAATAAAGTTGATATCAAAAGACACTACTCTGGTAGCGTCTATGTCATTCCAACTTGATTCATGCGCGTGTCACGTGTCTATCATTATGCACAGTATAACCCCTCTAAACCGGATACCAAGAAAACGCCCGTGATCTTATTTTTGATGAGTTTCTTGGTCATTTATCTCAGGTGATAATAACTGTTCTGCTCGCATAGCACACAGCTATAGCATACACACATGGCTTACAGCTATAGCATACACACATGGCTTACAGCTATAGCACACACACATGGCTTACAACTATAGCATACACACATGGCTTACAGCTATAGCATACACACATGGCTTACAGCTATAGCATACACATATGGCTTACAGCTATAGCATACACACATGGCTTACAACTATAGCATACAGACATGGCTTACAACTATAGCATACACACATGGCTTACAACTATAGCATACACACATGTCTTACAACTATAGCATAGCTTACAACTATAACATACAGACATGGCTTACAACTATAGCATACACACATGGCTTACAACTATAGCATACACACATGGCTTACAACTATAGCATACACATATAGCTTAAGATGATCAAATGCCTGATTTACAGTGAAACCTCTCTAAGCCGGACACCCTGTGGGTCTCCCAGGGTGTCCGGTTTAGAGAGGTTCCACTGTATTGCGTTGGTCTCTTCTTTACATAAGTTCATGTGTCTGCTATTGGTATCTTGTTCCGTATTTCGCTGCAGTGACGAGCTTTGTACCTATAAACACGACGTCATGGCCAGCCCCAGTGGTCAGTTGTCAACTGGACAGCCTCGAATACACAACAAAGGCAATTGTCGTCATGTAAGTAGCATTAGACCATTGGTCAGTGGGTCTATACAAGTATATAACAGGGCCTAACCGAGATGCTGATTACTGCTGATACGCTAGCCGATTTCACCAAAATCCTTGGGTCTACACAAGTATACAACAGGGCCTAACCGAGATGCTGATTACTGCTGCTACACTAGCCGATTTCACCAAAATCCTTGGGTCTACACAAGTATACAACAGGGCCTAACCGAGATGCTGATTACTGCTGCTACACTAGCCGATTTCACCAAAATTGCTAAGCATACTTATCTAGCTAACTATACTTGTAGGGTGTAAATAATAGTACGAGCAATGCTCTGATCAAAACGTCAAAGCTTAACCTTTTCCGTCAGAGATCTTCATGAAATGCATTAATTCATATAGAACTAACGACTGCATATAGTTGATAATTAAAAGTATGCAGAATTATTGTACTGAATTTATTACATTTGTATTATTTGTATACACAATTGTTATACTGAATGTATTACATTATCACAGCCAACATGGCTGTGATAATGCAATCAATTCAGTATAATAACAATTATTAAATTAATAATTAAATTGAAAATATCACTCTCAAAGTGTACTTAGCAAGATAAGTATACTTTGCAATGTTGGTGAAATCGGCTACAGATCGACTTGTGACACTGTCAATAATGCCGTCTGGGCACCATGAGTGTATCCCGATGGTACAGTGAACAGCGTTGATCCTGATCCAAATTCTTACTGTGATGTGCTTTCTGATCTGGGGCTACACTAGCTGTTCACACGTTCGTTTAATCTCTTACATGTATTGTCGTGGTGGGTCAACGGTATGTACAGATGTATATGCATCGGCATGCCACCTAGTACATGTACATGCAAATTAGATCACGGTTCGTTCGCATGTACGAGGAGATAATCCGCGAGCTACTTTAGCTCGCGGATTAGCGCTCGCACATGCTGACAAACGTGATCGAATTTATGTATCACATCCTCATGTACATACCTTAAAAGGTACATCCGCAGAGTTGTTTCTATCTCGTTAGGATATCTTTCCCACGAGATAGGATCTCGTTCCCATGACATAGCATGTCATCTCGTTCTCACGGGATATGATCGCGTTATCACGAGTCAGCTATCTCGTTCCCACGACACAGCATCTTGTTTCCACGAGATAGGATCTCGTTCCCATGATATATCTCGTTCTCACATCAGTATCAGCCAAAGGTGGTCGAGTAATATCTGCTATTATATTTGCCAATTATGTCGTTCAAACGAGATGTTAGTTCGTGGGAATGAGGTAGCTAACTCGTTCAAACGAAATGCTATATCGTGGGAACGAGATACGTACCTCGTGGTAACGCGATACTATGTCGTGGGAAGGAAATCCTATGAAGAAAAATACACAATTCCCTTTTAAGCTGTCATATGATCAAGTATTACTAAATAAATTGTAACAGTACAGTGAAACCTCTCCAAATCGGTTATCTTGGGAGGTTCCAAGGGTGTCCGGCTTAGACGGATTTCACTGTAAATCAGGCATTTGATCATTCTGAGCCATAGTTGTGTGCTATGCGATCTCGAACAGACACTATCACCTGCGATGAATCGCCAAGAAACTCATAAAAAATAAGATCGCATGTGTCTTATTGGTGTCCGGTTTAGAGAGGTTACATTGTACATGTAATGATAATGTGCCTATAAATGAGACACGCCCTGTGATTTTGTACCTTTGATCACCTGCGCAATTTCATTAAATACGTTTACAAAATTTACAACATTTGTCCTAAATACAGTCAAAAGTTGATCAAATTTTCAGATTACATATTCCGCATGTACCCTGAATATTTTGTCCAGTTTTGACGCCATTCACGGGAAAATATGGTAAATATTGTAAACGTATTTCATGAAATTACTCAGATGTCCGAAGGTACAAGATCGAATGGTCTGTCTCAAATGGTCTGTGTGATTGCAAGATTGTAGGTTATAAACGTTTCCGAACATAGTTGGGCGATATCAATTCGCAATCAAGTACAGACGATCCTCTCTAAACCGGACACAGAGAAAAGATGGTTCTGCTTAATTTGGATGTTTCATTACCATTTATCTTGAGTGATAATGTTTGTTCACCACCGCTAAGTACCCACGTGTGCATTGAAGTAGTCATCCGTCTGTTCTACGGTGGATCCTCTCTAAACCGGACACCCTGGGACGTCGCCAGGGTGTCCGGTTTAGAGAGGTTCCATTGTAATTTGGTTGTTTGTACATGAGTTGTAACATTTCAATACAAAATTCAAGTATGTTGGTACTTTGCAATTGGCAACTATTAGCAATATTAGTGCATGTGGTAGTGTAAAGATATGGATCAATATGTTGCATTGCTGAATAGCAAAACATCGTGGCATATAAAAGTAATTAAAGTATGCCATACAGCATGAGACTCGCCATTTTGTACCTTCGGACATCTGCGTGATTTCATTAAATACGTTTACATACTTTACAATATTATTCATAAATAAAGTCAAAAGTCCTGAAACTTTTATCAACTTTTGACTCAATTTCAACAGGAAAATATTATAAATTTTGTAAACGTATTTCGTGAAATTACGCAGATGTCCGAAGGTGCAAAATCACATGGCGTGTCTCACATCGTTTTCAGATGCGTATGCGCCGCCTTCGTTGCCACAATTATTACGGGGACGGTGTACGATGTGGCCATCACCTTCTTTGTAAACAAAGCGCAAGAGGTCAAGAGCGGAAACCAAAGTAACCAATATGAGACACACCATGTGATGTTGTACCACCGGACATCTGCTTAATTTCATTAAATACGGTTACAAACTTTACAATATCTTTCACAAATAAAGTAAAAAAAATACAAAACTGTCAGAGTACATGCGCGTAAATGAAAATGTTGTCAACTTTTGACGCCATTTACGGAAAATATTGTAAATTTTGTAAACGTATTTCATGAAACTACACAGATGTCCGAAGGTACAAAATCACATGGCGTGTCGCATATGTGTCGTCATTTGTGACTGCGGATATAGATAATACACTACCGCCTGGGTTATTCTTGGCGGTATTTGTCAATTTATTTATTTCCAAATACTGGAATACTGTGCTTGGAAGCAGACAATGTGATTGTCTGAGCCTGAACTGTACCACAGTTCAGCCTTATACAATCAAATTGCTTGGTTGCGAGCTTGCATTGCAAACTATATGTCAGAAACGTTGATAATCTGGGCAAGATTAACGCAGACAGATGTGTAGCAAGGTACTGTTTCCTGGCATCCAGTTTATCAGGCAAGACTAGGAAACGGTGGGAATTCGGCGGCCAGTCTCGCATTTCCTATGCGTTTCCAAGCCATATATGATATCACAAAACACGAAATCTACCCAAATGTTACCGCCATATAAACAATGCAAAACACAATTATACATTGACTATTGTCTGTTTCACGAAAGCTGCCAACTTTTACGTCGATATAAACAATGCAAAAACAACATTTTCCCGATAAAATGTAATTTTATTTACATTTAAGAATGAGCTTTCTTCTTATTTCGTGAAATTTGGCCAATATCCATTTTATTGCGAAATCTTGATTTGTCTATGAGAAGTTAACATGTGGGAACATGAGGAACATGAGGTCGAGGAGCTGGGGGAGAAGCCAAAAGAAAACACAAGTTAATTTTTGAAAATCCTTCCAGTATTTCTGAAATTAGAATCATCGAAAAGAAATATTGTGTTTGCATTGTTTATATATCCGTTAAATGTGCGAGGGTTTCTTGAAACAGACAGTAAGTGCGCCTCAGTGTTCGCAATATACTGTATTTATCGCTGTCCGACTGTCCGTTTTATATGGCATGAATAATCGTTTTGTCAGTGTACATGGGTCCTTCAGTTAAGTTTCAGTGTGGAGGAAATGGGGTTTAATGTCATTTCTAGACACTCTAGATCCAGTAGCCTATTTCACCAACATTTCAAAGTATACTTTTCTAGCAAAGTAAACTTTGAGGGAGAAATTTTCAATTTTTTGATAAATTCATTAATTTTTATTATACTGAATTTATTACATTATCACAGCCATTTTGGCTTTGATAATGTAATAAATTCAGTATAATAATTCTGTATACTTTAAATCATCAAATATATGCACAGTTGTTAGTTTTCTATGAAATAATGCATTTCATGAAAAAATAAAAATTATTATTTAAACTTTTGCTAGAAAAGTATACTTTGCAGTGTTGGTGACATAGGCTACATCTATACTAGACCTTCCCGAAAAAATCTGCTATGGATATATCAGTATAATAATTCTTTGTATACTTTAAATTCGCATCAAATATATTCACAGTTGTTTTAGTTTTCTATGAAATAAGCATTTCATGAAAATAAATTGATTATTTAAACTTTGTAGAATAAGCATACTTTGGCAGTGTGGTGACCTCGGGCTACACACTCATACATGTGCACCTTCCCGAAGTCTGCTATGGATATATACAAGCAGCACTGTGAATTGAATTTGCTGACTAAATGGCAAACAGAAAGACTGCGCGGATATGTAGGCTGATCTGGGACTACAGCTTTCGCATAACGCACAGCCACATTTCGGTATAATGAGACCTTTATCACATGTTGCTAATTTGACACCCAGACTGGAAATGCTTATCAGATGTTACTCTAAGACTTGTAAATAATAGCCAGAGTAGATCAAAACGTCAAACATTTTTCGGCAGAAATCGGAACGAAACGTTATATGTTGGACCAGTAGCCGATTTCACCAAAATTGGTAAGCATACTTATCTAGATAAGTATACTTTGAGGGAGTAATCATTTATTTTTCCCGAAATGCATTATTTCATATAGAGCTAACGACTGCTTATAGTTGATAATTAAACGTATGCAGAATTATTGTACTGAACCTATTACATTATCACAGCCAAAATGGCTGTGATAATGTAATACATTCAGTATAATAAAAATGAATAAATTTATCCATAAATAGAAAAGTTCTCCCTCAATGTGTAGCAAGATAAATATAATTTGCAATGTTGGTGATTTGGGCTACGGGGCGTCTCGCCTATCAATGTTTTGGATTTTCTTTCAGAGCGATTCCTCAGGAAACCACACGTACCCATTATCGACAAAGGGTACGGGGATAAATGAAACGTCTGTGATATGCAAGTCAGGTACACCATTAGACGGATCGGCAACTATCAACGAAAAGTCAGTTCAGAACGGCCACGAATCAGCCGTACATACATCTGACGTAAAGCTAGACGTAACGCAACCATCGGTAAACAAGACGTCACCGTATAAACCAGGTAAATTACACTACCGCCTGCGCAGAACTCTTCAATATTCGTCAATTTCTTTATTTAAAATTACATTTCAGTGATTACTTTCCTTGAAAACAAGCAGTTTTATTTCAGAGCCTGAGCTGTGCTACAGCTCAGGCTCAGACAATCAAAATGCTTGATTGCGAGTTGGAAATTGTCAATAGATGTTCAGAAAAGTTGATAAAGCTGGGCATGGTTAACGCAAGTGGTTGCGTACAAATCGAGTAGCTAAATATCATTTCGGTCGGCATGAGCGTACTAGCATACTAGCAGATTCGTAGAAACAAAATTGCTACCCTGCTCCATACCTCTCGCAAGGGCAGCAATGTAACCCCGTCTCTTTAATGCAACACATGGAAGAGTGATTTTTGCAAGTTGTATCAATAAATTATTAATAAAGTAAATACACATGCAGAAATTGGATATTTATTAAATTCGTTGACGGATTTCATAAGAAACGTTTCTTATGAAATCAGTAAGCTCGTTTAATATCAACATCATATTGAATAATCATTCACGTCATCTGTATAAAATAGTCACACGTTTTTCAGGAATTCTCGGAAAGTTGCTCCTATCATTTTCGGTGTACACGAACCTGGGCAAGGTCTTGAACACGAGCCAACACTCGGGTACCCTGACGGCCGTGCACGGGATACGGTTCATCAGCATGGCCTGGGTTATATTGGGACATACGCTGCAAAACGGTCTTGGAATATTTCGTAAGCAATCAATCCTGTAGCGTATGTATTAACCCTTACACCGCTATCTTAATTGTTTGTCGTCTACTGTTTGTTTTCTATTTTCCATTATTTTTCATCAAAACCATGCTTTTACAGCACTTTAGAATAATTGACAACATGCTTTGACAGCACTTTAGAATAATTTACAACATGCTTTGACAGCACTTCAGAATCATTTCCATTGGAAATGATTCTGAAATGCTGTCAAACCATGTTGTTATTGAGAAATAAGGCAAACTATAAAAGAACAGCAGACGATAATTGTTGTGTGTAGCCGTCTAAGGGATAATACTTCCAATGAGCAAAGCAGTAATTATGTTGTAGAAATGCAGTTATACTCAGGGTCAACGACCCGTGAGACCCCTTATCATTATCTGATTCAAACATAATTGCTTTTTATATATGATGGGATACATGTGTGAACATTCTCTTGCTACTGTATCCGATACCGTAACGGCGAATGGAGTTGCCATCTCGGCCGTACGATGTCAAACATCGTGCATGTCGATTAATCGTACGGACATCGTAAGATGGTGATCGTAGTGTCACCTTACGATGTTCGCATAGTTTGTCAGCCCGTTGTGGCACCGTACGCACCTCGTATCTAATGTGACCGTGGTACAGATTTTGCCAGAACCCTATGATTCTTCCCTCGATGCCTCACGATGTCCGTACGATGTTTGACGATTCCGAAAGGTCAGCTCAAGGTCACCACATGGTGCCTCTACGATATGCCTGCGTTGAGTTCCCGATGTTTAAAATCGTACGGTCTTCAACAAATTATAAGTTGCCGATGATTCCTACGATGCCCCAAAATTGGCCAATAGTCCCCGATGTCCGTAGGATGTCGCCAATGATGTCGCCGTATGACATTTTCAAAAACACACATCGTACGGGCGCGTTATCCGCTTACGATGCATTTGTGACTGAGACAGTATAACGTCTGACACAGACAGCAAAGGATATTACAAATAAACTATTACAATTTGGCTTTACATCTTCCACATATGATCATTTACAATGTGTTATGAATTATCTCATGGCAACGTGTACACCATGTTTGATACGTGGATTATTAGTTTGGTAATTTCTAAAATCTACAATTGCCTGTAACACTGAGTGTGTAAATCATCAGGTCACTCCACTCACTTAATATTAGAATGCCAAAGTTACCACACCACATATATAATGTGCACTCTAGATAGCATGTGTATAGAGTACTTTGTTTTAAACAATGCACACATTGAAGGTCCAACATCACACTTGGTATTGACTTGGGCTACATATAACATATAGGACGTTGTAAAAATTATTTGCAGAATATATTGCACTAAATTGTATTAATTTATCTGTCAAATCCTGAGCTGTCTGTGTCAAACGCTACAACAGGTTAAATTGGCCGATAGTTTCTCCATGCTAAGATAGTAATTCGATGCACAGTAGAATATACACTAAGAACAAAGTCAGATACACTTTATACACATATTCAATCACATTTATAAAGCTACATATCTTCGACTGCCTGTTTCCCACATTTCGACATTTGATTATGCTCATGCCACAAATGTAGTCACATGGTTGTTTGTTTCCCACAGAGCGACAGTTGGTTGTGCTCATGTTACACTTGTCTAAAATGTTTATTGCCAACAGAGCGGCAGTTGGTTGTACTCATGTCACAACTGTAGTCACGTGGTTGCTTATGTTCTACAGAGCGACAGTTGGTTGTGTATATGTTACACTTGTATATAATGTTTATTTCCCACAGAGCGACAGTTAGTTGTGTTTATGTGACACTTGCATAAAATGTTTATTTCCCACAGAGCGACAGTTGATTGTGTTTATGTGACACTTATATATAATGTTTATTTCCCACAGAGCGACAGATGGTTGTGCTCATACCACGACTATAGTCATGTGGTTGTTTGTTTCCCACAGAGCGACACCTGGTTGTGGTAATGTTACACATATGTTCACTTGGTTGTGTATTTACATAGAACGAGATGTGACTGTGCTCATGTTACAATTCAACACGAATTGTCTGGCTGCCACGCAGGACGACGTACCAGTAAGTCGCCCTATCTGACAGCCAGAACATTCGGGTTAGTTACAATAATTGCATTCACTGCGTGTTTCCCGCCGCAGAGCGACATTTGTTTGTTCTTATGCCACAACTATTCCGGACACTGTCCTTCCAAGTCATCGGGAACGGCACCTTCTCTGTGGACACATTCTTCTGTCTCAGGTAATTAGACCATTATCTACCGGTACTTAGGCCATAACAATATGATTGTTTTTGTTTGAGATGTTCGTCTCTGATCTTTTTTCAAGTTGCCAGATGCATAAATGGCAACTTGAATCAAATAAGAGACGAACATCTCAAACAAAAGAATATGTTCTATAAAGTTACTGTACCGTAACCACTTTAGACGTGTAAAATCGCAAGACTTTCGTCAGACATGTTTGGATGTGTGATATTTTTGCATGGTAGTGTTTTCTATTGATCATGTGGCTAATTTACAGTTCAATTTTACTTCTCATATGCGGTACATTTTATGCTCTGGATAATCAATATTGACTAGGAAAGTTTCCAAATTGTGTTCTCTTTACTGCAGTTTTTGAAATGAAGGATGGTGTTGTCTTTTCATTGTTTACATAATCTCATTACACACATGCATCTGACGTTTTGGTGCAGTAGTTGCAGATTAGATTCAGCATTAAACAACATTTTACATCCGGTTTTCAAACGTTACCTGTTCACGAAATATCGAACCATTTATATACTGTATAGTTTATTTTGGCCTTAAGTATATAGACTAGTCTGAAAATAGTTGTGTGACAATTAAATTGGTCGAAAAATGAACATACCACAGTTCATGCCAAGTATTAAGACCTGAAAGGGTTACATGCAATACTTGGCATGGTGTATGAGATTAGTTGAAATTTCCATAAAAACATGCATGTACGCCTGCCTTTACAGCGGTCTGTTAGTAACGTACCTGTCCCTGAAGGAAATGAAGAAAGTGGGAGGAGCGAAGAAATTCAAGTGGGTGATGTACTACTTCCACAGGTTCTGGAGGTAAATTGTGGCTGTGACAGGAGAAATCGGACTTATGACTATTTGAGCAGTGTGGATCCAGATCAGCCTGTACATCCGATCAGCATTCAGTCAGCAAACAGTATTCAACGGCATTATGCTGTATGAAAGCTCTAGAAGATCAATTGTTAGACTAGCCATCATTCTCCAATAACAGCCACAAATATCGAATGTGGAAATACAAATGTACATATTGTAGTTAATCACCGCCCTATATGCTGTACGGTTGTACAGTACTGGTATAACGGCCCCTTGAACGACAAATGTAAATATTTTAGAACACACCGCCGTATATGCCCAATATGCTGATCCTGGTGGTGTATATAATGATTTTAAAGCACTTGTATAACGGCCCCTTGAATGACAAATGTAAATATTGTAGGTTAACACGGCCCTATATGCTGACCCTGATGGTGTATATAACGGTTATAAAGCACTGGTACAACGGCCCCTCAAATGACAAATGTAAATATTGTAGATTAACACCGCCCTATATGCTGACACTGATGGTGTATATAACGGTTGTAAAATACTGGTACAACGGCCCCTTGTGGGAGCAGCAGCCGGACGAGTGCGAGGACACCTGGTGGTGGAACCTTCTCTATATCAACAACCTGATGGACCCCTTCAAACAGGTGACCAGGTTATACACAACTGCCTGCACTAATCTTGCCAATATTTGTCATTTTCTTCATTTCAAATACTTGAATATTGTGCTTGAAATCAAGCAGCTCGCTTGTCTAAGACTGAGCTGTGTTACGTTACAGCGCAGGCTGAGACAATCACATTTCTCATTGCCAGTTGGCATTGCCAATCGATGTTCAAAAACGTTCGTGATCTGGGCAAGATTAACTCAGGCGGTCGTATACTATAGTGTACTATAGCGGAGATTAACCCAGGCGGTCGTGTACTATGTTGTACTATAGCGGAGATTTACTCAGGCGGTCGTGTACTATATTGTACTATAGCGGATATTAACTCAGGCGGTCGTGTACTATGTTGTACTATAGCGGAGATTAACTCAGGCGGTCGTGTACTATATTGTACTATAGCGGATATTAACTCAGGCGGTCGTGTACTATGTTGTACTATAGCGGAGATTTACTCAGGCGGTCGTGTACTATATTGTTCTATAGCGGATATTAACTCAGGCGGTCGTGTACTATGTTGAACTATAGCGGAGATTAACTCAGGCGGTCGTGTACTATGTTGTACTATAGCGGAGATTCTCGACATCGGAAACAATGGGAACCGTCATAGTAGCCGATGTCACCAAAATAATTTGTAATTTTAGGAAATATGTGTCTGCATACACCCCCTCCCCCCACTCCCCCAGTTGGGGGGGGGGGTCCAAGTCTGGCTGACTGGCTGATATATTTAGTTTTTAATTTCGAACCTGCGCTATCAAGTGTCAACTATAATTTATAATTATTGTATTGTTCTCTTTTGCCACAACTTCGCGCACATGCCTGTGTGAATGCAGTGTCGTCAGCAATAAACAGGCGTTTGTTTAACTTGAATATAACATGTTGATTTCACTAAAGTTAGTAATTACTCCTTCAACGTGTAATGAGACAGAATAAGTAATTTCAGTTAATATACATAGTATGGGGATTCTCCAGCCCGGCTTTCAGCGTGACCAATATCATTGTGGTTCACCTTAATTGTATTATCTCTGACTATAACGTATACTTTGAATACAAAAAACCCAGACATAATGAGGGATCATAGCTAATCATTTCCCTCTGAATTTATTTATAGAAGTCCGGTCCAAGTTGTATATTTTCGTGTTGAATTGCTTGTAAAAAGGGCTAATGTCGCATGATTTGTAGTTACCGCCACGTTTTAACGATTTAGGAGTCTGCATGACCTTGTTTCAATTAAAACATGGAAAGCCCATATAACATATACTGTATTACCCCACTTCTGCCACTGACGCATTCAAATATGCGTGTGACGTCGGCATTCCTTGTGATGACGATCACACAATGGCTATATTACAGTGTATGGGGTGGAGCTGGTACCTGGCCAACGACATGCAGTTCCACCTCGTGTCGCCTATGCTGCTCATTCCGCTCCACTAGTAAGTAAATGTATCCGGTGGATGCCAGTTTTAAATTTCCTCATGGACAAATTCACATTCTTTATTGACTACCATGTAATTGTTTTCTTCAAATATTTGTGCTATGTTTTATTATTGAAGCTATTTTTAATTTTTCTGCTACTATAGTGATTAAAGGGTCATATCAGGATTTTTGGAAAAAAAATACTATACAAAAATAAAAACCTGTTTTTGTTATGGCCCTGTATAAAGTGCATTAATTTAAGATATATAATGACGATACTAGATTCAAGCGGTAATATTAGTTTTATTTACCAGCCTGAGAATATTACACAATTATTTGTTAGTTTAGTTTTAGTTTAGTTTAAACATAGTTTATTGCCAAATAATTACAATGGGCTTTATTTGTTCAACCATTTCCACACTACATACATGTACCTCTTTTGTGATGTTTGCAAACAGTGCAGATCCAATTTGCCGGATCGTAACGAGCCGTCTCAACAGGATCTGCACGTTTTGTATTACTAAGTAATTTTCATATTTGTTACAGCAAACAATCCCTTTTCATAAATGGACTAGTCTGAAAATCATTTTGTGATGATTGGATTGGTAGGAAAATCAACATATAACAGTCCATTTCAGTTACTTAGTCTTGAACGGGTTAAACAGTATATTACAAAATCCAATCAACATGCCGACCACCTGTGATTTACCGTGTATGAAGGATAGATAGTTTATTTACGTCTCACCAATTGTACAATACTATATAAAACACAATGTACATGTACATACAAAATACAATTGCCATTCTCAAAAGAATTATGAGAAACGATAGGCAATATATTTTGCGACAACATAAATTTAACTTTAAAACTGCGTCATTTCCAGAACTGGAACCATAAGAAGTACATAAAAACAATTCTTATAAAAGGACCGATTAACCCTGTAACACATAAAACTAGAGGGACCGTCGCAAATCCTGACACATAGATATATGTCTAAAAGTAAATTAAGATAAATGTTTCTTAATATATGAATATATACATCTGCTGCAACCAGAACAAATGTATTAGTTGAGAATTTCTTACATCCCATGTACAGACGTCAGACGTAGTTAAAACTATGTAAACGATCCGTTATGAAGCGAACAAACAATTTCCGGTATCATCCAGAGTCACTTTGAAAGAGAAATATATAGAGGATATTCATATTTTTGCAACGAATATGACATATATGTCCATCGAGTAGTGTGAAATGTCCATATTTCGTTAGGATGAACACATAATTATGTCATATTCGTTGCAAAAATATGAATATTCTATTTATTATAAACCGCTACATGAAAATTAGCAGTTTTTAAGTCTGTATACGGTAATGAATGTGTATTTGCAGCCTATTTGTAGTCCGGCACTGCAGATGCGCGTTATGAATATAGATAGCGGAAGTAGTCGTATTTTCACCGAAAATTGTTTATTTCATCGATGAGAACATATGACTTTTATTTACATCGTATAACTATGTATTTCATGGGTAGGTATATAATAAAAGTAGTTTACACTGATTCCGTAAATCTTGTGTACCAATGCTCCTCATAGCCTACCCGCACACCCGTAAAAATGTAAACGCTTGGATTTAACGACGTCCCACACGACGTAGCTCTCATTAGTATAGTCCCCTCTGGCTCTTTAACATGCCCAGACTCTACTTCAAATCTGATACACGGGACCGCCTTTACAGTATATATAACAAATTACGGAAACAACAGAATTACTTCCCTTGGTGAAAGGTGCCTCTAGATAATACCGAAGTAGTGTTACCATTGGATATCTGTAACATCATCTGAGACGCTTTAAACCTGGTCTAGAGAGTGGATATCAAAACGTTCCCTGTCGTACCTTCTTATAACGGCGATTTTTGCAGTTTGGAATATGTTTTTGTACATAAATATTTTTTGTAAATCAAGCAGCTTGATTGGCTGAGCCTGAGCTGTGTTACAGCTCAGGCTCAGACAATCGAACTGCTTGATTGTAAGTTTGCATTGCCCATAGATGTTCAAACATTTCGATAATCTAGGCATGATTAGCGCAGGCTGTTGTGTACACAGGTCACAAATCCCATAAGCCCCATTTCTCCAGTCACAGCGACATACACAGCATTCCGGCGTTAAACTTGCCATGATGTCAACGTTTCTGATCACCTATAGGCAATCTCAACTTGCAGTCAAGCAGTTTGGTCCACTGAGCCTGATCTCTACCACAGCTCAGGCTCAACCAACCAATACTTCATCTAAAGCGCAATATTCAAGCATTTTGAAATAAAATGATTGACAAATCTGGGCAAGCTTACCGCAGGAGTTAGTGTATAACATTATCCCGCCTGCCATTGTGTTTCAGCTCGCGACTCTGGGGCGGAATCTGCTGTCTGGCCGTCATCGTTGCCAGTAGTATAGCACGGGCAGTTCTGTCCGTCGTCGACGATTTCAGTGCAAATGCCGCCTTTGCCGTGACGTAAGTACCAGTCTTTCTGATCTTTACATGACTTTTCTATTTTAGTTGCGTAAAGTTTCTATATCAAGGCGCATGATCACGTGGTTACAACAACAATAACAATGACTGAAAGTGTTGAAAGCTTATCCACTCCACAGTAGGTATTATTTGATATTTTCCTTAATATCAAACGGATTTTGATGAAAATGCAGCAAACGCGTCTTCATGAGCTGCATTTGGTGGTCCCGGGAGTTCGGCACATACTTATGTCGTTTTTGCGAAGAATCGATTTCCGTGTCGGTAGACACGGACATCGATTCTTCGCAAAAACGACAGAAGTTTGGGCCAAAGTACAGAGACCACCAAATGAAGCTTAACAATATGCGTTTGATGCGCCATATTTCATAAAAGTCCGTAGCATAATAAGGACAACATAATAGAATACGTACTTTGAATCGGAGGAATTCTTGAAGTTTCAGTACTTGTTGTTGTAACCACGTGATCATACACCTTGCATCTGTATGCCAAGTCTCTCGCGAAATCAGTCAACGAGTTTAATAAATACAATGAATTAAAACATATATTATAGAATATGCCTTGCATTGACGTATCATACATTGAGCCTGTCATAATGAGGCATCGTAGCTAGTTATGTCACTTTGCAAATTTATTTATAAAGATCCGGTCCTATGCTGTATTTCAGCGTTTATTTCTTACTGAATAGCAGGAAACTTGAGTTTTGCGAACAGAATCGACTCTGATCAGACTGCACATACATGCATGTATGTGCAGTCTGATCTGAGTCTACACTGATTGAAATAACAGTCATAAGTGTGAAACTTGCAATTAATGTAGTCCCAGTCCCAGAACAGAATGCGTAGATATGTAGGATGATCTGGATCAACACTAGTCAAAATCACAGATCACGCTACATTTGCCCTTTTTACAAGCAATAAGGTCCTAAACTACACAATTTGGACCGGATTTCTATAAATAAATTCAACGGGAGATAACTAGCTACGATCCCTCATTACAAAACATCTTTTCCGTAGCGGTCTCATTTGCATGTCGGTCCCGAGCCAGTGTCGTCTTTAAATCAAAGCATTTACATTTGTCAGGTGTTTCATTGACGGAATATCGAACAGTGGAGATCCTGATCAGATTATGCGGATGAACAGGCTGATCTGGATCTTCACTGGTCGCAAAACCCATAAACCCAATTTCTCCCGTCACAGCCACATATATTACTAGTTCATGAACGTAACTTGGCGTGTAAAGGTCGTCCTTAGGCAAGAAAACTTCGTGCTAGCCTAGTCCTATCGGATGGAGACTTAAATAGTCGGTCCCAACATGCAAGGTCATCGAGTCAGTGCCGTCGTTAAATCAAAGCATTTATTTTACGTAACATGCAACGGTTCGGGAGAGTTTGATGTCCATTACAGGAATCCAGCACAAAGTGAAGACATGTACGTGAAGCCCTGGTGTCGTATAGGGCCATACGTCGTCGGCATGCTCGCCGGATACCTGCTCTGTAAGACGAAATGCAAGATCAGAATGCGAAAGGTACGTGAAATCACGTGTACATATCATGGGTCATAGGACCACGGGCCAGTCTTATCGAATACAGGTACAGTCAAAATGTGATACTTCGTAATGCCGGGCTCGCTTGAAATAGCGCCGCGATCCCGATAAGTGTCCCTATATGTGTAATTAATTTTAAGTGCGATGGCTCAAAATGAAACTCCTACAAAATGCAATCCCTCGAAACATGTTTCAAGTCCCGCGTACACAGTTCGCACTATTTTGCTATACAATGGCTCGAACGTTTGGTCGAAGTCTGTGTTTGGCTAATGGTCACACATCTGCGTCCGATTTATTATACCCCCGCAACGAATTGTGGAGGGGGTATACTGGAGTCAGGTTGTCCATCCGTTCGTCAGTCCGTCCGTCCGTCACGTCCGACCGTTGATAAGCTTAACATCAGAGAAATATGTTATGACTTATATTTTCTTCATCGACATTTCTTAATATTTCACGCATGCATTCCACTAAGGCTCTACTATCATGCTGTGACAAACCCACGATCATCCAACCCCCGCTGATCCCAAGGTTAATGTCACATACTTAGTCTCTTTACAAAACTTAACTTAATCGATTCTTCGCAAAAACGACAGAAGTTTGGGCCAAAGTACAAAGACCACCAAATGCAACTTAACAAGAAGCGTTTGATGCGCCAGATTTCATCAAAATCCGTTACATAAAAAGGACTTATTAAAATAATATGTTCTTTGAATCGGAGGGCTTGTGGAAGTTTCAGTACTTGTTGTTGTAACCACGTGATCACACACCTTGGCAGTGCGACTTACAAAGTCGCGCTGCGCTACATACAGAACATTCGGGTTTGTTATTAAAATGTCCAGGTTTCGTCCCGCTACTCATTGGAAACATGACCATTTCTTCAAAGCAATATAGTCCAGTAAATACGAAGGTTGTACATATGGTAATTTCAGAGCTCCAAATAAGGTGCGTAGTGGCGTATTTGACGCACTTATTGTTGCTGGATACGTATTGATTATCACAAGTGGGAGTACACAATACTCACAGCAATGTGAAAGTACGCATTGATTTTCAAATTGAGTAGTAATATGTTCTTAATTGAGCTGCAAAAGGCAAACACTGTTTGCTTTTTGCAGCTAAAATAAGTGAATTTGAAATATGGGGGTATAATACTCTAAAATACAAAACTTATCTGGAGCTCTGTGGCATAAAGTAAAGCAAACACATATTGTTTAGAAACTATATAATTGATCCAACTCGTGTGTATACGTCTTCGTGCTAACAAAAATAGACCCGAGCCAAAGGAGACCCATGAACCCATGGAAAGAATCAACGCGACACAAACATGCACTCCAAGACCAGCGATGTGCGGTAGCAAAAGCAAAGCAACATACACACTATGTGAAGTACATTAACATAAAACAAATGGAACACAGGCCCCGTTACAACTATTCCTCAATGAACTACCGATAACTTATCAGTCTCAGCAGAAAGACGAATGAACAAACCACTCAGCAGAATGGACATGTAAGAAAGGCAAATGCAATTACAACAAGCAGATTTCAAATGTAATAAATACAAATGACGAATGAAATAACATGCATGTCATCAGCACGCAAGCATCAAATCAAATATAATTATGGCGGATATTACCTTCCATACGTTACAACTATTCCTCAATGAACTACCGATAACGTATCAGTCCCAGCAGAAAATTATTCAAATTCACAATGCTGTAAAATACAATAAAAATATTGACAGCAAGGGTTCCACCTTGGAACGGTCAGTGAATAAAACAGTCCACTGAGGCGGTTGTACATGTAGCCAATGTTCACCGAAATCGCAAAGTAAACTAATGTTGCTACATGTAAGTGTACTTTGAGGGAGCAATTCAATGTATGATTAATTTGTTTTTTTTTTGTTTATTGAAATAAAATATATTTTCTAACCCCAAAAAATGGCCGTGATAATCTAAAGAATACAATATAATAATTCTGCATATTTTAACCATCAACAGTCGTTAGCTCTATATGAAATACATGTAATCCATTTCCGTGCAAATAAATAATTACTCCCGCAAAGAGTACTTAGATTGATAAGTGCACTTAACTATTGTGATGAAATCGGCTACAGGTTAACGCAGCGCCACAAACATCCTGCTTCCAATCTTCTCAGCGCTATGTGTATATTCTACGAGGGGCATTCATTATATTTCGTCGGCATGACTGCATAAATTTCAGTAATTAATGACATAAAAATCCTGTACTTTTAACATTCCATCATATAGTTTCCCTGCTAGTACGGTACGGGAGTTTTGCAAAGTTACTGCCCGCAACTACTCCCCTCCTTGATCCACACAATATTGTATCCAGACTGTGAACGAAGCCGGGTGGGAGATACGTGTAGGAGGGATGGTGGTAACTCCACTCCTAATTGTGAGCAATAACTCTTCAACTTACGGGAGTTACTGCCCGCAACTTATCCATTGATTTTTCCTATATAACGTAACCATTTACAAAGCATGTTGAAGAGCAGACCGTGGCTGAGGGGTAACACCGTCGGACTTCCACGCTGGCCACTCGGGTTCGATTCAGGGTTCAGTTCCAGAGCGTCAGTATTTCTGAGATACTTTGTATCTCCTGCTCTACTGGTCCTTTCGGATGGGGATTTTAAACGGCGGTCCCGTGTGTCAGATTTGAAGGAGAGTATGTGCACGTTAAAGAACCAGAGGGAATATTCTAATAAGAGCTATGCCCCATGAGGCCGGTTTCCTATGTACCCACCTCCTTCCATTCTCCCCTTCTCTCGTGTCATCGAGCCAGTGCCGTCGTTAAATTCAAGCATTTACATTACAACGCATTTTGCTATTCTCTGCTACATTCTTTTTTCCTATGAATGCTGTGTGACTATTTTTCTCATAACCTGCACCCAATCTGTTCTGGACATTCAATTAAATTAATAAAATATATGTTTAATTTTTGTTAAGAACGATAAATTCAATCTCCTGTGGGGGCCCAAAAAGTCAGCGGCTAGAATGTTCCGACTTGCAAAGTAATCCCCAAAAAAATATGCTTGAACATGATGTACATTATACATTAACATGCCTGTGAAGAAGATTAGTACATCATTTGACCGGTTTCTACAAGCAAAGAGTGTCTATGGCGTAAACCAACTGGATTATTTACTTTACTATACGACTACACCGCGCATGAATATCTGATGATTTGGTGTGGTGGAACCTTAATCCACACTCCATTTTATCCAGACTGTGAACGTGGCCGGGTGGATAATAGCGGGGGTTGTGGCGTTGTTGGTGGTGTATGGGCTCTGGAACAACACGGATACCGGCGCCCCGACCCTTAACAAAGGGACCACAGCACTGTATAATGCCACATCCAGGACGGTGTGGAGTATGTGCGTATGCTGGGTGATCGTTGCCTGCGCAACCGGATACGGAGGTATGAACGTTTTGTATGCTGGAAACATGTTGGCTACAAATAGCTCAAAATACTGAAAAATGGAAAATGAAAAATAAACAAATATTTACGTCATTATTGTAAGGGTTAAAAACCAATACAACTAAAATAGTATGATGCGGTAGATGCAATTAATGCTGAAAAAAATTAAATTTATAAACGTTTGAAAGTGTTTTTCATCTCAAATAGTAGGCGTTCCACTGCGGCGTCATCCATGAACAATTTATTTGTATAATCATTCATATACAGTCTATTTTTGTCTCATTATTTTATTACATTAACTTGATAATGTCTGATGAAATAAAAGGAAAAAATAATTTAAAAACAAAATATTTTGAAAGCAAGTGCACCAGGCAATGCTGGAGGAATTCCGAGGCTCGCCGAGGAATTCCTACCGTTTCCTCTAACATTGCCTGATAAATTTGATATCAGAAAGCACCAGAATTTTATTTCATTAATCAGATTACAGAGGATAGGCACAAAACAAAACATGATTTGGTTGAAAAGATCGCGTACTTGTTTAATTTGCGCCATTATTCTGACGCTATTCGGCAACGTCACGTGACACCGTTCGACCAATGAAATGTTAGTTAAAATAGTTGTTACCCGTATGTACGTATCTAGTCCATGTAGGATACGACATATTTATTATCAGTCCGTGTGTATTCGATCAATGCATATCAATGTAGCGAGTTACATGGGGCCCGTTTCACTAAACTTCGTACGACTAAAATGTCCGTAAGTGCAAATATTGGATCGTCTTGAAGTATCAATTTATGGATTTACATTTATTGAGCATAGGCGGCATAAGCAGCCTATGCTCAATAAATGTCAATCCAATAATTGTTTACAAGAAAACAGTGTTAATGTGAAATTTACAGACTATCATAGTTTTGCACTTACAAACATTTTAGTCGTACGAAATTTAGTGAAACGGCCCCCTGATAACGTACAATACACGTGTATTGGTAAGTGACATTGTGGAGCGCGTGGTCGAGCGGTCCGAGGCGTTGGACTGCTGACCTTATGGTCCTGGGTTCGAGCCTCACGTGCGTTGTGTCCTTGATGTAAATGGGTACCGGCTAATTACCGGGAACCTCGATTGTATTTGAATTGTATGTACATGTATATATGAAATAAATACCTGCTCGAAATTACCCGTTAGTTTGTTTGTTTGTGTATTGGTGTGTAACGGCCTATCAACAGCTAAGGTCATGTAAGGCCGGGCAAACAGGTTCGATCCCGTTTTAACCTGCTGCATTGGGGGGAAAATCCCAAAATCAGAACGGAATATTTACATCGAGATACAACATATTCAGCCCTGAAATTAGAATAACCTGACCTGGTGCCAGGTCCATACCGCACCGAAGTCACTTGGCCCCTTCCCCTATTTAAAAGTAATACCGGTAGGATTACTCTTAAGGGGTAAGGGGTAAAACCAGATTCAACTGTCATATACAAAATGCCAAAGACGTATGTGAGGGCCAAAACCAGGTCTCCAGTCGGGATTCCGGTAAGGATGAACCCCGATCGTTAAATTACCCATCGCATGCTCCCACCTGCCACCCACGAAATTACCCGTGAGGGTGTGCTGCAATATAAAGAGATAGATAAAGAGATAGGCAGTAAATATAGAATATTCCATCGTACATGTTTGAATAGCGTAAAATAACACACGACTGTACGTCGGCTTCCGCGTAAACAACGAGTAAGCGAAGCGAACGAGTACATGTACGAAAAAGTCACCCTCCCAAAAACAATTATTTGATGAAATTTCGTAAAATATTGATTGATACGAGAAAAAATATTTTCCTGTGGGAATTTCACATGGGGGCTAAAATACATGTTTTTGAAGTTAATTTTTCATTTGTGGACCGATTTTCAAAATCAAAATTTTGTTTCCTTAGTTACATCATTTCCAAGCTATCGAGCCAGGATTCGGAGTCAATTTCCTTTTTTTTTCCTCCGTTTGTTGACTCCTCCTCCACGTTCTCCAATTCTTTTTCTCCCATGTTAAATTCACATAGGAAAATAGATTTTTCGCTATAAAATCAATATTTGATGGAATTTCATCAAACCAACAAAATTGGGGAGGGTGACTCTTTTGTTAATGGTGAAAAAGTACTTACATTTGAACATTTTTTTGTTTAGATTTAATGTGTTTAATAGCCAACACGTGGAACAAACAGTAATAATGTTCCTGAAATCGGTAACAGGTCCGGTAAACACGTTTCTATCGTGGAAGTCATTTATCCCCCTGAGTCGTCTCTCCTACTGCGCCTATCTCGTCCACCCGATCGTCATGGGGATCTATGTGATGCAGAAACGCTCGTTAGTCTACTACACGCACTTGGAAATCGTAAGTATCTGTGAGATGCATAAACCCCCGTTCGGCTACTACACGCACTTGGAAATCGTAAGTAGCTGTGTGATGCATACACTCTCGTTCGGCTACTACACGCATTTGGAAATCGTAAGTGTTGCATAAACGCTCGTCCTTCTACAACACGCACTTGAAACTTGAAAATCGTAAGTATATATGTGATGCATAAACGATCGTTCGTCTATAACATGCACTTGGAAATCGTAAGTATCTGTGTAATGCATAAAAACGATCGTTCGTCTACAACACGCACTTGGAAATCGTAAGTATCTATGTGATGCATAAACACTCGTTCGTCTACCTTGTCTACTACACGCACTTGGAAATCGTAAGTATCTATGTGATGCATAAACACTCGTTCGTCTACTACACGCACTTGGAAATCGTAAGTATCTGTGTAATGCATAAACGATCGTTCGTCTACAACACGCACTTGGAAATCGTAAGTATCTATGTGATGCATAAACACTCGTTCGTCTACCTTGTCTACTACACGCACTTGGAAATCGTAAGTATCTATGTGATGCATAAACACTCGTTCGTCTACTACACGCACTTGTAAATCGTATTTACAGTAGCGCTGTTCTGCAGGTCAACTATACGTACTATACCAATACTATACGTATACTATACCAATACGATATGTTTTCTATACGATATGCATATAATATAAACGTACATACCAACCAATATCGTATAGATATACCATTCAAATCGTACGTTTATACGATTGTTATACATGTGTATAATTCTGGTACGTTTGTATCGTACAAACATACCAGATTATGGTATATTCATACCATATCCGTACGGATATATCGTATATACGAACGGATATCGTATGTTTGTATAATATTTGTATAGTACGTTTGTACTATACGATGATACGGTACAAACATACCAATACTATAACATACGATATACTCATTAAATATACCAATACTATACGATTACGATATGTATACGATATTAGTAAAAGCAGAAAGAGAAACAGAGCGCTACTGTATCGTAAGCGATGCATAAACACTCGTTCGTCTACTACACGCACTTGGAAATCGTAAGTATCTATGTGATGCATAAACACTCGTTCGTCTACTACACGCACTTGGAAATCGTAAGTATCTATGTGATGCATAAACACTCGTTCGTCTACTACACGCACTTGGAAATCGTAAGTATCTATGTGATGCATAAACACTCGTTCGTCTACTACATGCAATTGGAAATCGTAAGTATCTATGTGATGCATAAACACTCGTTCGTCTACCACACGCACTTGGAAATCGTAAGTATATATGTGATGCATAAACACTCGCATGTAATGCGTAACTATAGCAACGAAATAACGTCACTACGGAGCAGTTGAAAAATCGAACATTTCATCAAATACCAGTGCTTTGATTGTATTTCTCTTTCAACCAAAGACATGTTTGAACCACGTAATGGCACAGTTTAGACTTCGTTCGTTTGGAAACAAACGTATTATGTAACACGGATGCAGGTAGTGCAGGAAATTTGACGTAGAAAATTGTGACGTCGCGTTAATGGACGGAGCAAAAGTTCCGCGTTATTTCCGTGTTTTTTGGCTGCTAGTGGCCTCAACTTAGATTTGTGCATTCTGATACCGTTACAAAATATTTGTATCTATAATTATACAAGGTGCATGATCACGTGGTTACAACAACAACAATGTCGCCCACTACAAAGTAAGTATTATTTGATATTTTCCTTAATATGCAACGATTTTGATGAAATATGGCGCAGCAAGCGCGTCTTCAGGAGCTGCATTTTGATGGTACAGGGAGTTCGGCACAGTCTTATGTCGTTTTTGCGAAGAATCGCCTTCCGTGTCAGTAGACACGGAAATCGATTCTTCGCAAAAACGACAGACGTTTGAGCGAACATACAGAGACCACCAAATGCAACTTTACAAGACGCGTTTGATGCGCCATATTCCATAAAAATCCGTTACGTAATAAGGACAATATAAAAGAATACGTACGTTGAATCAGAAGGATTCTGGAAGTTTCAGTAATTGTTGTTGTTGTTAGTACCACGTACGTGATCATACACCTTGTTATACATGTAGAAATTTGTACGGGTTTTTAAGCCATGACGGATAGCATCAAGTATTAAATGAGGTTATACAATGTAATATGCGAAAACAACAGGTAACCAACCATGCGCTAAGTATAGCAACTATGTAAGTGTCACTCTATCGAAATTAATTAGAGCATTGGGTTAAAATACTTACATACAATGAAACAAGTTACAGTACAATACAAATCTACTTAACTAAATGGCACATGTACGATGAATACGTTTATTTGACTTGCGTCGTACAGCATGTCGAAAACAATAATAAACAATGCTATTAAATCATTGCGTAACGTTAGACGACGCCAAACTGCTCCGTGCTGACGTAAATGCCTGCGAATAAATTACTACTTTACGAAATAGTGTTATCTACTTCATGGAACCGATACGTTACAGTTTGCACAAATGAACCAGCTTTCTAATGACATATTTGACAACCGATTTGACCAATTTGTTCTTTAGATATAAGCAAAGAACTTTATGACTGCACCTCGTATGTTCAAACTGTGCTGGCTAGGTCTGTTTTACTAGATGGTCAATTCGCGACTGCCCTAACAAGATAGCACACCGGATGGGCTGATTAAGTATCCAGCTCCATCAGATCAAGGATGTATTGTGTATACATGTGTGTCTCTGATCAGTAGCCTATTTCACCAACATTGCAAAGTATACTTGTATAGCAAAGTATACTTTGAGGGAGACATTTTATTGTTTGATTTTATTTATTATTTTTAATTATACTGAATTTATTACTTATCACAGCCATTTTGTATAATTCAGTATAATAATTCTGCATACTTTTAATCATCAATATAATGCAGTTGTTAGTTTTATATGAAATAATGCATTTCGGGAAAAATAAGTGATTACTCCCTCAAAGTATACTTTGCTAGAAAAGTATACTTTGCAATGTTGGTGAAATCGGCTACAGATACACATTACTCATAGGGGACGATTTTTATTACCTTGACACTAAGATTCGTAAGAAAAGTCTCATTATTCCGAGCAAATATGTAAATATCCATGGCCATGTATGACTTAATGTACAGTGAAACCTCTCTCAACCGGACACCCTGGGATGTCCCCAGGGTGTTCGGTTTAGAGAGGTTTCACTGTACATCAGGCATTTGATCATTCTGAGCCATAGTTGTGTGCTGTGTGATCACGAACAGACATAATCACCTGAGATAAATTACCAAGAAACTCATCAAAGATATGGTCACATGTTATATGTTTGTGTCCGGTTCAGAGACGTTCCACTGTACGGCCAATATGACTGATGATGCTGCAAAACATCACTGACACTTCTTACTAATAATCTAGAATACTGACAAGTGAACGACATCGAGAATAGTAGGTTAGTGCCGTGAATGGGAAAAATATCTGGCAAAGCTCAGGAAACGGGATGAGTGAGGCTCTGCCGAGCACATCCCGTTTCCGTGCCGCGCCAGATATTTTCCCCATTCACGGCACTAACCTACTATTCTATTTATCCCCGTCAACACCTACAGATGGCTTTAAAATACAAAAAAAAATAACCCCACAGTCATCGCACATATTCATACGCAGTGATTAGGTCGTATTGACAGGATATCAAAAATAGTTCACGGCACCGTGTTTTATTTTCGTGACATACGCACTGTGTTGACGGGATAAAAATAATTCGTGTTCAGTCGTTTTGAAGTAATACGAAAGAAACGGCACTGCGTTATAAGATTGCCAAGCTCGGCTCAGAAAACGGTAGGAATTCGGAATTCCAACGCGTTTGCTGACCTTGCCTGGGTTATCATCAGACACTGCACAACCGCCTGCGTTAATCTTGTCCAGATTGTCAACGTTACTGAACATATATTACCAATGGAAATTCGCAATCAAGCACTTTGACTGTCTGCACTGCTCGATTTCAAACACAATATTCAAGTATTTAGAAATAAAGAAATTGACAAATACAGTGGAACCTCTCTAAACCGAACAACGACATCGATGTGTTAAATTATGACCAATTTCACTGTCAAATATGGCTCATTTGTATTGCTGTTCATGATTGCAATGCACACATGCATGTGTTTCATTGCTCTTACAGCGGAATTACAGTGGAACATCTCTAAACCGGACACCCTGGGGACCTCCCAGGGTGTCCGGCTTAGTGAGGTTCCACTATCGGCAAGAACGCAGGTGGTTATGTAGCCCGGTGCTCTCTATATTCGCAGGCCAAATGAAGGAGTATAATCCGTTTATAGAAGTAAAATGACACAACAAACAAAAAAATCACCCTCCTCAAAAACAATCAATCAAATATTGATTTTATTGCGAAGAAAATAAATTCTATGGGAATTTAACCTGGGGGCTAACAATAGATTTTTGTTTAAATATTTTTTTATTTGTGGACCGATTTTCAAAATCTAACCTTTGTTTTCTTATTTACATCACTTCCAACTATCTCACCAGGTTTCTGTGTCAATTTGCACAACTTTTAGTGTTTTTTTCGCAATAGAATCAATATTTTGTGCAATTTCATAACAAATATTTTTTTGAGGAGTGTGACTTTTTGTTATTGATGAAAAAGTACTTCAATTTAAATATGTTTTAGATTTAATATGTTTAATAGCCAAAAGTTCGTCGGCAGCAAAACGTAGAACAGACAGTATCGTATCATGGTTAGACGTGTACATTTAAGTCTAGCAGGCTCGGCTAGGAAACGGTAGAAATTCCTCTGCAAGCCTAAGAAATTCCTAACATTATAAGCTATTGTGATTCTAGACAGGCTATATGGTGTAATATTGCCCGTCTGGAGGTATGTTCACCCGAGGCGATACCTTCAGACACCCGAACATACCTTCAGACGGGCAATATTACACCACATAGCCTGTGTAGAATCACAATAACGTATTTGTCATACCGCAGATCCTGTATTTGGCCGTATAAACATATCTCTTCTTTTGATCTTTGCGGTTTCTTTTCAGGAAGAAAAATAATCCGAGATTCGATTTTCTACCGTCAGTCTTAATATAAAGGCGTAAATGAACATTTTGTTTTTTTATTCAACGAAAACAAACTAAATATGGAGTAAGAAATATATCGAAAACGAGTTTGTTTTATATCGTGTAATTTAATTTATATTCCACTGCTCTATCGATCTGCTCTCCCTTTGGCGCCTCTAGAATAATGCGACTGGTTCCCAAACATTCGCTGTCATTGCTACGCCGCGGTTTCGTGCGTGGAACCCATAGTTTGTGACCTAAATATAGCCGTGTCACGAAGTCAAGCGTGTTGAGATTTGAAAAGCAATTTTTCGCTCTTATTTTGATGAGCGAAGAGTGAGTGAGTGAATAGGGTTTAACGTCCGCTTTTCTGACATAGAGGTACAAGCCTCAGGGAGTCTACACGCAGACGGGTCAACGGGGTCGTGTCCCGTATCCACCTGTCCGAGGGGGGTAAATCCCAACTTCAGAACTCAATATTTACAATCAAAATATATATTCAGTCCTGAAATTAGAACAACCTGATCTGGTGCCAGGCCCTCGCCACACCAGCATCATTTATCCCATCCCCTAAAAGTAATAGGATTAGCGCTAATCTTACTTTTATATATGGGGCATAGCCCGACTCAACTCTCACATACAAGAAAGCCAAAATGTACATGAGGCCAAATACCGGTATAGTGGGTTCCGGAAAGTATGAACCCAATCATTAAGCCAGTTTAGTCGCCTTTTACGACAAGCAATGGCTACTGCAGCACTATTCTCAGGATCAGTTGATCCCGCCCCGGTGCCTGCACGGGGCTGTGATGAGCGAAGAATATTTATGGAAAAATCGACAATAAATACTAGGTGTTGAGTGTACAATTTCAGGCGCGGATCCAGGATTTCGGGTTGGGGGGGGGGGCGTAACTATTTTGCAATACTTGACTATATTATCGAACGCGCTAGGGGGGTCGGGGGGGGAATTTTTCGAAATCTACATCGCATTTCCTGCGTTCTGGCGCATTTGGGAGCAACAAAAAACCTAATAAATTCACAACGCGAACGTAGAAACGTGCCTTGTAACTTGTAAACAAAATCTTTACTCGGCAAATTTTAGGGGTGGGGGGGGGGGGGGGGCAAGATTAGCGAAACCGGCAGTGTCGCTATGTGTTTTCTATATTCGCAGGCCTACCAGTTCATGGGACACACGTGCATCGGATACGCTGCCGCCCTCGTCGTCTCACTCGCCTTCGAGGCTCCGATGATGGGCCTAGAGAAGGCCCTGCTAGGCCGTGCCAGGGCGAAATGATCCTATATTGAACGGGCGGGCATGTAATTTAATGGGGGGGGATAATCCTCATATCGATGGACATGAGGCAACATTCTAGTGCCGCTGCAGCGACTGGAGAGGGGGCATCTCCATTTGGACTCACTACACTACCGCCTGTAATTGTCAATATTGTGAATATTGTGCTCGAAACCGAGCAGCTTGATTGGCTGTTGATTGGCTGTTCAAGTTGATTGATTGTGAGTTTGTATTGCCAATATATATTCAGAAACGTTGATAATCTGGGTAAGATGAACACAGGAGGTTGTGTACATGTGTATGTACAGCATGCCAGTTTCAATCACGTTATACCCGTTGTTGTAATAAACTTCCTGGTAAAATGAATGTGTTCTCTGTCTAACTGTCCGAAATCTTTTCCGCGCATAAGTACGTTCCTACGGAGCCCCGCAGAGGACGTAGCATTCTTTTTTTGTTATTAATTCGTTCCCACTAAATAACAATTCGTTCCCTCAATTTAGCAATTCGTTCCCACGAATAAACAACTCGTTCCCACAAATTAACAATTAGTTCCCACAAATTAACAATTTGTTCCCACGAAATAACAACGGGAATAAATTGTTAGTTTGTCGGAACGAATCGTTATATCGTGGGAACGAATTGTTAATTCGAGGGAACGAATTGTTAAATTGAGGGAACGAATTGTCATTTCATCGGAACGAATTGTTAATTCGAGGGAACGAATTGCTTTCTCTTGGGAACGAATTGTTAAACATTGGGAACGAATTGTTAAATGTAGGGAACGAATTGTTATTTCGTGGGAACGAATTAATAAAAAAAAATCCATGTCCCCTGCGGGGCTCCGTACGATCCCGCGTGGTCATGGCAGTTTCATCGCAATTGCATCGAATGAAGCAATATCACATTCATACATGTACATGTGCGCATCCATGGCGGTTTCATAGCAATCTCCGCTCACTACAGAAAAGCACAGGTTGAAGTAACGGACCGAGGTCTATAAATACATTAAATATGCCTAAAAGCATCAATAAACGAAGAAAAAATAATTGTTTTTACCCCCTCCATATAATTAATTATACAAAGGTTAATAACTTTTTAATAGGCCGAACCCGGACGGCCTCGAAACAACGGACTCTCACGAAACGTCAACCGAGTTATATCATTGTCGCCTATTGCAGAAGTTGGGACAATGTTAGTATTCCGCAACGATATATTCTCCATTGCGCTATGTCAACGCGTTTTCGAGCTATCGATTGTTTTGTTGTAAACAAAATATCATTGCTAGGTTGGGAAAGAACGGACACATTTCCGAGGCCGATACTGCTATATAAACGAGAAAACATCGGGTTAAAAATACACTTTTACGTCGTCCCGGCCCGTAAAGAAAACATTTTGCATAGAGAAAACATTGTTTCCAATCGAACATTTGATCAAACCTACATTTATACCCGTCCTGTGCGTCACGACAGACAATTTAATCGCACAGACATTTCTATCATTTCTCGGGAAGCCATTTTGTATAAACATCGCGGGACAGGTTTATTCGCCGGAACTCTTGCACTTACTGTGGTAAAAAAACGTAACTTTTTTAAACGGTTATAATTCATATTTTATAATGCCTATGTTGATGGTAAAAGTATCAAGTTAAAGGTATGGCTCTACTCCGATTTCAAGTTTTGTCAAAATATTTTTTTTTCTAATGAACATGTTTTGGCAGCATATGCGAATTGTCCGTGGGGTCAAATTTTATTTTTGACCGAATATGGTCACGTTATATATCAAATCAAAGGTATCAACGAGGCGATCACTCTGGTGAATTTTTTTGTCAAAATCGGATGGCTATGTCATCCAAGATGGCCGCCGAAAGGTCAAAAGGTCGTTCTTTTATTAGAGATTTCAAAATTCTTCTTCACATGAACCACTTGGCCCATGGTGGCCAAACTTAAACATTATGGTCCATGGGTGAAGCCTTTTCAGATTTGTTAAAACCGAGGTGATCGCTAATCCAAGATGGCCGCCGTCTAAAAATAGCATTCATTCTTAAAACAATCGTCTTCTCATGAACCGCTAGCCGGATTTCGACGAAACTTGGTAAGAATGATCGATGTACAATGCTCTTTCAAAGTTGTTAAAATGGTGACTCCGGGGTCAAAAATGGGCGTGGCCTGTGGGGTAAAATTTTATTTTTGACCGAATATGGTCATGTCTATATCAAATCGAAGGTATCAAAGAGGCCATCGCTCTGATACATTTTTTTGTCGAAATTGGATGGTCATCCCATCAAAGATGGCCGCCGAAAGGTCAAAAGGTCGTTATTTTATTAGATTTCAAAATTCTTCTTCACACGCACCGCGTGGCCCATGGTGGCCAAACTTCAGTTATGGTCCATGGGTGAAGACTTTTCAGATTTGTTAAAACGGAGGTTATCTTGGATGACATAAGCATCCGATTTCGAAAAAAAATACACCAGAGCGATCACTGCGCTGATATATTTGATATACGACATGACCATATTCGGTAAAAAATAAAATTTGACCCCAATTTGACCCTACGGGCCACGCCCATTTTTTCCCCCCGGGGTCACCATTTTAAGAACTTTGAAAGAGCATTGTACATCGATAATTCTTACCAAGTTTCGTCGAAATCCTGCTGGCGGTTCATGAGAATTTCTTTTTTAGGAATTTGTGCTATTTTTAGACGGCAGCCATGTTGGATTTCAGGCCAACTTAATTTCAACAACTTTGGAAAGGCTTCACCTAAGGACCATACAGGTAGAGCTTGCTGAACATTGGCCAATCGGTTCATGAGACGACGATGTTTAAACTCATAAAAGGATGACCTTTTGACCTTTCGTCTGCCATCTTGGACGACATAATCATCCGATTCAGACAAATATTGCACCAGACCAATCGCCTCATCGATACCTTCAATTTAATATATGACATGAGCATATTCGGTCAAAAATAAAATTTGACCACACAGGCCACGCCCATTTTTGACTCTGGGGTCACCATTTTAACAACTTTGAAAGAGCATTCTACATCGATCATTCCTACTAAGTTTCGTCGAAATTCGGCTGGGAGTTCATGAGAAGAGATTTTTTAAGAATTTGTGCTATTTTTAAACGGCGGCCATCTTGGATTAGCGACGACATCCTTTTTAACAAATCTGAAAAGGCTTCCTACCAAGTTTCGTCGAAACCAGGCTAGCGGTTCATGAGAAGATTTTTTAAAGAATTTATGCTATTTTTAGACGGCGGCCATCTTGGATTAGCGATGACCACCATTTTAACAAATCTGAAAAGGCTTCACCTGTGGACCATAACGTTTAAGTTTCGCTACCATGGGCCAAGCGGTTCATGTGAAAAAGAATTTTGAAATCTCTAATAAAAGAACGACCTTTTGACCTTTCGGCGGCCATCTTGGATGACATAACAATCCGAATTCGACAAAAAATGCACCAGAGTGATCGCCTCGTGGATACGTTCGATTTGATATATGACACGATCATATTAAGTAAAAAATAAAATTTGAAACCAATTTGACCCCACGGGCCACGCCCATTTTTTACCGCGGGGTCACAATTTTAACAACTTTGAAAGAGCATTGTACATCGATCATTCCTACCAAGTTTCGTCGAAACCAGGCTAGCGGTTCATGAGAAGAAGATTTTTTAAGAATTTATGCTATTTTTAGACGACGGCCATGTTGGATTAGCGTTGACCTCCATTTTAACAAATCTGAAAAGGCTTCACCCATGGACCATAACTATTAAGTTTGGCTACCATGGGCCTAGCGGTTCATGTGAAGAAGAATTTTGATATCTCTAATACAAGAACGACCTTTTGACTTTTCGGCGGCCATCTTGGATGACATAACCATCAGATTTTGACAAAAAATGCACCAGAGTGATCGCCTCGTGGATACGTTCGATTTAATATATGACATGACCATATTAAGAAAAAATAAAATTTGACCCCAATTTGACCCCACGGGCCACGCCCATTTTTGACCGCGGGGTCACCATTTTAACAACTTTGAAAGAGCATTGTACATCGATCATTCCTACCAAGTTTTGTCGAAATCCGGTTGGCGGTTCTTGAGAAGATTTTTGAAGAATGTGTGCTATTTTTAGACGGCGGTCATCTTGGATTACGTCATTTTAACAAGTTTGTAATTCCCCGACCAAGTTTGGAGGTCGTATAACATATAGTTTTCCGGAAACTGAGATAAATACAAAAACTTAACGTTGAATGCATGTGAAATGTAGGTCAATAAACCATGAAAACTAGGTCAAGGTCTCATGGACTCCCTCTGTGTGAGATGGTTACACCAGTGTTGATGGATACCAAGTATGCAGGTCATACGACTTATAGTTTTCTGGAAACTGAGCTAAACACAAAAACTTAACGTGAAATGTTGACGCTGCCGCCGACGGAAAAGCTATGCCTATGCCTATGCCTATATAGTAGAATAATTTTAAAGTAATGGATCTGTAATTCTCAACAACTCTACTCAATTTCAAGTTCTTATCCTATTGGAAAATATTTTTTAAAAACATTCTGCTCACGACATTAAATTTGTGATGTTTTTGGCAGCCATCTTGGATTTTTGAGTGGCATGCCATGAGACATATCTTATTTTTTGTATATTTTATGAACGTCAATGTGTGTTTCCCTACAACTCCACCAAGTTCCATACTATCACAATCAGAACATTTTTTATAATTTTTTTATGAAAATTGTGATTTTGGCGGCCATTTTGGATTTCTTGGACGTCATGGGCAAAATCTAAGATAGCTCCATATCTGAAAACTAGATGGCCGCGGCCTGCATGTCGCGCCTTGTGGCGAGGCATGGACACTAAAAAAAAGATATAGTATAACGAAAAACTTTAACCAAAAAACTTAAACAAAAACTTTAACCGGACACACGTACGTACGTACGTACGCCAAAGTGCCGACTATATCGCGCTTTCCGCAAGCGGGCGCGAAAAAAACTTTAAACCAAAAACTTCAAAGTAATTTGACCTTGACATTGGGCACAGGGGCCGCACGGGAGGAGGGTAGAATGAAAATATAGATGATGATAAACACCCATGTGAAGTTTCAAGGTAATGGGCGAAGCAGTTGCAGAGATATAGTATAACGAAAAACTTTAACCAAAAAACTTAACCAAAAACTTTAACCGGACACACGTACGTCCGTACGTACGTACGCCAAAGTGCCGACTATATCGCGCTTTCCGCAAGCGGGCACAACAAAAATCAGTTTGTGGTTATCTACAACTCCACCAAATTTCATGCTTATATCACAAAGTGAACAATTTGACCTCTATATGGAGCTAAGAACCTGGTATGGGCTATAACAAGATAAGTATACTTTGCAATTTTTGTGAAATCGGCAACTCGTCTTTATACAATATGACCTTTTGTTTCAAATGTGGAATCATACACGTGACTGAATATATATATAAAGTATATCTGACCCTGTTCTTCTTAGAGTATACTATACAGAGCATTGAGTTGCCATCTCTGGCCATTTTAGTTTGTACATGTTATCGGACAGTATCACCACCTGGAGGGTTTGACAACTAGAACAAATAATATGACAGAAAATATAATAAAATTTGCAATACGTCCCACATATATAGGACGACAACGACGTCCTATAAATATTATTCTAGCAGACTACACCAAAAAAAACTAGATATCTGAGTATTTCTACCATCACTCACACAATATGCAATGGACACTTGTTCAATGTGTAAAATGTCAAACTGATCCAATGTCTATTATTAGAAGTGGATTGGCCAAAGGTAAAAAAGTATTTACTCACATAGCAGGCAAGTAGACAGTAATAACAATACACTCAGATAACTGCTTACAAGCCACTGGATTCGATACAGTATTTATGGTAATACAGGTATATATCTACAGCACTGCGTATTGTTATTACTGTTACACAGTCTTTACTGAATTCCCAAACAATGTATTCATGTGTTTGTCATATTATTAGTGAGATGTGTCAATCACAATGAGAGGTAAAACTGGCTGATGGCTTGTACACACTACCAAGATGGCCAACATGGACACTCCATCCTACATTGTGTAGGATATAGTAAGAAGAGCATGTTCACATGTATGTTATACATATATCCCATCACATTTACGAAGCAATTATGCATGAATCATTAGAATATCGGGCCACACGGGTCCTTAAGCAGGATAATTATAATACAATATTATATATAGATATTTCGTCGGCATGCTCTAGATCCTACAAAGTCCATATAATACACATAAGTAATACACTGGCATGTATTATAATTTCGCAAGCAGTGACAACAGTCACAATTGTAGCATGATAGATGGTCATCTGAGGAATGCAAGTATGAAATAGCAAGGTATTCCATGTAAAGAAACAGAATCGATAAGACATTTACCCCAATGTTAAGTTTGAAACGCCACCGGGGATATGCCATTAGCTCTTCTGCACTCCATGCAGGCGAGCTAAAAACAATAATTATCTCCCAGTTTGAGCAGCACATGTATATGTAACACAACAAGAGGCCCAAATGGGCCTGTATCGCTCACCTAAAAGCCTCCATAGTGGTCATCTTGATTTCACAAAGACTCTTCACTTACAACTTCAAATGTTCCACAGAATTTGTTGGTACCTTCTGATGTAACATATATTGCGAATGTGCATGTGATTTACTGCTATACCTTTCTTAGGGTAGACATTTAAACATTCTTGTAAAATTTCCAGCGACGACATTCTTTCTGAAGATTGCATTTGCAACGGCAGACATCTTGGATTTGGTGATGACCTCCATTTTAACAAAAATGGACAGGCTTCACCCACAGACCATTACAGTTAAGTTTGGCCAATATCGGCCAAGCAGTTCACAAGAACAATACGTTTGAAATCTTTAGTAAAAGAACAACTTTTTTACCTTTCGGTGGCCATCTTGGATGACAAAATCATCTGATTTAGACAAAAAATGCTCCAGAGTGATCGACTAGTTGATACCTTCGATTTGATATATTATATGACAAACATATAATTTGACCCCTAGTTGACCCCTCGGGCCACGCCCATTTTTGACCCAGGGGCCACCATATGAACAAATCTGAAACAACGTTAACTATCAATCATTCACACCAAGTTTCGTCGAAATCGGCCTGGAGGTTTGTGAGAAGAAGATTTTTGGACAATTTGACCTACTTTTCAACGGCGGACATCTTGGATTTGTTGATGACCTCCATTTTAACAAAAATGGACAGGCTTCACCCACAGACCATTACAGTTAAGTTTGGCCAATATCGGCCAAGCAGTTCACAAGAAGAATACGTTTGAAATCTTTAGTAAAAGAACAACTTTTTTACCTTTCGGTGGCCATCTTGGATGACAAAATCATCTGCGGATTTAGACAAAAAATGCTCCAGAGTGATCGTTTCTGACATAGAGGTACAAGCCTCAGGGAGTCTACACGCAGACGGGTCAACGGGGTCGTGTCCCGTATCCACCTGTCCGAGGGGGGTAAATCCCAACTTCAGAACTCAATATTTACAATCAAAATATATATTCAGTCCTGAAATTAGAACAACCTGATCTGGTGCCAGGCCCTCGCCACACCAGCATCATTTATCCCATCCCCTAAAAGTAATAGGATTAGCGCTAATCTTACTTTTATATATGGGGCTTAGCCTGACTCCACTCTCACATACAAGAAAGCCAAAAATGTACATGAGGGCCAAATCTGGTATAGTGGGTTCCGGAAAGTATGAACCCAATCGTTAAGCCAGTTTAGTCGCCTTTTACGACAAGCATGCTCCAGAGTGATCGACTAGTCGATACCTTCGATTTGATATATTATATGACCATATTCAGTCAAAAATAAAATTTGACCCATATTTGACCCCTCGGGCCACGCCCATTTTTGACCCAGGGGCCACCATATGAACAAATCTGAATCGGCATTAACTATCGATCATTCATACAAAGTTTCGTCAAAATCGGCCTGGCGGTTCGTGAGAAGAAGATTTTTTAAGAATTTGACCTACTTTTCCACGGTGGCCATCTTGGATTATCGATGACCTTCATTTTAACAAATCTGGAATGGCATCAACCATATATCATCCCTGTAAAGTTTGACCAACATCGGCTCAGCAGTTCGGGAGAAGAAGATGATTGAAAATGTTCACGGACGACGGACGAGGGACACTTTGCCATAAGAATAGCTCACATGAGCTTTGCTCAGGTGAGCTAAAAACATGGAAATGTGATCCCGCGATCTACAAAATGATAAACACTGGTTAAGCAGGATAATTATAATACAATACTATATATAGATATTCGTGACAACGCTAAGCGTGCACGGTTATTACAATGGCTCTCACAGCAAAGATCAGATATAGTATTTTTACAGGAAACACATTTTACACAAGATATGATCATTCGCCTTAAATATGAATTTAAAGATTGGGAAACGTTCAACTCGTTCGGAGAGTCAAATAGTAAAGTATGATTCTATTCTCATAAGAAAAAGTATACAGTTCACAGTCATAGACCAACTATGTGATGATGAAGGTAGGTATGTAATACTAAATATCGAAGCTATCGATAATATATTTACATTACTAAATACATACTCACCTAATGATAAGACAGCGAGAAATTGTTATTTCAAGTCGCTAAGCAAACTTCTCAGCGATAATGCGCAAGGTGTTAAAATAATTGGAGGGGATTTTAATGATATACTTAATAAATCAGATAGGGTTCATAGAACAATACCCCCCAGAACGTTAAAAGTACCTGTGGAGAACCTAAGAAACTTATCAATTTTCATAATCTTATCGATGTTTGGAAACACTTTCACAGCGGCAAAAATCAATTCACTTGGCGTAGGAAAAATAGCTCAGAAAAAAGCAGAATTGATTATTGGTTAATTGATAAAAATTTGATACCATTAGTATACTCAACAGACATCAGACCAGCACTCATCCAAAGTACTGATCATATGGCCATTTCATTGAAACTTAAAATACCTAACAAAAGAGGACCAGGATTCTGGAAATTAAATGCATCACTTTTAAAAGATAATGGCTACATTACACTTATAAATGATAGTATCGACTCTATATGTCCTTAGCCGATACGAGTTATCAGACTAAATGGGAAATATGTAAATATAAATACGAGAGCAATCTATAAAATTTTCCAAAACAAAAGCTATAGAACGAAATAACCGTCTAAGTAAATTGGAAGAAAAACTTAAAGAATTACTTCCACTCATAGATACAAATAACAACGATACAATAAAAAGTCAGATTAATGTATTAGAAAACGAAATAGAAGAAATATACAGAATTAAAACATTTGGAGCTCAAATACGTTTCAAGAGTTCAATTTATAGAGGAAGGTGAACACAATTCTAAATATTTTCATAGCCTGGAAAAATCAAGACAAAATAAAAAAGTAATTACTTCCCTTACAGTTAATAATAAAACAGTCCACTCTACAGAAAGATATATTGAAAAGAAGAAGTAAAAATTCTAATGAAACCCTTTATACATCTACTAACACAGATATAGATTCACAAGACTTCTTGCAAGAAACTGAGTTAGAACGTACTTTAGATGATATATCTGCTAATATATGTGAAGGCATAATTACTACAGAAGAATGCAAAATTGCAATGGACCTAATGAAACTGAACAAAAGTCCAGGACTACGATGGTTTACCGGTCGAGTTCTATATAAAATTTTGGAATAAAATAGGTAACCTCGTAACATCATCACTAAATGAAGGCTTTCATAGAGGAGAATTATCGCACACTCAAAAACAAAGTACATTTTCGTTACTATTCAAAAAGGGAGATCCTGAAAATATCGAAAATTGGAGACCTATATCTCTTCTAAATGTCGATTACAAAATAGCTGCTAAAGTACTAGCAAAACGCTTACAGCAAGTTTTACCAAATGTAATCAGCTTAGACCAACAAGGATATATTAAAAATAGATACATTGGCAATAACATAAGGCAAATTCAAGACATAATTGACTATACAGATATACTCGATCAAGACGCTGCGATTTTATTTTTAGACTTCAGAAAAGCATTTGATACTGTAGAATGGGATTTCATGTTTAACGTACTTAAGAAATTTGGATTTAAACCAACTTTTGTAAGATGGGTTAATGTTTTATATAAGAACATTTCTGCCTGTGTTATAAACAACGGCTGGAAAATTGACAAATTCAATATAACACGCGGTGTCAGACAGGGTTGTCCTTTGTCTGCACTATTATTTATCATCGTAGCCGAAATTCTAGCAACAAAAATTAGAGCTAATACTGACATTAAAGGAATTTCAGTGAAAACGACATCAACATATAAACATATAAAAATTACGCAGTTAGCCGATGATACTACTCTGTTCCTAAAATCAGAAAACGACGTTAGACATGCTATACATACAATTGTAGAATTTGGGACATTCTCGGGCTTAAAATTAAAACAAAACAAAAACAATGGGTCTACGGGTAGGAAAATATAATATAAATACCATGGTGTTTGGCACACCTTTTACGAACACATCAGTGAAAGCATTGGGAGTTCACTTTGGCAATAAAAAAGAAGAATGCGAGAATTTGAATTGGAACGAAAAGATTACTCAATGTGAAAAAATAATTAGTTCATGAATAAAAGGAACTTATCATTATATGGAAAGATATTGGTAATCAAATCATTATTCTTATCAAAACTAACATAACTAATGCAAAACCATAGTCATGCCAAAAGCCTAAAAGCTATAATTAGCAAAATAACTTCTTTAGTTTATAAATTCTTCTGGAACGGCAAAATGATAAAATAAGACGTTCAATTATCATTGGACTAAACTAGAAGGTGGCCTAGAAATGACCGATATCGAAACATATGCAAATAATATGAAATTAAAATGGATTAAGTCACTAAAAGATAAAGATAATGCCAATTGGAAAATAATACCAGATTTTTTTCTAAATCAGTATGGGAACAACTTCATGGTATTCAACATGAATTTAGATTCTTTCAAATCCTTACCGACTGTACCCATCACTATTCCGGCTTTTTATAGACAACTAATTGATATCTGGTCGCAATTTAATGTCGCACTAGATACTCAGAAACCGAAACACTTTTACGATATTCGTCGACAATTAATTTGGGGGAATAAATATATTAAGTTCAATGGGAAAAGTCTAGTTTATACACATTGGATAGACTCGGGTTTCATTTTCATTAATGATATAATTTCTAATCTAGGTGCGATAGACTCAACTCGTATACTTTTGCACTTAAAAAAAGAAACAAAATTGGATTGCTGAACTAAATATCATTAAAGAGTCAATTCCAAGATTTTGGAAGACCACGATGACATCTATAGAGTCTATACGAACTAAAGTCAAAACAAGCTTGGCTATGCCTCGAGTTAACAATTAATACTCCATTTGAAAAGACAACAAATAAAGATCTTTACTACATTTTATTGAAGAAGAAAATCGAAAAACCATACATCCATAAATATTGGGACATCAAATTCCAGAACTCACTTCCATGGAGTTCCTTTTATTACGTCAAGCAATTCAAATTTAAAGCAATACATAAAATATTAGCCACGAATGAGAATTTGTATACATGGAAAATATCAAACAGCCCAAACTGCAAACACTGTAACGAAAAAGAAACGTATAACCATTTTTTTATCACATGTAGAAAATTAAATGAGTTTTGGACACAAATATTGGATATTTTTCGAAAAATAGGAATTTCTAAATCATTCAAGTCACTCGAATTTCTCATAGTTGGATATAAAATCCAACTAAAATAATATGAATACATCAATATTATACTTTCACAAATATCATACTGCATATACAAGTCACACTTCATTGACGAAGGACGAATCAGAGGATCAAGTATGTTAAAACTATTGTACTACGATCTCTTGATCGTCTCGAATGTGTTACAAAATCGTCACAAGCCTTCATATCTTATCACCATATCTTAAAATATTTGAAAAACATATTATAATACACATAACCAACTATAATGTATTTACTTGTTGACATGCCAATAAACGCAAACACACGCACAATCACATCTTGTCAACAATTACTAAGGTAATAAATAACCAATTAGTGAATCCAGACCAGCCTACACCTACATGTCGACCGGTCTGTATCAACAATACTCACATATTGAATCTAACCTAACGTCAATAGAAATCTAAACCATATATTACCAATACGTACCATATCGATCAGCTGCTACTTGTTTTCAATACAGTAGTTACCATGTATATATATTACATTGCACATGCTAGCATGTTTGAATAGAGAGGGTGGATAGTCTATGTATGGAGACGGTCCTCGTTCACTGTTACAACATAGTGTCAGTGTGTAGTAACGATAATTATATTCATCTTTAAAAGTAATTCACTAACTAAACTGTTTACACACAGATTCAGATCTATGTTAATACTGTTTAGCTCGTGGCATTCATAAATATATTTCACAATGATAAATACATTATTTCTGAACATCACTCTACTGAATGTATGTATATGACAAATACTGTACAGTATGTGAATACATGTGTTCATAGCACATAAGAATCTCCTATTGATAATGTTTGTGATACTGTCGTCTGCTGTTATTCGTCCATTATATATTGATGCAACACAACTGGTGCAGGCCGTGCATGTCAGCTATCCAATATCAGGATGGTTCGCATGTGTAGCCAATACACACAGTCATCAGAATGGGTAAGTGGGCGAAGGACAGCAGAAAACAATAGCTTGGATAACATGCAATACTAAAGTTCCAAAATAGTGTAACCATTACCAAGTTACAATTACATGTATATTATTGTCTTGCCTTGAATCTTGTTATAAAAAAGTGTGAATAAACGGATTGATCAATGACAATTCAAAAAAACAAAACAAACTACATATAGATATTTCGTCGGCATACTCTAGATCATACCAAATCCATATAATACACATAATTAATACACTGGTATGTATTATAATTTCGCAAGCAGTGACAACAGTCACAACTGAAGCATGATAGATGGTCATCTGAGGAATGCATGTCTGAAATATCAAGGTGTTCCATGTAAAGAAACAGAATCGATAAGACATTTACCCCAACGTTAAGTTTGTGGACGCCGACGCCATGGGGTAGGCCATTAGCTCTTTCTGAGCTAAAAACAATAATTATCACCCAGTGTGAGCAGTACATGTATATATGTTTGTTTGTTTGTTTGTTTATTAGTGTTTAACGGCCTATCAACAGCTAAGGTCATGTAAGGCCGGGCAAATGGGTTCGATCCCATTTTAACCTGCTGCATTGGGGGGAAAATCCCAAAATCAGAACGGAATATTTACATCGAGAACAAATATATTCAGCCCTGAAATTAGAATAACCTGACCTGGTGCCAGGTCCATACCACACCAAGTCACTTGGCCCCTTCCCCTAAAATAGGATTACGAATATCGTATTACTCACATAAGGGGTATAACCAGATTCAACTGTCGCATACAAAATGTCAAAGACGTATGTGAGGGCCAAACCAGGTCTCCAGTCGGGATTCCGGTAAGGATGAACCCCGATCGTTAAATTACCCATCGCGTGCTCCGACCTGCCACCCACCTTGTATATATGTAACACAAAAACATCAAATGTGATCGCGAGATCTACAAGATGACAATCACTGGTTAAGCAGGATAATTATTATACAATGCTATATATACCGTAGATATTTCGTCGGAGTGCTCTACATTATACAATGTACATATAATACACATACTAATTAATACACTGGACAGGTATGTATTATAATTATGTAAGTAGTTGCGAAGGTTACCGTTCGCAACTATTTCGCAAACAGTCACAACATAAAGACAAGTTATTTCCCTTAACAGCGTCGGTCGCTTGACAATATACAATTCGGACAGTGCAGATCATGATCAAGTCTCGCATGTGCAATGGCGAATCTTGATCATGTATATGATCAAGTGTCAAATTACATGTACCTTAATTTCTTGTACGCGTTCACATAAGTCCAACAATTTCACCCTTCAACACTAGGCCACAATGTCAACAACGAAGCTGAGGCGAACTAGCTAATGAGCTGCCTCTACAGTGTCTGCACTGTTCGCGGATATACATTGATTTTAGCCTGATTGGTGGAATCATCTAAAGTCGTCATGAACGAATCCATGTAAGTTATGAAGGGCCAGAAACATAGAATGTGTATGTTTCTGGGGCTCATTTCACAAAACTTTGTACGACTAAAATGTTTGTAAGTGCAAAATTATAATACATGTAGTCTGTAAATTTCACATTATCAATGTTTTCTTGTAAACAATTATTGGATTTACATTTATTGAGCATAGGCTGCATATGCAGCCTATGCTAAATAAATGTAAATCCATTAATATAATGTTTCTAAAACAATAGAAGAGGACATAAAATATTTGACATTTTACATACGTATTACAACTTGTTGCATAATATGAAGCTACATGCGTACACACTGTGGACTATATATACATGTACACATAATAAGTATATTCATGGACATGCATACATACTCGTGTTATCGATAAGCGCAATCAAATTAGGGGATCCTTTCACTAAATTTCGTACTGCTCCAATGTTTGTAAGTGCAAAATTTTGATAGTCTGTAAATTTCACATTAACAACGTTTTCTTGTAAACACTTACTGGATTCATGCTCGATAAATGTAAATCCATGAATTTAAATTTCCAGACGATCCTAAATTAGTACATGTTAGTCATACGAAGTTTGGTGAAATGGTCCTCTGGAGCAATAATGTGAACAGTGTAGGCCCACATCAAAGTGCACATCTGTGCATTCTGATTAGGATCATCCCTGTTCACATCTTGATCGGGTATCATTGCGTCAAAAAACAAAAATTTAGATTGGTAGAGTAATTTTGACGCAGTAGAAACAAGCAGGGACAGTTAATATAAGGTTTGACAATTCCAGCCATTGGTAAACGTTTACCGTGACACATGGACAAGGAAACTGTTTGAACCCCAAGGCAGTAGACAGCGGGTTCAAACAGTTCCCGAGTGCCATGACAAACGTTTACCCACGGCAGGACATGGTCGAACGTCATTGTTATATTTCCCTCGGAAATATTGTGTTATTTGAGCATTTATGCAGTACTTTCGGTACCTGTTCCATTCAAACAGCTGATTTACGTATACTTATTCTGGGGTCGCGTGATGCAGGCAGGTACCCGATCCTTGGCATCAATTTCAAAAGTTCAGTGTGAACGTTGTGAACTAGTCTGGTGACGTAATGGCGCGTTCTAGTAACGTCATGACTCACATGCATTGCGTATGTGTTGGCTTGGCCCCGAAATGAGCATTGTCTACAGCCATGGTTAAACAGCACATGGTGTACGTTTGCACATGGCTGCGAGCGGTGTCAAACAACGGCAGCCCGTGATGTAACAATGTATGGATGTCGGATGGGATTACTAGTACATGTACTACTACTAGGTGGAATGTTGTTGCATATAAATCTGAACATAAAGTTGACCCGCCACGACAAGAATATATTAAACGAACGTGCGAACAGTGTAGCCCCAGATCAGAAATCACACCACAGTAAGAATTTGGATCAGGATCAACGTTGTTCACTGTACCATCGGGATACGCTCATGATGCCCAGATGGCATTATTGAACGTGTCCCAAGTCGATATGTAGCCGATTTCATTACAATTGCGAAGTATACTTATCTTGCTAAGTACACTTTGAGGGAGAAATTTTCAAAGCATAAATTTATTCATTTTTATTACCGGTATACTGAATTTATTACATTTTCTCTCTGCCAGGTATTACAGTAATATTTGTATTTGAACAGTATTTTTCAAGTCGTTCAATGTCATTTTTACATCTGGACATGATATGGTGTATGTGTCATGCTAAAAGGCAGAGCTATGAGGTGATATCCACTGATATACAATGATATTGTGATATTATGACATATATGTGTATGATATTGTCATTGGATGCGATATGTTTCGTCTAGCCGGGCCCAGGGTGGTGATAGGTTGTAGTTTGTGTGGCAACACTAGGCTGCTTATTGGAGTAACATTTATACATGTATTCATATAGGCGTCTGTCCTTACGCGACAAATTTTCATCCGAATTTGAAAATATGTACACTGGTAAATGAGAGCGGTGTGTGTGTTATAATATCTGATCATACGTGTAGCAGGTTTCTACCCATAATGTGCTTAATATGTATGCCACTCATATGCCAATGATGTTACATGTATGCCCTACTAGGCCAGGTCAACTAGTAATGTATTAAATTGCGTTGTTGTCGATTCCACATATTTATAATTATGCATCACATAGCGACTGATTTTCATCCGATTATACTAAGAATCACGGGAGGAGGATGGGTAAGTAGATGGAAAATTAACCCCATTATTGCAAATATTCATACAGGCGAAACCTGCGACTCGACCCCATTGACCCGGCCTAAACTGACCTTAGTTGTTGGCAGGCCTCAAACACTAAACAAACAATATGATGTATTTGTCCATACACGTGTATTCCATCGGCAATGGTTTTTATTCTTTCATTACATGTTGTTCCTTACATTGTCTTATCTGCTGTTTTCAACACCCAGGTCTCGATGACTAAAATCATATCCAGAATTTAATGTCAGAAATGAATTCCGCATGTTTTACACCTTTCTGTACTGCTGAAAATGTGCGGTGTACGCTAATGCCATCGGTGTAAAAGATGACATTGACCAGGGCATGTCTTGGTGTAGCATGCTCTGTTGTTTAAATGGCTGTCGCCGCTGAGCAGTACGTTATGCAGTATGTGAAATTCAGATGTGACTATACATCTAAATGTTTGGCAAAACCATAAGTGCAAAAAATCACATATAATGTTGGGTGGGTGGGGTAATATTATGATTTTCATCAGCATATTTGCGAAATCAAGGCCAAGATGACCTTGATTCACTACAACAATATCAGAAATTAATTCAGTACATCTATATGAGTGAAATTAGACATATTACACATGTATACACTCTAAACAAGAGCTGTAGCAGAACAGCATAGCTCGACTACAGTAAGTAATTCAAGGTTACATGTAGGTCAATGTCAGATATAGGTCAGGGGTTATTGATGTACATCACTAGGAGATAAAGTTTTCCAAGTACATGTATGGTTGCTGTAGGCCCAGGAGTATTCGGATTCCATATACAAGCTTGAGTAAAAACTGTAACCAAGGGGAGATAACTAAGTAATCCAAGTGTAATGGGTGAGGATAGATGGTGCGAATTGTTGTTGTTGTTGTTGACTGGAAAAAGTCAGCGGCGGTAATTTCGCCAAATACTCTCAAAAAGGAGACTTGAATGGTCAGTTGTGTAGCGACAATTTTTCACCTAAAACGTGGCATTGGGAATCCAGATTCTTTCTGATTTCAAGTCGCCAAACATAGTTATGTATGATTTCAGTTATACGTTATACGGTGTACGTTGTACTGCGCCAGTGTACGGTGCAGGATGTCCGAGAAATAAATCATGAACAGAACGCCGATTGCTTGTATCTTCGTCTCCACCCATCTCTCGGGGATCTGCAGAATTCTCCCCATTACACAAGGATAAAAGTAGGTCAATGTCAAATATAGGTCAGGGATTATTGATGTACATCACTAGGAGATGAAGTTGTCCAAGATGGTTGATGTAGGCCCAGAAGTATTCCATATACAAGCTTGACTATAAACATTAAGCAAGTAATTGAAGGTTAAATGTAGGTGAAGGTAAAATAAAGGTCAGGGGTTATTGATGTACATCCCTATGAGAAAAAGTTATCCAAGTATGGTGTATGTATGCACAATAGTATTCCATCTACAAGCTTGACTAAAAACCTTAATCAAGGTTGAGTAAAAACCTTAATTCCAAGGGGAATTAAGTAAGTAATTTAAGGTTAAATGTAGGTCAAGGTCAAATATAGGTCAGGGGTTGTTGATGTACATCACTAGGAGATGAAGTTGTCCAAGTATGGTTGGTGTAGGGCCAGGAGTATTCCATCTACAAGCTTGACTAAAAACCTTAACCAAAGAGAATTAAGTAAGTAATTCAAGAGGAAATGTAGGTCAAGGTCAAATATAGATCAGGGGTTATTGATGTACATCACTATGAGAAAAGGTTGTCCAAGTATGGTGTCTGTATGCACAATAGTATTCCATGTACAAGCTTGAGTAAAAAGCTTAACCAAGGTCGAGTAAAAACCTTAACCAAGGGGAATTAAGTAAGTAATTCAAGGTTAAATGTAGGTCAAGGTCAATGTACATCACTAGGAGATGAAGTTGTGCAAGTATGGTTGGTGTAGGGCCAGGAGTATTCCATCTACAAGCTTGACTAAAAAAGTTAACCAAGGGGAATTAAGTAAGTAATTCAAGAGGAAATGTAGGTCAAGGTCAAATATAGATCAGGGGTTGTTGATGTACATCACTAGGAGATGAAGTTGTCCAAGTATGGTGGGTGTAGGGCCAGTAGTATTCCATATAGAAGGTTGACTAAAAACCTTAACCAAAAGGAATTAAGTAAGTAATTGAAGAGGAAATGTAGGTCAAGGTCAAATATAGATCAGGGGTTATTGATGTACATACCTATGAGAAAAGGTTGTCGAAGTATGGTGTCTGGATGCATAATAGTATTCAATGTACAAGCTTGAAAAAAAACCTTGACCAAGGTTGACTAAAAAGCTTAACCAAGGGGAATTAAGTAAGTAATTCAAGAGGAAATGTAGGTCAAGGTCAAATATAGATGAGGGGTTATTGATGTGCATCACTAGGAGATGAAGTTGTCCAAGTATGGTGGGTGTAGGGCCAGTAGTATTGCATATACAAGCTTGACTAAAAACCTTAACCAAGGTTGACTAAAAACCTTAACCAAGGGGAATTAACCAAGTAATTCAAGAGGAAATGTAGGTCAAGGTCAAATATAGATCAGGGGTTATTGATGTACATCACTAGGAGATGAAGTTGTCCAAGTATGGTGGGTGTAGGGCCAGTAGTATTCCATATACAAACTTGACTAAAAACCTTAACCAAGGGGAATTAATTAAGTAATTCAAGAGGAAATGTAGGACAAGGTCAAATATAGATCAGGGGTTATTGATGTACATCACTAGGAGATGAAGTTGTCCAAGTATGGTGGGTGTAGGGCCAGTAGTATTCCATATACAAACTTGACTAAAAACCTTAACCAAGGCGTGACGGTGACGGTGACGCCGACGCCGACGCCGACGCCGGGGTGACAACATAAGCTCTACTTATTCTTCGAATAGTCGAGCTAAAAACTAAAAAGTTATATTTCGTCATCTGCAATGGCGGCCATCTTGGATTTCTCGTCCTGTAGCATTCGTGCACCCTCTGACGGACAAGCACCTCGGTGATTTTTCATGTCTAGGGACCCATTAACTCAGTTCAAGTGAGAACTGCTGTCACCCTAATTTTGCGAACGGGTCTTAAGGCCAGCTCCAGGATCAATAATGCATTTTGGGAAAAATAAATGATTGCTCCCTCACAGTATACTTAGCTAGATAAGTATTCTTAGCAATTTTGATGAAATCGGCTAGTGGAGCAGCAGTAATCAGCATCTCGGTTAGGCCCTGCTTGTATGCATAATTGTAGAGACCCACTGACCAATGGTCCAATGTTTTAAATATAGAAACAAACTGTTAAACTACTAAACTGATTGTACATGCAATACATATTTAAAAAGCAGTATCAGTTATTTCATGGTCATTCGGGGAATAGTCAAAACTATTGACCCGTTGTGCAGTGGCACTATTGTCTAGAGACCGTAGGCCGAGGGCAATAGTGCATCGGGTCGTCCAGAGTACCAAGGGCAATATCTTTTGACTGTCCCCCGAAATGACCATGAAATAACTTTTATTATTCAACCTGTAAACAGTGTATGTGACACAATGAACATAAATTTGGCGTGGGGCGCATCGACAGACCAATCTAAATTACGTTCAATTGTATGACATAATCATCGACAAAAAATCATGATTTTCAGGGTTGATGTTTATTTGTTTGTTTGTTGGGGTTTAACGGCCTATCAACAGCAAAAGGTCATGTAAGACCAGGTCAATGGGTTTAGTACTAAATCCCATATATTACCTGTACAAGTACATGTACATGTTCAAGTACATGTACAAATGGGGGAAAAATCCCAAAATCAGAACTGAATATTTACAATAAAAAAACAACAACTATATACATGTAGTCAGCCCTGAAATCTGATTACTCTTGATCTGATGCCAGGTCCTCGCCACACCAGAATCGCTTGGACCCCTCCCAAAATCAGCAGGATCAGTAATTATCTTACTACTTTTATAATGGGCAATAACCAAATGCAACTCCCAGGTAACAAAAGAGCCAAAGATAAAAACGTACCTGAGGGCCAAACCAGGCAAATCGTGATTCCTATAAGGAGGAACCCCTACCGTTAATTTACGCCATACCACCACCCACTTCAGGGTTGAAATAGTATAGTTATTTCATGGTCATTCGGGGAATAGTAAAAACTATTGCCCCGAGTTGCTGTTGAAGACCCAAGGCACTATTGTCCTCAGGTCGAAGTCCACAGCATCGAGGGGCAATAAGTTTTGACTGTTCCCCGAATTACCATGAAATAACTGTTGTATTACTCAACCTATAAACAGTGTATACAACACAATGAACGTCTATTTGGTGTGGGTCGCGTCGACAGACCGATCTACGTTGAATTTTAATAACGTAATCTTCGACAAAAATCATGATGTCATGATTTTCAGGGGTGAAATAGTTTTTACTATTGATTGACCGCCACACAAAAACTATTGACCAGACACGCAGTACTATTGACCGGGCATGCGGAACTATTGCCCAGGCACGTCAAAACCCAATGAATTAGTCAAAACTATTTAATATCAACTTATATAGGTAGTTGAGTAATACTATACAGTTATTTCATGGTCATTCGGGGAAGTCAAAAATATTACCCCCGAGGTGCTATGGACTATGGAATATCAACTTGTATAGGGAGTTGGGTAATAATACTTCTTATTATATCTTATTAAACACAATTGTTGATTTAACCTTCCACACCTAAGTAACTGGAATAGACACTTTCATTTGCAGACTATTCCATTTATTGAACAAGAGACGAGGCAAAGCCACGAAGACCGGATTTTCTTCAAGGCATAGACAATTGGATAATATATAAGTATGCAATTACATGTATGGTGGTTCTACATGTATGTAGAAAGTGAGAAACAGATTTAAACACGAAAACTGAACGTTGAAAAAGTTGATTATGCAGAAAAATAGGTAAAGGTAAAGAATAAGGTCATATGTTGGATAGTGGTATGTGGTGGGCACCTGTTGGTTATGTAGTTGTGCAAGTATGGTGATACTAGGTGGTACAGTAAGTTAACAAGAGTTGTCAGAAGACAACGAAGCTCGCCTGTTGGCAGCCTTCACTCAAACTTGGCACAGTTACATAAAAAAACATGAATATTATATAACTTTACCTTGGGTTAAGGGGCGTGCGGTGGACCTTGAAATTGGGGTCAGTGGTGCAAAGTGGGTCGTGGGTTTGCAATAGCATAATATAGCATATTAAGATGAATGCATGTATGAAATATCAATGCGCTCCCTGAAAACAGAAGTAAAACAAAATTTAACCCAATGTTAAGTTTATGAACGCACTAAGTTGGTGATTTTCTACAGCATGATAGCTATTCACATGAGGAATGCATGTATGAATGTGCTAAGTTTGTGACATTTACCTCGAGGAAAGGGGTGGGGGTGGGTCATGGATATTCTGTAGCACAATAGAGGATCATCAGATGAATGCATGTATGGAATATCAAAGTGTTCCCTGTAACGAAACAGAAGTTACACAACATTTACCCCAACGTTAGGTTTATAAACATGCTAAGTTTGTGACCTTGACCTTAGGGTAAGGGTTGGGTGGTGGGTTGTAGATTTGCTACAGCATGATAGAGGGTCATCTGAGGAATGTATGTATGAAATGTCAAGGCGTTCCATGAAAGGAAACAGATGTTATAAGACATTTACCCCAACGTTAAGTTTATGAATGTGCTATGGTTGCGACCTTGACTTTGGGGAAAGGGGTGGGGGGTGGGTCGTGAATTTTCTATAGCACGATAGAGTATCATCAGATGAATACATGTATGAAATATCAAGGCGTTCCCTGTAAAGAAACAGAAGTTATAACAAGAGGGCCATGATGGACCTAATTCGCTCACCTGACTCCATGAACACTAGAGGAGAACGTGACAGCGAGTTCATGTTTTAAAATAATTGTGCTATTTTTAGATGGCGGTCATCTTGGATTAAGCGATGACTCTCATTTTACCAAATCTGAAAATGCTTCACCCAAGGATCTTAACTTCCTATGAAGTTTGGCCAGCATCGGCCATGTGGTTCCTGAGAAAAAGAAGTTCAAAATCTTGAATAAATGGACCTTTTGGTGGCCATCATGGATGACATAAGAATTTATGCTATTTTTAGATGGTGGCCATCTTGGATTAGCGATGACCTCCATTTTAACAAATCTGAAAAGGCTTCACCCATGGACCATAACTTTTAAGTTTGGCTGCCATGGGCCTAGCGGTTCATGTGAAGAAGAATTTTGAAATCTCTAATAAAAGAACGACCTTTTGACATTTCGGCGGCCATCTTGGATGACATAACAATCCGATTTCGACAAAAAATGTACCAGAGTGATCGCCTCATTGATACCTTCGATTTGATATATAACATGACCATATTCGGTCAAAAATAAAATTTGACCCCAATTTGACCCCACGGGCCACGCCCATTTTTGACCCCGGGGTCACCATTTTAACAACTTTGAAAGAGCATTTTACATCGATCATTCCTACCAAGTTTCGTCGTAATCCGGCTAGCGATTTATGAGAAGAAGATTTTTTAAGAATTTATGCTATTTTTAGACGGCGGCCATCTTGGATTAGCGATGACCTCCAATTTAACAAATCTGAATAGGCTTCACCCATGGACCACAACTTTTAAGTTTGGCTACCATGGGCTAAGTGGTTCATGTGAAGAAGAATTTTGAAATCTCTAATAAAAGAACGACCTTTTGACCTTTCGGCGGCCATCTTGGATGACATAGTGAGTGAATGAGTGAATAGGGTTTAACGTCCGCTTTTCTGACATAGAGGTACAAGCCTCAGGGAGTCTACACGCAGACGGGTCAACGGGGTCGAGTCCCGTATCCACCTGTTCCGAGGGGGGGTAAATCCCAACTTCAGAACTCAATATTTACAATCAAAATATATATTCAGTCCTGAAATTAGAACAACCTGATCTGGTGCCAGGCCCTCGCCACACCAGCATCATTTATCCCATCCCCTAAAAGTAATAGGATTAGCGCTAATCTTACTTTTATATATGGGGCATAGCCTGACTCAACTCTCACATACAAGAAAGCCAAAAATGTACATGAGGGCCAAATCCGGTATAGTGGGTTCCGGAAAGTATGAACCCAATCGTTAAGCCACTTTAGTCGCCTTTTACGACAAGCAATGGCTACTGCAGCACTATTCTCAGGATCAGTTGATCCCGCCCCAGTGCCATCCGATTTCGACAAAATATGCACCAGAGTGATCGCCTCATTGATACCTTCAATTTGATATATGACATGACCATATTCAGTCAAAAATAAAATTTGACCCCAATTTGACCCCACGGGCCACGCCCATTTTTGACCCCGGGGTCACTATTTTAACAACTTTGAAAGAGCATTGTACATCGATCATTCCTACCAAGTTTTTTCGAAATCCGGCTGGCGGTTCTTGAGAAGAAGATTTTTGAAGAATTTGTGCTATTTTTAGACGGCGGCCATCTTGGATTACATAATGACGTCATTTTAACAATTTTGTAGTCCCCCTACCTAAGGACCATGACCATGAAGTTTGGTGACTATAGGCCCAATGGTTACCGAGGAGAAGACGTTTGAAAATGTTCACGGACGACGGACGGACGACGGACGGACACATTGTGGTAACAATAGCTCAGGTGAGCTAAAAAGACATTTACTCCAACGTTAAGTTTATGATGTTGATCTTGGGAGGGGGGGGGTCATGTATATTTGCTGTAGCACAATAGAGGATCATCAGATGAATGCATGCATGAAATATCAAAGACTTCCCTGTAAAGAAACAGAAGTTACACAACATTTACCCCAACGTTAAGTTTATGAACATGCTAAGTTTGTGACCTTGACCTTGAGGGTCATCTGAGGAATACATGTATGAAATAACAAGGTGATCCATGAAAGGAAACAGATGTTATAAGAAATTTACCCCAACGTTAAGTTTATGAATGTGCTAAGTTTGTGACCTTGACCTTGGGGTAAGGGTTGGATGGTGGGTCATGAATTTGCTACAGCATGATAGAGGGTCATCTGAGGAATGCATGTATGAAATAACAAGGTGATCCATGAAAGGAAACAGAAGTTATAAGACATTTACCCCAACGTTAAGTTTGTGGACGCCGACGACGCCGGGGGTATGCCATAAGCTCTTCTGCACTTCGTGCAGGCGAGCTAGAAATGGACCTAAACACGAAAACTTAACATTGAAAATGGCCAAGTCGATTACACAGAAAAAATAGGTGAAGGTAAAAAAAGTCACATGATGGATAGTGGTATGTGGTGGGCACCCGTTGGTTATGAAGTAGTGCAAGTATAGTGGCATTTGGTGGTACAGCAAATGAGAAGCGGATCAACATCCGAAAACGTTGAAAATTGCTAAGTCAATTATGTGGAAAAATTCGGGTGACAAATACAGGTGGTATAGTATGTGATATATAGTTTAAACACGAAAACTTAACATCGAAAATGGCTAAGTCGATTACGCAGCAAAAATAGGTCAAGGTAAAAAAAAGGTCACATGTTGGATAGTGGTATGTGGTGGGCACCCATTGGTTACGAAGTAGTGAATGTATGGTGGTTCTAGGTGGCACAGTAACAGTGAAATGGACAAAACATGAAAACTTAACATTGACTGTGAACGCTGCCCGCCACCCACCGAAACCCGGCTTTCGCCAATCCAATAGTCGGGATTTTTTTTCTTCGAAAACCCAGCTAAAAATGATATTGTTTTTAGAAATAAGAAAATATCTCCAAATGGTGCAGATTATGATGAGCCGGCTCATCTGGATCTACACTGTTTGCAAAACAGTATAAGAGAGGTAAAGGTCTGTAGTGTATAAAACATTAATATACGAGACACGCCATGTGATTTTGTACCTTCGGACATCTGCGTAATTTCAGTATTTTCCGTAGATGGCGTCAAAAGTTGACAAAATGTTCAGAGTACGTACTCAACTTTTGACTTTATTTATGAGAAATATTGTAAATTTTCTAAACGTAGTTAATGAAATTAGTCCACAGATGTCCGAAGGTACAAAATCACATGGCGCGTTTCATATTTATTAAACAAAATAACAATTTTTATTACACCATCTTATTACACTATCAAAGTCTATTTACTGCAATAAACGCAGTTATTTTAGCTGAATATACATCGATTTTTTTGCAGCTCAAATAAGTGCATTTTCAACTTTGTTTATCGTTTGCTCGTTTATTCCCTATTTTCCGGAGTACATGATTGTGATAAATTAAATATATAATCATCATAATACCTGTCAGGGTTCCAAAATGGACCTGTCCCCAAATGATGTCTTAATCAGTGAACACTTTAACTTGATGAAATATATCATTTACCAAAGAGTGATATTTTGGATCTTCCATCGCCACTACCAGTGATCCTATTTTTGTACCCATTTCTATCCTGAATTCTGGGGGGAACTGTAACTTTGCATTTGGCGAAAGCTCATAGTAGCACTCTGGGGAGCCGTTGGTTAGCACAGAGACGACTTCATACCGCTGCAAGCATAGATTCCAAATAATGCCTGGTGCACCAGATGCACCTTTCTCCATGAAGCAATCAAACAGAAGCTTGTTTCGATCGTCACAGTTGTGGTAACCTTTGTCAACTATCTCTTGCTCTTTGGAGTGTGTCTGTAAATCAGTTATAATGTCCTTCTTATTATGGTCCAGCCAAGCACGAGCTCGATTTATTCTGTTGGACGTTGGTGATAGAACAATACAATCTGGGTCAAAGCATTTTCCTTCTTTATTTGGGTGGCCATAGCCTATGAATGAAATTACGGTCGGTTCTGTTGGTATCTTGCATAGTAGCAGTGGCGGAGGGGCATTTCTTGTGTCTACCAATTCTAATACCGCTACATCAAGATTCTCATCTATGAAACAGCAGACTTTCTTTACACGGAACCTATCACAGGATTGAATTGGATTTAGTTTTTCATTGAAGTGGACATAGACATAATCCGCTTCCAGCTTATCAAAGTCGTAGTTAAGAGGACCGATGGAACCTGAAATACATGAAATGTGGCAGTAACTGGAGAAATGGGGCTTATGGATGTTGTGACCGACCAGTTTAACTGATCAAATAGCGCGCCCCTGTAGCTTTATAACAATCTATATTGCTTGTAAGAAGCATGACGGATGTTTGATTGTAGGAATGGCAAACAGTTCTGATTCTGACCAGAATGTGTGGATGCACAGATTGATCTGTATCTTCACTGGTCACAAATCCTTAGGCCCCATTTCTCCAGTCATGGCCAGAAATGAGGAATCAACACTTAAAGTAACAGTGTCTCAGATGGTACCTCCGAAGAAGCATTTCGCAAAACATTAGAAAACTAGAATTGTGGCCTGTCGGCACAGGAATGCCCCCGCTAGCAGCAAAAGAAAACGAGGCATATTTGATCATAAGCCATTTACCCGAGCGTTAATGTTTTGAACGCACCAAGTCTGCGACCTTGACCCTGGGCTTAGTGGGGGCGGGACGAATGTTGATTTGTCACAGGGTGGTAGAGGACCATTGGAGCAATGCGTGTGTGAAATGTGAAGCAGATCCGAGCAAGGAAACAGAAATTATAAGCCATTTACCCGACCGTTAAGGTTTCGACATTGACCCTGGGCTTAGCGGGGGCGGGACGAATGTGGATTTGTCACAGGGTGGCAGAGGGCCATTGGAGCAATGCGTGTGTGAAATGTGAAGCAGATCCGAGCAAGGAAACAGCAACTAGAAATGGACGCTTGTCGACAAGCACATGTGTATCCCCCTCCCCAGATACACAAGTAGTTTGAAACAAGAGGGCCATGATGGCCCTAATTCGCTCACCTGACTCCATGAACACTAGAGGAAGAACACTAGAGGAGAATGTGACAGTGAGTTCATGTGCTATTTTTAGATGGCGGTCATCTTGGATTAAGCGAATATGACTCTCATTTTACCAAATCTGAAAATGCTTCACCCAAGGATCTTAACTTCCTATGAAGTTTGGCCAGCATCGGCCATGTGATTCCTGAGAAAAAGAAGTTCAAAATCTTGATTAAATGGACATTTTGGTGGCCATCATGGATGACATAGAGACACCAGAGCAATCGCATCATCGATACCTTCAATTGGATATATGACATGAGCATATTCGGTCAAAAATAAAATTTGACCCTAATTTGACCCCACACCCCACGGGCCACGCCCATTTTTGACCCCGGGGTCACCATTTTCACAACTTTGAAAGAGCATTAAAACGATCATTCCTACCAAGTTTAGTCGAAATCCGGCCAGCGGTTCATGAGAAGATTTTTTAAGAATTTATGCTATTTTTAGACGGCGGCCATCTTGGATTAGCCATGACCTCCATTTTAACAAATCTCAAAAGGCTTCACCCATGGACCATAACTGTCAAGTTTGGCTACCATGGGCCAAGCGGTTCATGTGAAGAAGAATTTTAAAATCTCTAACAAGGGAACGACCTTTTGACATTTCGGCGGCCATCTTGGATGACATAACAATCCGATTTCAACAAAAAATGTACCAGAGTGATTGCCTCATTGATAACTTCGATTTGATATATAACATGACCATATTCGGTCAAAAATAAAATTTGACCCAAATTTGACCACACGGGCCACGCCCATTTTTGACCCCGGGGTCACCATTTTAACAATTTTGAAAGCGCATTGTACACCGATCATTCCTACCAAGTTTAGTCGAAATCCGGCCAGTGGTTCATGAGAAGAAGATTTTTTAAGAATTGATGCTATTTTTAGACGGTGGCCATCTTGGATTAGCGATGACCTCCATTTTAACAAATCTGAAAAGGCTTCACCCATGGACCATAACTGTTAAGTTTGGCTACCATGGGCCAAGCTGTTCAAATCTCTAATAAAAGAACAACCTTTTGACATTTCGGCGGCCATCTTGGATGACATAACAATCCGATTTCGACAAAGAATGTACCAGAGTGATCGCCTCATTGATACCTTCTATTTGATATATAACATGACCATATTCGGTTAAAAATAACATTTGACCCCAATTTGACCCCACGGGCCACGCCCATTTTTGACCTCGGGGTCACCATTTTAACCACTTTGAAAGAGCATTGTACATCGATCATTCCTACCAAGTTTTGTCGACATCCGGCTGGCGGTTCTTCAGAAGATTTTTTAAGAATTTATGCTATTTTTAGACGACGGCCATCTTGGATTAGCGATGACCTCCATTTTGACAAATCTGAAAAGGCTTCACCCATGGACCATAACTTTTAAGTTTGGCTACCATGGGCTAAGCGGTTCATGTGAAGAAGAATTTTGAAATCTCTAATAAAAGAACGACCTTTGACTTTTCGGCGGCCATCTTGGATGACATAACTATCCGATTTCGACAAAGAATGTACCAGAGTGATCGCCTCATTTATACCTTCAATTTGATATATGACATGACCATATTCGGTCAAAAATAAAATTTGACCCCAATTTGACCCCACGGGCCACGCCCATTTTTGACCCCGGGGTCACCATTTTAAAAACTTTGAAAGAGCATTGTACATCGATCATTCTTACCAAGTTTTGTCGAAATCCGGCTGGCGGTTCTTGAGAAGAAGATTTTTGAAGAATTTGTGCTATTTTTAGACGGCGGCCATCTTGGATTACGTAATGACGTCATTTTAACAATTTTGTAATCCCCCTACCTAAGGACTATGACCATGAAGTTTGGTGACGATAGGCCCAATGGTTACCGAGGAGAGGACGTTTGAAAATGTTCACGGACGACGGACGGACGACGGACGGACGGACGGACGGACGGACGGACGGACGGACGGACGGACACATTGCGGTAACAATAGCTCACATGAGCTTTGCTCAGGTGAGCTAAAAAGGGTGTTCGAGTTATGCTCCGGAGAAAAAATCAGTGCGCGGAAAAACAAAGGGAGATAACTAAAAAATTAGCGATGCAAGAGTTGTCATTCTTGCGTGACACACCCTTAGGGTCATGGTCTATGCATGTGTTTCATGACAATATTCCAAAGGGTATTCGAATTATGCTCCGGACACGAAATCAGTGCACAAAACAACAAAGGGAGATAACTAAGAAATTAACAATGCAAGAGTTGTCAATTTCCCAACAGAAAGTTGTCAGTGTATCTCGCGCGACACACCTTTGGGTCGTCTTCTATGCATGTGTGAAGTTTAATAAAAAATATTCCAAAGGGTGTTCGAGTTATGCTCCGGACACGAAATCAGTGCACGAAACAATAAAGGGAGATAAGTAAAAAAAAAAAAACGATGCAAGAGTTGTCATTCTTGTGCGCGACACACCTTTGGGTCGTGGTCTATGCATGTGTGAGGTTTAATCAAAATATTCGAAAGGGTGTTCGAGTTATGCTCCGGACACAAAATCAATGCATGAAACAACAAAGGGAGATAAGCAAACAAGAATTCCGCGGAATCAAATGCCTCGCCTTGTCCTGCTTTGACCTCGAGCCTGGGCCCAAAAGCAATTTTCACTGGCCCGAACATATTATACAATTATTGACTAGTGAGCCATAGAATATCAGATTATATTCTATGGCTCACTAGTCAATAATTGTTTTATTATATGATAATAGTCAGTATATAGCACTTACGACCTTATGCTACTAGACAAAAATTGAAAAAGAATTTGAAAAAAGAAATGGAAAAATTAAAAATAATAATGCTTGCCCAGATTTTTTTTTAATAGTCCTATATCTATCTACATATCATATCTGCACAGGTCTCACATATTGCCACAATATTGTCAACACAGTTTACGGAAATGTAATGTAATAATTTACCTGCATAAATTACCTGTAATAAGGTAGTGGTCAGTTAGTGGTCAGTTAGTGGTCAGTTAGTGGTCAGTCTGGACATTTGCTGCCTTGACTTCGAGCCTGGGCCCGAAAGCAATTTTCACTGGCCCGAACATATTATACAATTATTGACTAGTGAGCCATAGAATATCAGATTATATTCTATGGCTCACTAGTCAATAATTGTTTTATTATATGATAATAGTCTGTATATAGTACTTACGACCTTATGCTACTAGACAAAAATTGAAAAAGAATAAAAAAAAAATGGAAAAAAAAATGGAAAAATTAAAAATAATAATGATCGCCCAGAATTGTTTGTAATAGTCCTATATTTATCTACATATCATATCTGCACAGGTCCACATATTGCCACAATATTGTCAACACAGTTTACGGAAATGTAATATAATAATTTACCTGCATAAATTACCTGTAATACGTTAGTGGTCAGTTAGTGGTCAGTCTGGACATTTGCTGCCTTGACCTCGAGCCTGGGCCCGAAAGCAATTTTCACTGGCCCGAACATACTATACAATTATTGACTAGCGAGCCATAGAATATCAGATTATATTCTCTGGCTCACTAGTGAATAATTGTTTTATTATATGATAATAGTCTGTATATAGCACTTACGACCTTATGCTACAGAGTGGCCTGCGGTTCTCTTAACAGGCGAATTGCAATTCCTGGAGCGCAGAATTGCAATTCGCGTTCCCATTAATTGCAATTGGACCGCAATCGGACTGCAATCATGTGACTGCGGTCCAAAGAGTTGGTTGCGGAATTGCAATACTTATCATAAGCGCAGTTAGCGCTGCGCTCCGCTTTTAATTGCAATTTACGCTCCTTTTTTTCTGTAAACTGCGAAAGAATGACCGCTTTACGCAGCGCTCTGCGGTAAAACTAGCTGACCGCTCTGCTTAACCAATGCGGCAATAAAATCGAAATAGTTGACAAACATATCCGTGTTCCAATCCAAAATTTTATCCCATCTATTTAATTCAAAGTGACTAGAAAGTCAGCGGTATTTGTGATCTGTTTTTTTGGTGCGCAAATATAAATTGGCGGGTTATTGCGAGACAAACAGTGAAACATTGACCTTGACAATTTCTTGGACAAAACAAAATGTCGTCACTCACTCACTGCCGTTCCGAATATCAAGAACAAATTAATAGACACCACCATACTGACAATATGTTTATCATATAAAATCAAATGATAATGTGTGGTATACGGTATATAACAAAACAAAGCATCAATTTTGCGTTTTGTTTACTTTTTCGTCGGTATCAAATTACGTTTTCCTATTATGTTGACATTATTTCGACGCGATCCTATAGTCGACATGACAATTTCTGAGATCAACACAACTTTTCATAATGTCTTTCAATTTCAAGCTGCAAGGAGACTGTGAATTGCATATTAACCATAATAACATGGTGAACATATTGATAATAATTTTAAAAGAAAAGCATATTTTAATTTTCGAAACCTGATCATAAAAAAAAGATTACAAATTTATTTTGGAATTAGATTTCTGCAAACCTTCTGTTCTGGCTGTTGATTTCTATTGGCCCGAATCAAATTTTGTGAAGATAATATTTATTCCGGTGATAGCATGATTTCTTTAAAATAAAACGCTTTACTTGTGTCACAGAGTGAGAAAGATAAATAACGGCCCGGAATCGAACCAGGGACCTCATGTTTACCGTACCATGCCCATGGCTCTACCGAGCAAGCTAACAAGGCACAGATCATACACACTTCATCCCCATGGTCAGTTGCGTACTGTGACATTCTTCTCCGCCAAATTGAAATTTGTCCTCGAATTCTATGTTTAATTTTTGTCTCCGAATTCCATATGTTTGGGTACAATTTTGGGAGTATTTATCAATCGCGGTCCTTTGTTGGGCAACAGAATACTCAATTATTGTCCGTACCCAGAGTTCCGGTGCTCCATAGGTTTTTCCTGCAGAGTACCGAATCGGATCTCATTCGCGCTTTAGCTGTTAATTGTGACATATTCTGTACTTATTACACAGAAATGAATAAGTATAATACTGACATTTCTTTCAATTGAAAAATAAAGAAAATATGTCGCAATTAACGGTTGAAGTGCAAATCAGATGTGATTTGGTACTTTGCAGGGAAAACCTACGGAGAGCACCATTATAAACTCTCGGTACGGACGATGCGGGAGTATTCTGCAGAGTTAGTTCCCGCAACTACGTTGGGCGCTAAATGTCACAGGGTGAGAAAGATGTGCACCAGCCCGGAAACAAACCGGGGATCTCTGGTTTACCACACCATCGCTCTACCTACTGAGCAAACCGGGCACAAATACACACATATTCACCATAGTGATCACTTCATTCAACCAAAAATTCACAAGCTAGAAGTTATGCCAAATTATTACAGTCAACGTCACAGATTATGCTCTTGGCGACATTAGCGGACACAAATTTGTCCATCAATTTGATAATAAACAACGGAATCTGACAGATAACACTACGACGGCGCATGGAAACATCATTATTCTGGTATTTGGAATCAAAATGGTGGATATTAAGATCAATATGTGAGGCGTTGATGGAACCTTTAACATTTTTTATCACGATAGCAGCTACAGGGATTGTTGGACGCATTTATTTAGAGAAACAAGAGATTACAATGGATTGGATAATATACTAAGTGACATTTTGTTCTAACGTACACCAACATAGAGGATTAAATTTGCGACAATGTTGGATTCTGGATTTTGTGGACAGGTGACAGAAATCGGAGCTGGATAAGAACCGACAGACGTGATTCTGAATATGCGTGCTTGGTCTGTGGTTTTTCTTCCAGATCATGTCATGCATGTTTTTAATTTCACGTCATGTCAAAGCAGCACTATTGAATATAATGAATAACTTTAATATTCTACACCAGAATTAAAGTTCATTCATCGTGTGATGTGTAACTGATGAATTAAGGTAAGTTACTTGTATATGACAACTTTTGCCTCACCACGATAGTGGAGGGGCATTTAGTGTTACCCTTGACCTTGTCCGTTCTTCCGTCCGTCACCAACCTAGTAACTCGTAAAACTTTAAACCGTAATAGCTACATACCTGAAACTTGGTACATGTATGTTTAATTCGACCCCATGGTCATGGATTATCTCCCCTTTTTCAAGTTAGAATTTTCCAATTTGTCTTGTAGCTCGTAAAACTTTAAACCCTAATAGCTACACACCTGAAACTTGGTATGTCCTTATGATGAGTAGATTTGCAAAGTTTATTTTCATTCGACCCCCGAGTCATGGATTATCTCCCTCTTTTTTTAATTAGAATTTAAAAAGAAAATTTTGCCTTGTAACTCGTAAAACTTTTGTAATAGCTACAGCACTGAAATTTGATATGTAGCTTCCTTATGATGAGTAGATGCGGAAAGTTTATTTCGATCTTTGATTCGAACCCCGTGTCATGGATTATCTCTCCCTTTTGGACACTGGAACTTTGCTTTGTTTACTATCAAAGCGATATGTGGGGTATCGGTGTTCTATGAACACATTTTCTAGTTTAGTTATCTCCCTTTGTTTTTTCGCGCACTGATTTGTCCGGAGCATAACGCGAACACCCTTTGCAATATTTTTTATGAAACTTAACACATGCATAGGTCTCACTGGACAGGGCGGAGCTAGCGTTAAAGGTACATGCCCACTCAGTAGGAACAAAATGTTCTTTATGTCAGAGACATCATCGGAGACATTTTCTGGCCAGATAAACAATCATTTACCATTACCCACGTATTGTTTGGCATTATTATACATTTTATATCAGAAGAAAATTTCCACATTGATATCAGGGACGATAACCGTGTTTCCTTACAATGTTAATGGACATTACTGTTTATTCTCTGTATTTATTTTTTGATGTGCAATGATCATACTTTATAATCTGTCAATTTTTTTTCAGTTGATGCATTTAATTTAATAGTATAAATAATTATAAAATATCATGCCCCATTTGCACATGAAAATACCGATACCACGGCGCGTCACTATCAGTAAAATAAATATTACCAAATGATTATATCTGTATAGCGGGAACTCGTAATGTTTATAACTAGTGGAATAATGACAATTATACACTTATTTAATTCCCATAACGAGCATTTTTAGCCTACTGAGTGGGCTTGCACCTTTAAAAAGGGGTTGGACAATTGTTGTCGCGTCTGTAGTTTTTTTGCCGAGCCTGCTTGCGGAAAGTGAGACTTAGTGATCACAATTACGTCCGTGCGTCAGTCCATCCGAAATCGGTGTATGTTTTTAAATACCATATCCTAAGTCACATTGACTTGAAACATCAAATGCTTAAATTAGTCATCATCCATATATTCATTCTGTGTCCCACTCATGCGGCCCCTGTGCCCCAAGGTCAAGGTCAAATGACTTTGAAATTTGTGTTAAAGTTTTTGCATACCTTATTACTCCACAAAACTTACGCAGATTTGCTTCAAATTTCAGATAATTCTTTATTATCATCTATATTTTCATATTATAGCCCACGCATGCGACCCACATGCCCAAGATCAAGGTCAAATGACTTTCAAATTTGCGTTACAGCTTTTACATACGTTAATTCAAACTTCAAATAAATATACTCCGACACCATCAAATGCCTCGGTGGGCTCAACATGCGGGCCATGGCCATCTGGTTTTTATTTACCGTAGGTTAAAGTTTTTAAGAACACTATATCTCAGAAACAACTTCGCCAATTCACACGAAGCTTCACATGTGTGTTTATCATCATCCATATTTTCAACCCCTGCAACCCCTGTGCCCAATATCAAGGTCAAATTACTTTGAAATTTACCTCAAAGTTTTTGACATGCCTGCATGTGGACAGTGCGATATAGTTGTCACATTGGCCTACATACGTACGTACATCCATATGTACGTCACTTCGTGCGTCCGGTTAATTTTTTTTTATTTAAGGTTAACGTTTTTAAAGTTACATGCCCACTCAGTAGGCACAAACTGTTCTTTATAGCAATTAAATAAGTGTATAATGGTGTCACTATTCCACCAGTTCTAAAAATTATGTGTGCCCGCTATCCATATATAATCATTTAGTAATATTTATTTTACTGATAATGACTAGCAGTGGTATCAAGCTATTTTCATATTCAAATGAGGCATGATATTTTTATGCCACCGGGTTTCGAAGAAACGGGTGGCATATAGTGTTTGGACTGTCCGTCCGTCCGTCCGTCCGTCCGTCACATTTTTCGGTTAACCACTTTGTGACAGTTTCTCAAATATGCTGCAGGTGGCATCGCGATTCGAGAAATACAGACGCATTTCTTGTTTTTATAGGTTATGCTATTAAAGTACCCACTTCGTAGTCACAACAATTAAAGTTATGTTTATTTCATGATATTTTGTTGAAACTTACGCGTGGAATATTTCACTGATATCTCAGGCTATTTTCATAGGCAAATGGGGCATGATATTTTTTCATTACTTATACTAATTAAATGTGTTTCCCTGAAAAAATAATGTTTTCGACAGATTATAAAGTATGATCATTGCACATCAAAAAATAAATAGAAATGTCTTGGTAACATTTTAAGAAAACACGGTTATCGCCCCTGATAGCAGTGTGGAAATTTACGTCTGATATAAAATGTACAATAATGCCAATAAATATGTGTATTAATGGTGAATTAATGTTTATTTTGGCCGAAAATGTCTCAGATGATGTCTCTGATATAAAGAACATTTTGTGCCTACTGAGTGGGCAATTACCTTTAAGAACACTATATCTCTGAAACCGCTTCACCAATTCACTCGAAACTTCACATACGGTGTATTTGTCACCCACATTTTCATTATTATTTATATGTGCCCAATGTCACGGCCAAATTACTTTGAAATTTACCTTAAAGTTTTTGTTGGGCCCGCTTGCAGACAGAGCGATATAGTCGGCACATTGGTGTGCATTCAGGATAAAGTTTTTAGTTAAAGTGTTTTTTTAGTTAAAGGTTTTGGGTATACTATGAAAGCCTCGGCGGGTGCGGCATGTTTTTACGTCAACGGGCTAAAGCTTTGTTGCAATACAAAAATTATTTGTACTATCAAATGCCTCGGCGGGCACGACATGCAGGCCATGGCCATCTAGTTATTATGCCATGCGATTTGATCAGTCGGCCATCGCACCATGACTAGTTTAGAACTTGATCAGTCGGCCATCGCACCAGGACTAGTTTAGCACTGGATCAGTAAGCCATCGCACAAAGACTAGTTTAGAACTTGATCAGTCGGCCATCACACCAGGATTAGATTAGCACTTGATCAGTCGGACATCGCTCCAGGACTAGTTTAGAACTTGATCAGTCGGCCATCGCACCAGGACTAGTTTAAAACTTGATCAGTTTACCATCTCACCAGGACTGGTATAGCACTTAATCAGTCGGCCATCGCACCAGGACTAGTTTAGAACTTGTTCAGTCGGCCATCACACCAGGACTAGTATAGCACTTGATCAGTCGGCCATCGCACCGGGACTAGTTTAGCCCTTGATCAGTCGGCCATCGCAACAGGACAAGTATAGCACTCGATCAGTCGGCCATCGCACCAGGACTAGTTTAGAACTTGATCAGTCGGCCATCGCTCCAGGACTAGTTTAGAACTTGATCAGTCGGCCATTGCTCCAGGACTAGTGTAGAACTTGATCAGTCGGCCATCGCACCAGCCACCAGGACTAGTTTAGCACTTGATCAGTCGGCCATCTCACCATGACTAGTATAGAACTAGACCAGTCGGCCATCGCTCCAGGACTAGTTTAGCCCTTGATCAGTCGGCCATCGCACCAGGACTAGCTTAGCCCTTGATCAGTCGGCCATCGCACCAGGACTAGTGTAGCCCTTGATCAGTCGGCCATCGAACCAGGACTAGTATAGAACTTGATCAGTCGGCCATCGCACCAGGACTAGTTTAGCCCTTGATCAGTCGGTCATCGCACCTGGACTAGTAGAGCACTTGATCAGTCTGCCATCGCATAAGTATATAGCGCGATCGCTTGATTAGTCGCCCATTGCACCATGCCCAGTATAGCTCTTGATCAGTTGGCCATCTCACCATGCCCAGTATAGCACGTGATCAGTCGGCCATGCCGAGTATAGCACTTGATCAGTCTGCCATCGCACCATAACTAGTATAGCGATTGATCAGTCGCCCATTGCACCATGCCCAGTATAGCACTTGATCAATTGGCCATCTCACCATGCCCAGTATAGCACGTGATCACAATCCGTACTTCACAATCCTCAGTTTTAAATTGTTTCTGTATCGTAAAACTGAACATTTATTCATTTTGAAAAACTTAAAATTGTGGCAGATGATCGAAATGAAAACCGGATGTTTACATGCGAAATGAACCGGTGCATCAGTATATTTTAACCGCACGATGACCCACTGTATATTCATACCATATCCGTACGGATATATCGTATATACGAACGGATATCGTATGTTTTTGTATAATATTTGTATAGTACGTTTTTATAATGTAAACAAACTGTACTATACGATGACACGGTAAGTTTTTAACGCTTGATCAGTCGCCCATTGCACCATGCCCAGTATAGCACTTGATCAGTTGGCCATCTCACCGCCCAGTATAGCAGGTGATCAGTTGGCCATGCGAGTATAGCACTTGACATTCGGCATCCCAGACATTTACACTTGATCAGTCGGCCATCACACCAGGACTACTTTAGCACTTGATCAGTCGGCCATCGCACCAGGACTAGTATAGCACTCGATCAGTCGGCCATCGCGCCAGGACTAGTTTATAACTTGATCAGTCGGCCATCGCACCATGACTAGTTTAGAACTTGATCAGTCGACCATCGCACCAGGAATAGTTTAGCCCTTGATCAGTCGGCCATCGCACTGAGACTAGTTTAGCCCTTGATTAGTCGGCCATTGCACCAGGACTAGTATAGCACTCGATCAGTCGGCCATCGCACCAGGACTAGTTTAGAACTTGATCAGTCGGCCATCGCACCAGGACTAGTTTAGTACTTGATCAGTCGGCCATCGCACCAAGACTAGTTTAGCCCTTGATCAGTCGCCATCGCACCAGGACTAGTTTAGAACTTGATCTCAGCCATCGGCCATCAAGCACCTAAGACTAGTTTTGCCCTTGCTCAGTCGGTCATTGCACCAGGACTAGTTTAGAACTTGATCAGTCGGCCATCGCACCAGGACTAGTATAGCACTCGATCAGTCGGCCATCGCACCAGGACTAGTTTAGAACTTGATCAGTCGGCCATCTCACCACGACTAGTTTAGAACTTGATCAGTCGGCCATCGCACCAAGACTAGTTTAGCCCTTGATCAGTCGGCCATTGCACCAGGACTAGTTTAGAACTTGATCAATCGGCCATCGCACCAAGACTAGTTTTGCCCTTGCTCAGTCGGCCATTGCACCAGGACTAGTTTAGAACTTGATCAGTCGGCCATCGCACCAAGACTACCTCAGCCCTTGATCAGTCGGCCATCGCACCAAGACTAGTTTAGCCCTTGCTCAGTCGGCCATCGCACCACGACTAGTTTAGAACTTGATCAGTCGGCCATCGCACCAAGACTAGTTTAGCCCTTGCTCAGTCGGCCATCGCACCAGGACTAGTTTAGAACTTGATCAGTCGGCCATCGCACCAAGACTAGTTTAGCCCTTGATCAGTCGGCCATCGCACCAGGACTAGTTTAGAACTTGATCAGTCGGCCATCGCACCAAGACTAGTTTTGCCCTTGCTCAGTCGGCCATTGCACCAGGACTAGTTTAGAACTTGATCAGTCGGCCATCGCACCAGGACTAGTATAGCACTCGATCAGTCGGCCATCGCACCAGGACTAGTTTAGAACTTGATCAGTCGGCCATCTCACCACGACTAGTTTAGAACTTGATCAGTCGGCCATCGCACCAAGACTAGTTTAGCCCTTGATCAGTCGGCCATCGCACCAGGACTAGTTTAGAACTTGATCAATCGGCCATCGCACCAAGACTAGTTTTGCTCTTGCTCAGTCGGCCATCGCACCACGACTAGTTTAGAACTTGATCAGTCGGCCATCGCACCAAGACTAGTTTAGCCCTTGCTCAGTCGGCCATCGCACCTGGACTAGTATAGCACTCGATCAGTCGGCCATCGCACCATGACTAGTTTAGAACTTGATCAGTCGGCCATCGCACCACGACTAGTTTAGAACTTGATCAGTCGGCCATCGCACGAAGACTAGTATAGCACTTGATCAGTCGGTCATCGCACCAGGACTAGTTTAGCACTTGATCAGTCGGCCACGTCATCCTGCGTTACAGACTGGTGGTGGTGGTGATACACATTGTTCCCACTGTGGGATATAGACCGGAACTTTTAGGACGCCAAATGTAGATGGCTGGTGTGCGTGGGGGATCATTGTTGTGTGTCCCCGGCGGTGGTGCGGAGTACAGTGATGAATTACTGATGAATTACTGTTTATTGAACACACATGTATATGTACTGTGATACAGTACTTCACAATCCTTAGTTTTACATATTGTTTCTGTATCGTAAAACTGAAAATTTATTCATTTTGAAAAACTTAAAATTGTGGCAAATGATCGAAATGAAAACCGGATGTTTACATTCGAAATGAACCGGTGCATCGGTATATTTTAACCGCACGATGACCCACTTTATATTCATACCATATCCATACGGATATATCGTATATACGAACGGATATCGTATGTTTGTATAATATTCGTATAGTACGTTTGTATAATGTAAACAAACTGTACTATACGATGATACGGTTGTTTTTACCGCAAATAGCGAAAGAATGACCGCACAAACGGTATCGCGAAAGAATGACCGCACAAACTGGACCGCGAAAGAATGACCGCACAAACGTTATCGCGAAAGAATGACCGCACAAACTGGACCGCGAAAGAATGACCGCACAAACGTTATCGCGAAAGAATGACAGCAAAAACGGGACCGCGTTTGGACCGCAATTAGACTGCAATTCCAGAGGGGAAGAATTGCAATTCAAGGACCGCTGGATTGCAATTCTTGGTAAGAGAATCGCAGGCGGGAGTGTACTAGACAAAATTTGAAAAAGAATTTGAATACAAAAATGGAAAAAAAAAGTTTAAAAATTAAAAAAATATAATGCTCGCTACTGGAGCCCAGAATTTTGTTAATAGTCCTATATTTATCTACATATCATACATGCACAGGTCCACATATTGCCACAATATTGTCAACACAGTTTACGGAAATTTAATATAATAATTTACCTGTATAAATTACCTGTAATAAGTTAGTGGTAAGTTAGTGGTCAGTCTGGACATTTGCACATGCTAGCACATGCACAGGTGAATGGTTCTCCCAGTCTCTATTGTTCAACAGGAGAAGGCTATTGTTCTCTCAACAGGTAAGGTGTACAGAGCACACGAGAAAACGGGTCTTCATGAATTAATGTCCAGTTTGTAGAGTGCGCAAAACAAAAAAAGGGAGATAACTAAAAAATTAGCTATGCAAGAGTTGTCATTCTTGTGCGCGACACACCTTCGGGTCGTGGTCTATGCATGTGTAAAGTTTCATGAAAAGGGTGGTCGAGTTATGCTCCGGACAAAAAATCAGTAAGTGAAAACAAACAAGAAATCCGCCACGGAAGCTGTGTCGCACCTGCCGAGGAATTTGACCGTGAACATTACAAGTAAATAAATGACCTTGACCTTGAGAATTTGGATGTGAGGGTGTGTGTAATGAAGCATCATCCATAGACAAACATTGATGTGAAATATTATCAAAGTCTGTGGCAAGGGGTTAAAGAGATATTGTGAAAAAAAAACAATAACTTTCAATACAAACAATGAACGCTTTAAATGTTACTAAAACCGTAAGATCACATTGAAACAAGTAAATATAAAGACCTAAGACATTGAGAATTTGGATGTGGGGGTATGCGTAATGAGCATATCATCATCCCTAGACAACATTGGATATGAAATATTATCAAAGTCTGGCAAGGGGTTAAAGAGATATTGTGAAAAAACAATAACTAACGCATTCCTGTTACAAAACCGGTGAACATTACAAGTAAATAAATGACCTTGACCTTCATAATTTGGATGTGGGGGTGTGCATAGTGAAGCATCATCCCTAGACAAACATTGGTGTGAAATATTATCAAAGTCTGGCAAGGGGTTAAAGAGATATTGTGAAAAAACAATAACTAACGCATTCCTGTTACAAAACCGGTGAACATTACAAGTAAATAAATGACTTTGACCTTCATAATTTGGATGTGGGGGTGTGCATAGTGAAACATCATCCCTAGACAAACATTGATGTGAAATATTATCAAAGTCTGGCAAGGGGTTAAAGAGATATTGTGAAAAAAACAATAACTTTCCAAACAAACAATAACGCATTTCTGTTACAAAACCGGTGAACATTACAAGTAAATAAATGACCTTGACCTTCAGAATTTGGATGTGGGGGTGTGTCCGTAGATGCAGCATTCAAATCGTTAGACGAAAAAACAATTTCTTGATGTGAAATACCTTATCAATTTAGTCTGGCAAGTTAAAGAGATACTGTTGAAATATAATAACTTTAACGCATTCCTGTTACAAAACAGGTGAACATTACAAGTAAATAAATGACCTTGACCTTCAGAATTTGGATGTGGGGGTGTGCGTAATGAAGCATCATCCCTAGACGAACATTGATGTGAAATATTATCAAAGTCTGGCAAGGGGTTAAAGAGATATTGTGAAAAAACAATAACTTTAACGCATTCCTGTTACAAAACGGTGAACATTACAAGAAATAAATGACTTGACCTTCATTTATGATGGGGGTGTACGTAATAAAGCTCACCCTAGATCGAACATGATTATCAAAGTCTGGCAAGGGTTAAAGATATGAAAAAAACAACTTTAACGATTCCTGTTACAAAACCGGTGAACATTACAAATAATGACCTGACCTTCGAAATTTGGATGTGGGGGTGTGCGTAATAAGCATCCTCCTAGATGAACATGGATGAAAATATTATCAAAGTCTGGCAAGGGTTAAAGAGATATGTGAAAAAAAAAACAAAACTAACGCAATTCCTGTTACAAAACCGGTGAACATTACAAGTAAATAAATACTTGACCTCTATGGGGGTGTGCATATGAAGCATCATCCCAAGACAACATATGAAATATTATCAAAGTCTGGCAAGGGGTTAAAGAGATATTGTGAAAAAACAATAACTAACGCATTCCTGTTACAAAACCGTGAACATTACAAGTATACAAAATGACTTTGACCTTCATAATTTGGATGTGGGGGTGTGCATAGTGAAACATCATCCCTAGACAAACATTGATGTGAAATATATCAAAGTCCTTGTGGCAAGGGGTTAGAAGGATATAGTGAAAAAAACAATAACTCGGCCAAACAAACAACTAACGCATTTCTGTTACAAAACCGGTGAACATTACAAGTAAATAAATGACCTTGACCTTCAGAATTTGGATGTGGGGGTGTGTGTAATGAAGCATCATCCGTAGACGAACATTGATGTGAAATATTATCAAAGTCTGGCAAGGGGTTAAAGAGATACTGTGAAAAAACAATAACTTTAACGCATTCCTGTTACAAAACAGGTGAACATTACAAGTAAATAAATGACCTTGACCTTCAGAATTTGGATGTGGGGGTGTAGTATAAAGCATCATCCCTAGACGCATTGATGTGAAATATTATCAAATCAGTCTGGCAAGGGGTTAAAGAGATATTGTGAAAAAAAACAATAACTAACGCATTCCTGTTACAAAACCGGTGAACATTACAAGTAAATAAATGACCTTGACCTTCAGAATTTGGATGTGGGGGTGTGCGTAATGAAGCATCACCCTAATGAACATTGATGAAATATTATCAAAGTCTTGGCAAGGGGTTAAAGAGATATTGTGAAAAAAACAATAACTAACGCATTCCTGTTACAAAACCGGTGAACATTACAAGTAAATAAATGACATTGATTAGACTCAAGACCTTCAAAAGAATTTTTGAAATGTGTTTGGAGCATAGTGAAGCATCATCCCTAGACAAAACATTGGTGTGAAATATTATCAAAGTCTGGCAAGGGGTTAAAGAGATATTGTGAAAAAAACAATAACTTTAACGCATTCCTGTTACAAAACCGGGGAACATTACAAGTAAATAAATGACCTTGACCTTCATAATTTGGATGTGGGGGTGTGCATAGTGAAGCATCATCCCTAGACAAACATTGATGTGAAATATTATCAAAGTCTGGCAAGGGGTTAAAGAGATATTGTGGAAAAAAAAATAACTTTCCAAACAAACAATAACGCATTTCTGTTACAAAAGCGGTGAACATTACAAGTAAATAAATGACCTTGACCTTCAGAATTTGGATGTGGGGGTGTGCGTAATGAAGCATCATCCCTAGACAAACATTGATGTGAACTATTATCAAAGTGTGGCAAGGGGTTAAAGAGATATTGTGAAAAAACAATAACTTTAATGCATTCCTGTTACAAAAGCGGTGAACATTACACGTAAATAAATAACCTTGACCTTCAGAATTTGGATGTAGGGGTGTGCGAAATGAAGCATCATCCCATGACAAACATTGATATGAAATATTATCAAAGTCTGGCAAGGGGTTAAAGAGATATTGTGAAAAAACAATAACTTTAACGCATTTGCCTTACAAAAAAACTGGACGACAACGCGGACGACGACGGCGCCGACTATAGTCGCGCCTCTGCTAAAGCAGGCGCAAAAAAAAGGGAGATAACTAAAAAATTAGCTATGCAAGAGTTGTCATTCTTGTGCGCGACACACCTTCGGGTCGTGGTCTATGCACTTGTGAAGTTTCAAGAAAATATTCCAAAGGGTGGTCGAGTTATGCTCCGGACACGAAATCAGTGCGCGAAACAAAAAAGGGAGATAACTAAAAAAATTAGCTACGCAAGAGTTGTCATTCTTATGCGAGACACACCTTCGGGTTGTGGTCTATGCATGTGTGAAGCTTCATGAAAATATTCCAAAGGGTGTTCGAGTTATGCTCCGGACAAGTGTCTGCGGCGGACGCGGATGCGGAACGGTGTCAAATCCATAGTATCCCCCGATTTTCGTCCTGAGGATACAATTATAAGCCATTTACCCGAGCATTAAGGTTTCGGGACGTACGTACGTACGGATGGACGCCGGTAACACGATATGCCCCCTTCACCATTCGGGAGGGCATAAATATCAATTAATATTGTATGAATATACATGTAGTCGCAACGTGTCACTGGTCATAGGCATGCATTTGTGGGCTAATTAACTAATTTGCCTTTTAGTTTTTGACGTCGTAAACATCACGTCAAGGAAATACGATGTTAAATTTAACTACTGCCGGTTCCACTGTTGTAAGCCGACAAACTTTTGGGCATCATGATTGTATGACATTTGTGCACATGTATGATGTATTTGCATATTAATGTAATCCTTCAAGGGATATAGAAGTTATGACCGAATTGAGAAACTCCAGCGAACTTCTTAATGTGTGAAAAAGTTCAAAGTTGTGAAGGTCAAAATGTCACATTAAGGGCGACATATATGTGTGGCATTTGTCCACAAGTATGCTGTGTTAAAATATTTAAGTAAACTTTCAAAGAATATAGAAGTTATGACATAAATGAGAAACACCGGAAAAACTTCTTAAAGGTACATATACCCACAAAGTAGACACAAACTGTTCTTTATATCAGAGACATCATCTAAGACATTTTCTGGCAAAAATAAACATTCATTCACCATTACCCTACGTACTTATTGGCACTATTATACATTTTATATCTGAAGTAAATTTCCACACTGATATCAGGGGCGATAACCGTGTTTCCTTAAAATGTCAACGGTTATTACTATTTATTGTCTGTATTTATTTTCTGATGTGCAATGATCATACTTTATAACCTGTCGTAAATATTATTTTTTCAGGTGACGCATGTAAATAGTATAAATAATTACAAAATATCATGCCTCATTTGCATATGAAAATAGCCTGATACCACCGCGCGTCACTATCAGCAAAATAAATATTACTACATGATTATATCTGTATAGCGGGCACTCTTAAGTTTTAGAACTGGTGGAATAGTGACACAATTACACACTTAATGTAAATCATATAAAGAACATTTTGTGCCTACTAAGTGGGCAAGTACCTTTAATGTGTGAACAAGTTCAACGTTCTGAAAGTCAAAAGGTCAATGTCATATTAAGGGCAGCATGGATGTGTGCAATTTGTCCACAAGTATGCTGTGTTGAAATTTTTAAGTAATCCTTCAAATAATATAGAAGTTATAACAGAATAGAGAAACTATGGCAACCTTCTAAATGTAGGAACAAGTTCAACGTTGTGAAGGTCAAGGTCATATTAAGGGCAGCATGGCTGTGTGGCATTTAAGTAATCCTTCAAGGGATATAGAAGTTATGACAGAATTGAGACACTCCGGCGAACTTCTTAATGTGACGGACACACGGATGGACGGACACGCAGTCCAAACACTATATGCCTCCTGCTCTAACGAGAACGGGGGCATAACAAATTTTACCCTCCCCCAAAAAATATATTTGATGAAATTCCATCAAATATTGATTTTATTGTGAAAAATAAACATTCCTATAAGAATTTAAAGTGGGCAAAAAAGTTGGAGGGCGAGTCGGAAGGTAGGAAAACATATAACCTGACTAGATCGCGTGGAAATGATGTAACTAAGAAAACAAGTTATTTTTGAAAAGCGGCCCATAAATTCCAAAAAATATCTATTTTTAGCCCCCATGTTAAATTCCCATGATATTATTTGTTTCCGCACGAAAATCATCAAAGAGGCCGGGTGACTTCTTTGTTACTGAAGACAAATTACTTACAGCTAGATACTTTTTAGATGTAATGTGTATAATAGCTAAAAGTAGCAGAAAATCATGGAACAGACAGTATGGCCGCGGCCAGCATGTCGCGCCCGCCGAGGAGTGAGTGAGTGAGTGAATAGGGTTTAACGTCCGCTTTTCTGACATAGAGGTACAAGCCTCAGGGAGTCTACACGCAGACGGGTCAACGGGGTCGTGTCCCGTATCCACCTGTCCGAGGGGGGTAAATCCCAACTTCAGAACTCAATATTTACAATCAAAATATATATTCAGTCCTGAAATTAGAAACAACCTGATCTGGTGCCAGGCCCTCGCCACACCAGCATCATTTATCCCATCCCTAAAAGTAATAGGATTAGCGCTAATCTTACTTTTATATATGGGGCATAGCCTGACTCAACTCTCACATACAAGAAAGCCAAAAATGTACATGAGGGCCAAATCCGGTATAGTGGGTTCCGGAAAGTATGAACCCAATCGTTAAGCCACTTTAGTCGCCTTTTACGACAAGCAATGGCTACTGCAGCACTATTCTCAGGATCAGTTGATCCCGCCCCGGTGCCTGCACGGGGCCCCGCCCGCCGAGGAATAGAATGGATAATATATGCATGATGTTATGGTGTTTTTTGGCTCAGTGACTTGTAAATTAAGACATTTAGAGCTGAGAATACACCTGGGGAGAATGCCCAATATCCTGATTTGTTGCCAGGTGATCTTACCACAGCAAAATCTCTTGGCCTCACCACCTTTTACTCGGCTCCTATGAAAAGCAGGGGATACTGGTTAAGACTTACAAGAATAAATTTCCATGGTCTCAAAATAACACTATATTGGAGTTGCAGTAAACGATTATATGGATCTACCGGTCGAGTTGCTGAAGTATCCAGGTATTGTGCACAATGAATATTTGGAGGATGGCAAACATGCATATGAAGTTTCAAGTCAATCAGTGAAGCAGATGCAGAGATATAACATATGTAAAAACTTTAACGCAAATGCGGACGCACAAAGTGCCGACTATATCGCGCTGTCCACAAGCGGGCGCGGCAAAAATGATTTAGAATACATCTTACATTTAATTACATACAAAAATGGCAATATATTTCAAAATGGCTGCCAAAATAGGCTGTTTTACAACATTTTTCTGCAAATCGTGTGCTGTTACGAATGATTACAGACATTCATAAACATAAAGTTGAAACACATATTCATTACTTTCCCTCACAAATAAATGGAAAATACAGGATATAGATTATCCTTCAACAATTGTCAGAAAAGGCAAAAAAGCCCACCAAAATGTTCTTTTGTTCTATTCTTTACTGTATGGAGTTGTTATAAACAGCATTTCATGTATCCATACCAGGTTGATATATAAATCAAATTGTTTGATAAAATATAGACATCCAGGTATACAATGCCATAATTATATTTTCAAAATGGCCACCAAAATGATCAGATGTTCAATAATATTGAGGATAAAGCTGCATTTTTCAGAAAGTAAACAACACTAACATTGTTAGATATGATATGTTTTGTTTATTCAGATAAATATTAACGCTTTAAGCCATATGGCCCCTGAAGCAATACACATGTAACAGCATACAATTATGGGTGACAAAGACAACAGCCCGTGCATAAACCGTAACTTTAAGAATGCAGCTACTATGTATTGTATTTGATGCAGCTATGCCACCGTCGACCATTGGCCATATCACATGGAGAATATCCTGCGGTGGAATAGCATCCCAATAAGCACATACAAAATGTTTTGGTTAATCTATAAACATACATTAAGTTATGGCGTTGCAGCATTAGTCTATAGGGTAGTGCATTACACATGTACTACAAAAATCTGAACACGTAAGATATCATGCAATAATGTCAAGTTAATATTGCAAATATATATGCATGCTGTATTTCTTTATGTATGTATTGGGAGGTGACCTCATTGATGTATATAAATGTTCATTTCTGATTTGAAACGCTTGGTATATGTATTGGCCCAACTTTCTTACAGTTTGTGAATGTTCCGATTTAATCAACTCTATGAATTTAACCATACTTGGCCTGTTCCAATAATACCGGTTTATATATGTTTTCCTGAGATCCATATACATTGTGCATTCTAAAATAAAATGGTATTCGTCTTCCAAATGTCCACACAATGTACATTTCCGGTTTTCAATTGGAGTTCTGTTCCATCTGCCTGATTCTACTTCTAGGCGATGGGACGAAACTTTTAGTCTAGCAAATGCGTACCTAAATTTCGTGAGTGTGATGTCCTTTAAGTAATATTGCATTTTGAAGTCGCATACATTTCTATAAAATAATGCTCTGCTAGATCCGTTAATTCTGGCTTGCCAATCCTGCATAAAGTTATCGGTCAATCTTTGTTTGAAAACTATCAGAAACTCTTCAATATTTCCGACCCCTTGATTCAACCAAACATCAAGAAATCCGTGGGTCGATAACACTTTTTTGACTAGTGACGCCCAATTTGTTTTACTTGGTGTGCTTTGCATGTCTGCTAACATCATGTTGTATACATGTTTCATGTATTTGTGATCATCTGACGCAGATATTTTGAACCAGAATTTAATTATATTTAGATAGCGTCGATGAACAAGTGGGGTACGACCAAGTTCTCCATAGATAAAATAATTTTGCGTATTTCTCTTAACACCTAGTAAACTTTTGCAAAACTGCAAATTAACTTTTTCTAATTGATTTCCCTGCACAAATCCCCATATTTCAGCACCGTAGCTGAGAATCGGTTGTACTAGTTTATCAAATAATTGTAATCTATGTGTGGGTGTTATGTCTGTAAATTTATACAGGTATTTGTTAAGCTTGAAAATAGCTTTTTGTGCTTGACCCGATAATAAAGATTGTGTTTCCATGAAAGAACACCCGTTGTAAAGACTATGCCTAGATACGTGAATTTACTTACTATTTCGATATATAATTGCCATAATAGAATTCTATGTTTCTTGGCAACATCTACCTCCTTTCGAAATACAAGTATTTTTTGTTTTTCCCGTATTGACAGTTAATTTCCATTTCTCACAATATTCTGAAAGTAGATTAAGTCCTGTTTGCATCCGTGTTCCGATTCTGAGAAAATAACAATGTCATCGGCATATAGTAAAAATAAATAATTTTATCAATCCGACATCAATTCCTTCAATACCCTTAGTTTCGAATTCAGCCTCAAGGTCATTTACAAACATGCTAAACAGGAATGGAGATAGGCAGTCACCCTGACGTACGCCTAATAAGCAAGAAAATTCACCGATTAGCATGGTGTTGTGCTTTACGCGCGATGTCACATTAGTATACATGGATTTAATTATATTTAACATTTTCCCTCGCACTCCCAGTTTTATTAATTTTAACCATAGATTATCACGCACCACATAATCAAAAGCCATGCAAAATAAATATGTTATCCCGTGTACCCATTCCCTTCCTGAACCCTGCTTGTGCTTCCACATACACATGATATTTTTCAGCCCAGCTAGATAGTCTATTATTTAAAACGCGTGAGAATAATTTCCCAAGTGTGCTCAATAGGGTAATACCTCTGTAATTATCCACCTCGTTTATATTCCCCTTTTTATGTAGTGGTATAATATAACCTTCCGACCATGTATCGGGATAATATCCTATATTAAACGTTTTATCAAACAATTGTGTAAGTATTGGTAACAACGACTGGTGCCCATGTATAAAGAATTCATTCAGTAACATGTCTGGTCCACCACACCGACCAGCTTTCAATTGCTTGATAGCTATACTGACTTCATCGCAAGTAATGGGAGAATCAAGTTCAGAAAACATTACATGCAATTCATTATTTAAATATCTTTCGTTGAAATGTATAACATCTTCATCTGGTGAAAAAAATGGATCACTTGGGTTATTGACAGCTTTAAAGTAAGCAGCAAAATTATCCAGAGAGATATTCGATGTCGGTATTCCCGAGGTTTCTTTCAGCATGTTCCAATATATTTTTGCGTTTTTGGAGCGAGCTTGTTCTAATTTAATAGTTTTCTGCAAGTCATGTTGATATTTGCATTTTCTAATTAGTGATTTATATTCTGACCTAGCTGTAACCATTTCCTGTCTATTAGTATCCGATGGAGCATGCCTATAATTATTTAGTTTTCTATAAAACGTATGTTTCTTATCATCACATTCTGTAGTGAACCACTGATTGTCTGTATGATTTGTCATCGGTGGTGGATCTGATTTAGCCTTAACATTACGTTTAATATCAGAGCAAATATCTTCAAAAATTCTTCCGAAACTTAGAAGACAACTATTAGTATCCTCATTGTCATGACATTGCTGTATAATATTCGACAGTTCCTGAAATTTGTTACATATATCTTCCGAACCCAACCTTGCCTGATATACACCTACGTGTTCGGTACTCCATATATACTTCGATTGAATAGGTAAGCAGTTATCGTTACCTATATCTTGTTCACGTGTCATTATGTTTTCAAATCTCAAAGAGAACTGTATTGCACAATGATCGGATAAAATATTTGGTTCACATACGTCGAAAGCAGTAATATTGCTAAACATATCAGGAGACGTGATGATATAGTCTATAACACTCTTGCCATTGCTTGCCACATACGTGTACTCACCGACATTTGCATCATTGCCAATTCGTCCATTTAAAATACGTAGTCCGGTCTGTTTGCATAAGTTAAGCAATGAAAATACCGTTATCATTCGGACGCACTTTGTCTTTTGAAGAACGTGGCAATGGCATATCAATAATATAGTCATCAGGTAGTACATTTATGTGGTCTGCAGTATCAAATAATACAAAATCAGATTCATCTGATGTACGTGCATTAAAATGCACAAAGCATAAAATTACACATGCCATTGGTATTGCTATCAATTTCTGCCATACAATTCAAGATACGATCAAAAATATTGGTTTGCAACATAGTACTTCTACTGGTGCCTGCAGGTAATACATAGCATAAACATAAATATAGGTCATGTTGTAGATTTAACAAGTTTCCGTTAATTTTAAGCCAGATAATATCATCCTCATCTTTTTTTAACAGTATATCTGGCGTAATGTACGAGTTTCGAACATAAATAATAATGCCTCCCGAGTCACGCTTAGAACCAACTTTCTTTTCACGCCGATTCACATGAAAATGTGTAAATCCAGTAACTTTTAAATCAACCATGTCATTTGCCCATGTTTCCGTCAACATTACTATATGTGAATGAACAAAAATGCCATTGAGTTCCTCCGACACAAGTTTATTTACACGTTTAGTCACAAGACCTTGCACATTTAATAACGTGAATGTAAATGGCGCCTTCTCCCGACTGTCCTATGTAGCTGACTGGCTATTCGGTGGCGATTTGTCACTCTGCACGTTTTGTCTGCGCTGGCTAGCTGATCTATGATCGCGACCGTTACCGGAGACTCCACTTGACCACGGAGCACGTGTTGTAGACTGCGAATGTCTAGTGTTGTGTCTCCTCGTCGGTGACCGAGACGGCCTGTCCGGATCACGTGGTTGACTGGTTCCGTTACTGCACTGTGTGTTGGCGAGTGTAGTGTTTTCTCTCACAGGATTACTGGGTGTGCTTGCGACATTCTTGGGAATATTTGCCGGCGCTGTAGATCGGAATATGGAAGGTTGTATGACAATGGGCGTGGAAGGATGTACCGTGCTATCACACACGCCGCTGCTGGTTACGCGTCGGTTGCCGGGCAATAAGCTAGGAGCCGACAACTGCTTATCATGTCGAGAGGCCTTCGGAGGGCTGACTGGCGCGGGACAACCGATATCATGGTTGACCGTTGTAGCCTGGGTAACCATATGTGCCTCGCGTGATGGGCCCTCTTTCTGTGTGAATGCTAGTGGGCTGGACGGAAACGCCTGGATGGATGAGGTACCAGAGGGGTATTGCGGTCCATGTGTGACTGCATTTCCACGCTGCTGACCGTCGTGTAGTCCTGTATGCGCCTCGCGTTCGTTGACCACCGAGGTAAACAATCTGTCCTCTGTGACGTAGCGTGTGTTTGGTGATCGCTGATACTGGTGGAATGAGGGGTAGTTGGCAATGTGGGTCGCGTTTGTCCGTCAGTATTTATGGCGGGACGATGGGCCTGGCCAGAATTCACAACAGTTCCCAATACACTAGCATCGCTTTGATTGTCATCATAGTGTATATGTCTGAAACTGCGATCACGCGAGCACCTCATATGTCATCCAATTGGGGAATTCATCATGTACAACGCTTCCATTAACGACTAACTTCGCTGGGAATTGAATTTTTACATCTGCCCCCGTTTGACTACTGGCTGCCCTAGCTGCTTTATATCTGGGCCATAAACGTTTCCTAGCATCAACGATTTCCCTCGGATAGTCCCTGTCTATAAAATATGGTGTTTCCTTCAAATTCCTCACCCTGCTCATAATACGCGTTGTGTCATGGTAGTCGCGAAAACATGCGATGATTTACTTTTAGTTTCACGTTTACTTGGATCTCTGCGATTGTACGGACCGAACAAGTGAGCCCGTTCCAAGTAGATATCATTAGCATCAATATCAAGCATTGTTTCAAGGAAGCCACGTACCAAATCAAAGCAATTGTCACCCCTTTTATACAAAATGTTTCTGAAGATCAGGTTATTTCTCCTGGATCGGGCCTCTATGTCAATCGATTTGTAAGACAACAACATGAGCATGTCAATGTTTTTGTTTGTTGCATTATACACACGCTGTATATTTTGGCCCATATTGCTTTGATTTTCAAATAATAAATCCATACCTCTTTGCATCGTACCCTGGTTATCCTTAAGAATTTGAAGTTCACCAAATATCGCAAATAGTTTGTCATCCACTGAACTTTCTGCAAACGATTATAGAGTTAGATATAGAGTGCGATATTTGTCAAAGGCAAATACATCAGTTTCAGTATTGAAGAAATGTTTCAAAGTGTTTCCAGAATGGATTGACTGCATGTTGACAAGGAATATAATGTTATTATTGGGCCGTTTAGTTACTGCGATTGGTAACGAGCACACTTCTCACAATTAAGTGAGCATGGTGATCATCGGCCAAGGAAGTATTTAGTATGGTATGATGAATGGCATTAGTACGCTTATTGCAAATATGCATGGCTTTCTCCCACATTAAGGATGGCACACATGTCTTCACATGTGCCATTAATTTAAATTAACCATTGTTGGTGAGTTGCAAACATTGGAAAATAAATACAATACATGGTAACAAAATATAATTCATGCAGTCATTGGTGTAATCAGTTCTACAATAAACACTACATGTGTTGTATTTATTGTTCTAATTAAACATTCTTGAAACTAATACAACCAAAACTTAATCATGTACAGTGTTACCATGACTGTCAGTTTGAAGATGACCATCAACAAGGCCGCTTTTGCAATTAGGATGTGATATACACTATACACGGATATATATATATATAAGGGTCATCCAATATATAGTGAAAACGACTCGGTAGTGTTTGTTTGGAATGAACAATCCTGGTCATGTGTCCATAATCATACAATGTAACCTCCTGTCTGTTTAATATTTGATTTGCACATATTCAGAAATAATGTCACTAATGATGTCAACTTCATACATTTTCCAAGCTATTTTAGACAGTGTGGACACCACTGCGCTGCCACCCTGCTCGTATGACGAGTAATAATTGTTTGAGCTGATCCATCGTTAATGCCAATATTATTAGCTATCAGATTGAATACATATCGTCTATTAACTCCAGGTAATATGCTTTTGTATCTATATAAAAGTTGATAGTCTTTCTCATTATATTTTCGGAGGAGTACATTAGAAAAGCAAGTGTTTCAGATTGTAATCCAATAAATTCCTTGGTATAACGTACGAAACATACTACCATAAGTGTCACAACGTTTTCCCAACGTAATATGCATTTTTATGTGGGTTTTCTCGATGAAAACGGCATGTTATTTACCAAAATATTTGTCAGGTTGTTCATCACCGCGTCCACGACGTTTGACGTATGTGATGATGACGTCATGTGACAATGACGTCATAGAACGTAGTGATGTAATATAATGTCACGTCATTGACGAAGTGTCAATATAGCGGTATGCCAAATTTCATTCAGATATATGCACTATATATCAAGTTACATACTCGTTTTCACTATCTATTGGATGACCCTCGTACATAAACTTTTAATACAGCTAATTGAATGCAGTTTCAGAAAAAATATGTCTGCAATATCCCACAGGGAGGGGGTTCCATTTCTGGCTGGTCATATATGGTCATATATGTTCCGATTGATACAAATCTACCCATATCTGAGACACTGTAATCTGGTAATAAGGAAAATTCCTTTAGGAGCATGAATATTTTTATTTTTTTTCTACAAGGGTAATCCAATATGTAGTGAAAACAGCTTCGTAATGTCACTATAATCAGAATTTTTCAATGTAAAATTAGTTTCTGTGAATACTTACCTGTTATATGTTGCTATATAGCTTCTATTGGGCTACCCATTCCGAATACAATTTATTGACCCGCATTTAGTCCGCACTTATACCTGTCCCATCACATCTCGACCGCGTATGCGCGCACGTGAGACTTCCTCTTTGCGATAGAACAAAACTCTCACCTTGCGGGGTGGGAGGTGGGTGTTAAATACATATAACAGGTAAGTATTCACAGAAACTAATTTTACATTGAAAAATTCTGATTTCTGTATCATACTTCCCTGTTATATGTTGCTAGAATTTGTCTCCAAGGTGGGAAGGTAAGGTGATACAGAAATCAGAAAAGAATAATTCGTTCTGTGAATACTTAACCTAGGATCAATAAATTACTCACCAACTCTTTGTAGATGACTGCTGTGCCCCGTCTTAAGCAGCGACCCACTATTCGCTCCCAGAATATGCGTGTGTCACTCTAGTAACTCCAGCAATGTCTTCTGGACTGCTTGATTGTCGTCCCATCCGTGTCTCAACATACTGAATGTGACAACTTCTAGCAGTTTAGCGTAATGTCATCCACACTTAATGTCTTCCAATAATATTCCCAGTCTCTACACTGAATCTAATAATGTCCACAATTGTCTTAATTCTCATTCCGTTTCTCACAATTTAAATGACTCCACTAACCATCCATATATACTGACAATTACATACATTTACTATCAAAAATTTACAGTACATATTATCAGTGACCCTAGATGACTGGTCATACTGTCTTCTAGTGTCATGATAATGATACGGTTAGTGCACCGGAGCACAGGGAATTCTCCGGTACCCTCTCCGGACCTTACAATCCTTGTTAACAATCTACAATTGTACATACACATAAATTACTTATCCAGACTGGCATTAACTAGTTATGCAAAATAGAAAACAATTTCTTTGAAAACTTTTCTAAAATATAACTCTAGCTAGTTGAGAACTAGCTAATAGTTCTGCCAATCTGAATATATTACCCACTTTGTTATCCTGAACTGGATCCAATAGCCCAGAATAACAAAAAAGCTTCTAATCGAGCCTTTTTTACACATTATGTTCCTCACCCGCGACAACCCTGCCAGCCGCGACTAAGGGACCCAATGTGTAAATATCTGCACTCTGTGCAGTTAGTGTGCGCAAATAAAACCTCGAAAAAGTAGAATGAGATCTCCATGATGCCGCTTCCATTATCTTTTCCATGGGTACTCTATTTAGGAAAGCCCAAGAGGTCGAAACTGCTCTGACCTCATGTGCCTTAACTTTCAACTTTTTGAGTGTCTTACCCGAAGAAGATTGATATGCTCTGCGAATCGCTAGAGATATCCACCTTGACACCGATGCTTTGGACAGATCCTGATCACCTTTGCATGAAATAAACAGCCTCCTGCATCTACGTCTCAACCTTTTAGTCATTGAGACGTAGTGCCTTATCGCCCTGACTGGGCATAGCGTGGTTTCTGTCACTGATAACTGACCTGATTTGGACAGGGCAGGAATCACGAATGGTATGGGATGTTTACCTGGAACCTGAGTTTTAGCAAGGAAACCTACTTCGCAACATAGGGTAACGGAGTCCTTGCTAAAAACCAGATTCTGATCTTCCATAGACAGAGCGTGAAATTCGCCCCTCCTTTTCGCCGAAGCGAAAGCGATGAGGAACACCGTCTTGACTGACCAGTCGAGGAGGGAAGCATGTGACATGGGTTCATATGGAGCCTTGGTCAAGGCGCATAGCACTACAGTCAGATTCCATTTGGGGGTGATTGTCCTAGCTACTGGCCTTTCTCTAGTAAAAAAAGAAATCATCGCCGATAACCTAGGATCTGACCCAATGTTACATATTGGAGCCTGACTGTACCTCAAACAGCTGGCTACTGCCGGCCTGTATCCTTTAATAGTTGATGCCGATGCTTTCCTGTCATCGAACAAAAACCTAAAGAATTCCCCTACTTCTCCTATAGCTGGACTGAGTGGATTAATTTGCCTCTGCTTACACCAATTAACCCAGACCCTCCATTTTGCGTCGTAGCAAGCTGTAGTAGATGGCCGCCTTGATCTTGCAAAGATTGCTGCAGCTTGCCGCGAAAAAAACTTATCCTCTCTGATTCCCTTCCTGATAGCCTCCAAGCGTGAAGGTTCAGAATGTGAGGACTTGCATGTAGTGTCTTCCCCGCATGCTGGGACAGCAGTCTGGGAGACATTGGAAGTACCGTCGGCTGTTCCACAAGTAGATCCAGTATGTTGGAAAACCAACTTCTCGTTGGCCAACACGGAGCCACTAGTGTGACCTGGCAGTTTGAAAGATGAATCTTCCGCAACACCCGAGTCAGTAGGACAAATGGAGGAAATGCGTATCCGTCCACTTGGTTCCACGACAAGGACATTGCATCTACCCCCCATGCCCTGGAGTCCGGTACCGGAGACACATACATTGGAAGCTGATTGTTCATCCTGGTCGCAAACATATCCAGCCAGGGGTGGCCCCACCTGTTGATTACCTCGCTGGCAACTGTCTTTGACAGCGACCACTCGGTAAGAACTGGTGACCCCACCCTCGACAGATAGTCCGCCAGAATATTGGACTTCCCCGTAATGTGTCTCGCCTGCAGTACTATCTCGTTCTGGTGACACCAGATAAGTAATGCTCTGGCCTCCAGACACAGGCTCACAGACCGAGTGCCGCCTTGATTGTTCAGATATGCCACGACTGTAGTGTTGTCCGTGGCTATCTTGTTAGGGACAATGTTACTGCCCTCAACTCCAGCATATTGATATGGCACCCTGTCCATTCCTCCGTCCATATCCCTGAGAACACCAGTCCGAGAGGCTCCAGGTGAGCTCCCCACCCCGAGTTGGAGGCGTCTGTGGTCAACACCAACTCCGGGTCGGAAATTGACATGGGAACCCCCTGGAGATACCACTTCCTCTGAGCCCACCGTCTGAGATGACGTTTGAAGTCCTTGGAAAGCGGTATCATCGTGTCCAGAGGTTGATAGTGAGGTTTCCAGTGGAATAGCAAATATATCTGTAGGGGTCGAAGATGTAGACGCCCTAGACACATCATATCTGCTGCTGAGTTCAAGACTCCCAGCAGTGACAATAGCTTCCTGGCTGGTAGCTGAACTGAGTCAAAGACTTTGAAGACCAGCTTCAGCGCCCTGTCCACTCTGTCCACTGGCACCCTGACTATACCCAGATTGGTCAGCAATTTCGCATCTGTTCGTGACGTAGACCTGTGTCTGCTATGTCCATGACGACTTCTATGTCTATAACTCTTACGAGATCCAGACCGTCGCCTATGTTTCCTGGATCTATACGACCTCGGGCTAGTAGAAGAGCTCCCTGAAGATGAACTAGACTTTGACCTAGTTCTCTTCCTAGACGCCCTAGATCTACCAGTCCCACACGATGAATTTGATCGTCCCTGATCGACGCTATCAGATTCCCCGTTGGACAAATACAGTGGTTCAGTACGCCTGTGTTCTGTACCTCCACCCTGCTTTGTCCCTGTATCCGGATAGCTCTCTGAACCAGCGTGGTGTAAACCAATGCCGCCGATATCAGAAGCTGTGTCCGGTGTCCGGTGTCGGGTGTCCGGTGGAACTCGCTCGTGTTCCATCGAGTAGCAATCAATTGGATTGGCGTGTACTGTACTACCCTCGCCTATCCGCCTGACGCTACCTGCATTGTCCGGTGTCCGGTGTCCGGTGTCCGGTGTCCGGTGTTCTCGCTCATTGGGTGGTGGGCCACCCTGAGCAGAACTAGCGACGTTGGGTGCCTCAGTCATAAGAGACACCCTGTCACTAACCGAACTTGTATCTGGCGAGAACTCAGAAACAGTCTTAAGTTTCTGAATCCTGCCTATCGCTGACTGTTTCTTATCTTGATAAGACCTCACAGTCATCGCCTGACTCCACGTTTTAGGACCCCACAATGCCGAAACATGACACGGTTTCTCCCGTGAGCAACCGTTCTGCTTCTGGCAACACCGAAAACAAATGATTTCATGTGAATCCCAATTACCTGCTTTGTGCCCACATCCTAAATTCTTCTGACCCCCACTTGGCTTAGGCGTCACCTTGCCCATAGTGAACTTACAGATACTCGAGTCAAAATATCGAACAACCAAAATCGAAAAAAAAAAAAAATAAAAAAAAAAAAAATAAATAAATAAAAAAAATTGTCGACAATAGGTACGTCCGACAATAGGAAATTCGCGATACGCGCTTTGTGGTCACACAAAGAAAAACTTCGAAAAAACCTTCAAAAGAAAATGTTTTCGACTAGCAACTCAACGAACTGACTAGCCCACACTCTATTTCATAATATATTGTCTACTTACTGACAATAATCATGAATAGACGCAAAAACAGCAAAACGAAAAGGTGCACCTAAAAAGGATACGTTCCCGCCAGCCGTCCGAAGCAAAGAGGAAGTCTCACGTGCGCGCATGCGCGGTCGAGATGTGATGGGACAGGTATAAGTGCGGACTAAATGCGGGTCAATAAATTGTATTCGGAATGGGTAGCCCAATAGAAGCTATATAGCAACATAAAACAGGGAAGTATGATACAGAAATCAGTTTGAAATAAATAGTTTGAAACCTAGCAACATAGCATTAAACATTAAATGCAAACTTCTATGTGCTCAATACATTCCTAATATAATAGTTGCTAGACAAACAGAGGTAGCCTGTCAAACACTCATAAGTAAACCATTGTAGGCCCGGTGAAGCGAGTTTATGTAGTGATATATTAATATTGGTAAATGTGTTATATGAACTTAAAAGTGGCTGTTTAGATGGTACCTCCGAAGAAGCATTTCACAAAAAAAATATATTGAGATATATCAATGTATATTGTATGAATACAGTCACAACTTGTTGCTGGCCATAAGATATGTGTTTGTTGGCTAATTATCACATGCGCATGTCAGCATTCCATGTCATAAACATTAAGTCAATGACATTTCGCGTTAAATTTAACTTCACGTATTGCGTCATCAATCGATAAAACAGTGACATAATTCCTTTCAGCAATTCATGATACCACTGACTACGGCTTTGCTGCCGATACGATATAACAACAGACTCGATTGAAATGTTTCACAAATATTTATTACAAGATATGGTCAGCATTGCACACTTCTATATAATCGCCATAACCACTCTAATATTTTAATGCACCTATCAATGTGTTGCCCCAACAGAAGGGAGAGGTGTGTGGTTGGGGCGCGCAGTGGATTTAGACATACTGCAATTTGTTTTGCCTAAATCCCCACTCTGGAGCACGCAAATTATTCAAAATCCCTGGGGTCGGAGGTGTTCCAGGCATCAACATTCCACTGTAGTCCCGGTACTTAAAATCTGCCCATGATATTTACCGGGTGTCACGAATTGTAGCCGACTGTCTTCTTTATCATCCATTATTTGTAACACGGGTTACACAATACTCGAATAGCCATGTAACGACATTCGAATAGGTATTCGTGTGTGAAATATCGCTCCCGTGGAATACTCAGCTGTATAGAATAGCGCTTTATCCGAACCGTGCACGTACCATCAGTATTGGATTTTGCACCGGTTATATACGAGTGACTTACACTGTTTATGCAGACTTGGATGCTAGCCTGAATACCGAGCAGGTCATATCCACTGATGACTTAACTATTTCAGATTAATTTGCCAGATACCTCATGAGCTAGACTGACTGTTAGAACACTAGTCCACGTACGCAGAATTGTAAGCCAAATGTTGGCACGGAGTTCTTATATTGACATGCAGACAATCATAGGAATCTAATGCTCTAGAGTATGTATATAAACTTTTGTATCTATATTCTAGCAGTCGGACAAACAACCTTTCTTGTGATCAATTTGACACAAGTTTTCACTGGGAACTCTGGTAAGTACATATGCTTGTTGTTTACTTTCAATGCAGCAAATAACGTCCGACTCATGCCCAGTCCGGCAATTCACCGGATTGTTATCGTATCCTCGATAATACTGCCCTATTTCGTTTACTCGAGTTATTTGGACCCATTTTGACCAAATGCTTGGTCAATAAAAGCCGTACAAAATCAAACTGAATCATTAATAATTCGTGTTTTCGTGTAAATGATAACGATTACGGGTTTCGCATGTGGGAGCATTCCGTGAGTTTTGTAATGTCATATAATTCTCATGTGTTTGGTGCATGTCACTCCGACTAATTGTAGAAGCTAATTTGTTCTAATTGTAAACGAAGGGCGAAAACGACTGAAATGTTTACTAAAATTTTGCTATGCATTTTATATTACGATAAAGTCCAATATCGTGTCATGCGCCATGTACAATACATGAGAATATTGCAAATATTAACCTGTAATAATTGTAACATGAATTTTCCGGATCACTTTCATTCACTCTATTTTGGACAGATGTAAAACTCCAATCAAAGTCGTCTGTACATTCATTTTATTAAGTCATGTACGTTCACAGTGTATTGTAAATAGTGAAAATGCTAATGTGACCAGGATAGACCAGATCAGACAGTTCTGCACTGAATGCACTGATTTATACGTCAGTAAGCTGTAATAAGGACATGATGTGAAGTATAATGTATTTCAATCAGTGTTGCCTTAGGTCAGCCAGTGGAATCCTGCAGTCTGATTAGTCTACAGTGTTTAGCATTAGTATTGTAATAGTGCGTGTCTGCACAGGAAAATACATAGTTGCTCTTTATTAAATTAGCGCAGTTGGCCACGGGCAGTCTGATCAGGGTAAGGCCGGGTCGCAATTGAATGATTGTTTACTAATGTTAAATAACTGTGAATGACGCCGATATTCACATGTACGGCTGTTAATATATATTGTTGGTGTACGCTAGATATAGCGGCTGTTCATTAATGTGTTATATCGCATTCTCCGACACATGAATTATATCAGCCCCCTTCTTCCAACTAGTGAAAATATCTTTGTGTACATTGCACTTTATCATGATTCATCATTTTAATTTACGAGGTTGTTTAGTATTGCCATGCAATCATAATAATGATTTCATGTGCGCTACTGTGACTATTACGGAGACTATAACATGTTACACTCTGGTAACAACACCGTTGGTGTTTTGCAGTCCCAGCCAGCGACGGCACGTCAATCTGGTGACATCGCGTAGAACCAGTACGCTGAATCAATCCGATTCTGGAGTCCACAACACAAGTCCGTGTATCAGCGAGGTCTATGCTCCGCGTGGACTAGAGTGTACAGAGCGGGGCTACTTATGCGGTGACTACGTCACGTCTAATGACGAGATGCATCTCTAAGGACGTCCACCCATTTAAGAACTTTATGTAACAATTTAAACCCCTCCGCCCTTTAGTGAATGTTAACCATTCTGAACCACGTCATATTACGTCACCGTCAACATGACGGAAACCTGAGTTAGGTGACAGATACTCTAAGTTCATATCTTGAACGTTATATATAGTTATGTGATACGATACTTACCTGTTCCAGAATCATGACTGTGCCTAGGTTGCTGTCTACCCTCGAGAGAACGTTGTCCATACTGTCTTGAACATTCATTTTTGTGTATAAACTCGTTTGTAAATATATCATCATTGTAACTGTATACCTTGTTGTCCCTTTCTACAACGTGCTTGGTGTTTCAACCCAACAATAAACTCATCTCAGTGTCACCCTGGCGTGACACCGGGTGGTGGTCCCCCACCCCACCTCCTACATTGATAGGTGCTTAACACACGATGTACGTGCACGATCATATACAAAATAACTGAATTTACAAATGCGAGAACTGAATGTTATCGGGACGTAGTTGATGACGTGTACATATACATGTACATATATGTACACATATACGTGTACATATATACATGTACATATTTGGCGTCGAAAATGTGACGGGATACAAGGACGTACATATATGTACCAATCACATCGTGGGAAAACCTCACTGAAAAGGCAGACCATACGGCGCATTGAATTGTGTTTTGAGACACATCCGCATGCACAGGCCATCGCATGACTGTGTGAGCGTTACACATATACTGCAGACTCTGCAAATGTTATTACCTCACAATTACTGAGGCGTATATTATATACACAGTACAATACATAGAGACAACCAGGCTGGTGCCTTTTGATATCAGGTTTGTTTTATCAGGCAAGGCTAGGAAAGGCGTAGGAATTCATACCGTTTCTGAGTCGAGCAGCGTAAGATTGATATCAAATGGCACTGGCTCGGGAGCGTTCTATGCATGGGCATAAGTAACCACCTAAGGCACGGCATCGTACACACACTCGGTGCCAGGATTCTAGTCACACATCTTCTGGAATCGAGGCCCTGTTCCATGGAGCACAGTATCACTGATGGTGCACTCCGCTCCGGTGTTGACTGTTTCACGTCGAAAAATGCTCCGGTTACCCGACGAGATCTTACTCAGCTCTACATATACCTCTCGCATGATAGGACACGATTGCCGAACACGGCACAACCAACTATCGAACCAGCAGCGGTGCTCATCCAGCACAGAAGCAATACATGTACATGTATGCACCATTTCGCGTATTAAGAAAACTAAATGCGAGTGCCAACTCGTTTGTCATTCGAGTGTAACAAAAGAATTCAGCCCAAAAACAGAAATAAAAAGACAAGTTCGACCCGCAGCTACCGCGTGCATAGATATGTCCCTTCTGAAATCGAGATTCCTTCCTCAGGTTCATCATTATACGTCTCTAAATTACAACAGTTGTCAAAATATATGTGCCACGGTTCTCTACAACTAACGATGCAGTCGATTGCGGTCTGGAGAATCATGCCAACATACACATTTGAGGGCGGCAAATCGTTATTCACAAGACGGCAACGGCTTCTGCTTCTTTACGAAGTCAACGAGTCTAGAAAATCGCAGTCCACGCATAACTAATTGTTCACTCTGGAAATAGTGCAGGATGGCAATAAATGAACAGTGCAGGCCTTGGTCAGAGTGCACGGACGCATATGTCGACCTGTGTCGATACTGGGCGCAAGTTTCATAATCCCCGCTGTGTCAGTCAACGACACAAGCAGTTAAAGCCGTGTGATGGTATATCATCTGCCACGATGAAAAAGGGCTCATTGCTTATTCTTAACAGAAGTGAAAATAGCATGTTCAGATCAGAATGCGCAGATGCTGATCTCGCGCTTCACCGGTGCTAAACTCATGAAACCAGTTTGTCCTAGCGGAATCCCATATACATGTCACCGTTACCGAAGAGCATACAGTATTGTCTAATCAAAGCAAGGCTCGATGCTATCGAGTGCGATATGAATGGTATATTTTAGAAAATCTAGCGTTTACAACGCTGGTTACTTTTATTCAATAATACTTTTTTCATTTTTACTTTCATTTCAGGTCACCTACAGGGCCATATATGTTCCGAAAACCGATACAAATCTATCGTGAAATGCTCTTTTACAAACTGTTTTCTTCACATTTCTTACACATCCGAGACACAGTCACTTTAAAGCGAGAGTATTAAGATTGTGGCATAAGGTCTCCCAGAAATATGACATCAAAGATAATGACAACTGCAATGTTCTGTTCCTTCAGACAACAGTCAACCCACCATGCAGTCCCCAAGTGGTTTTTTAAAACTTATTTTAACCATTCACTTATTTGAGTGTATTATCATGTATCCACCTATTTATACTGTAATACAGATCAAAATTTACTTAGTTCAGCTCAACTAAGTACATTTTCAACTTTATTACAGTATTTCCACTACAGTCAAACTTGAACAAGCGGCCACGTGCATTAAGCGACTTGTGTCCACTTGCAATTCCCCTCGACCATTTGGCCTATATAATGACAGTGTATTAAACAACTTTTCCTTAACGCGACCAGCGGCCAAATATTTTGTAACCGACAGAAATTGTGGTTTGTATTAAACAACCATTAATTGACAGGATGTCACTTTCTCCAGGTGAAATTAGCCTCAAGCGTGTGACAAACAAAGGAAACAAATCTCCTGTCACTGTCAAAGTGTAAATGGTGCATTGTTTATGATTATTGACCTGAAACCTCGTTCTGATTTGGTAATTTCCTTAGTGATTACTAAAGGGAATTAACTCATCATCGCTTAGTACATGGGAACAACAGGACTGGTCGCTTAGGAAAACATCTGCAGTAGTATATAGGGAGTCAAAATGATACCACCTAACGGTGGTATCATTTTTACTCTCTATACACTACCCCATCACCCCCGAAAAAACACCGTTTTCGTCCAATAGCACAAACTCAGGTCACCAACACAAAAAACGTGACAATTGGTGTCATAACACATCATGTATTTTTCACTGCCAATTGAACATATAAATTTAATGGGTTATAATAAAAATATTATAACAAATCATATTTACAAAATGGATAAAGTAATAAAATGGGAAGTGGAATTTTGTAATGACCTTATTGACGAATATTACTATAAAATGAAATATCAGCGTAATTTATTACGCGCTGATAAAAGAGTTGCATTTTCAATATTATCCCGAAAATTATGTAGAAATTATAAGAGCCAAATTCACGAAATGAAGCGACTAAATAGGATCGACAAACGACTAGTTGAAGAGAATGGAGCTAATTTTATAAAACTGTTTAAAATCAACGATTCGTTTACGGATACGTTTTTCTACGAAGAAACGGAAGAAATTAGTGATTTATTTGAATCAAATCTTCCATATGATGATTAGGAAGAAAAATTTTATTCAGAGTTTTTTCTCCCCCAATAGGTCTAATTTAGCTTGAAGATCAGCAACTAACTCTACCAACTCTAGTCTACCACGTTCCCCCCTAGCCACAGGGCAGCGTAGTTGCTTATGTCTACAAAGAGTTTGGGCACTAACGAACTTACAGGGGCATCTGGGGCATTGAAATTGTGGGGCGACACAAGGAAACTTTCTACGTCTCGATATATGTCTTCGTAGATAGTCTTTACAAGCAAAAGTCTTACAACAATTAGCACACTCCATTTTTTTTTGTATATATATGTATATGTTTATCTGTTTAATTGGACATGAAAAAAACATCATGTGTAAATTTTTCATGTCCAATTAAACAGATAAATTTCATAGGTTATACAAAAGTATATTACAGAAAATATGATAACGCCAGAACTAGAAAGTTTGAGAAGAGAAGCCGAATCTCTAGGGATTACTTATAGTAAACGGTTGAGAGTTAGGGGGTTGACAAATCTGATAAACTCCACAAAGAATGAGGCGTTTATGAAGCGGTTTACCCGCGCCCACAAACGAGGAGCTTTTAATGATATATCCAAAGCGGAGGAAGTTGGTAACAGAATTCAAAAAGAAAGTATTGCGGGGTTAAGGGCTAGTGTAATCAAACCTTCAAGCACAAATAATTTGTCCCAAATTAGACGCCAAAATAATAAGAAAAATCTATCGTTAGCGCGATAGTGGAAAAAGGTGAAGAAATATTGGGGGCTCACGATGAAACATTGGAAAAGGTAGAAAGGGAGACGGGTAGTTTGCATTATCCTTTCGTAAAAACATTGACATCAACGAGTCTGAACGCATGTCCGATAAAATCGCTCCGTATCTAACAACAAATTTTTATTTGAGATATTCATATTCTTACAAGCTAGAACATATGGAGGAAACTAAAAATGGAAAACCTAAAACTATAATATTTCACAAAAATCTCGGTGGTAGCGAACCACTATCATCAATGAAAACCGATAAAAAATGGCTGTCAGATAAGGAGCAAACACGAATAATGTCCGATAAAATAGACAGACCGAATACAAAGTGGAAGTTTGTAAGATGGGTAGAGGTTTTTGTAAAGTTAATACAGGGTAGTAGGGTAATAGATTTGGGACTACAATCCAAAGAAGCGGCGGGAGGAGAACTTCCAGAATGGTTGAGGAATAGAAAAGGTATGTATTCTTTAGATTATAAGTATAATGACGACCTTTGTCTGTTCAGGTGTTTAGCTATGCACCTTGATAAAAAGATCAGACCTGACAGATGTACAGAAAAAGCGAAAGAACTTAGTAAGCAATATTTCGGTAGTAATGTGGTTTCACCAATTCCTTTTTCCGATCTGAAAAAGGTTGAAGAGTTTTTTAAAATCGGTATAGAAGTATATCAACCCACCGAATGTGACGTATGGTGGTTGAAAAAGGTACCAGCGCACTATGATGCAATAGGTAATAAACCAATGACAATAGGACTGTTTAATAATCACGCATTTCTGATAAAAAACCTTAAAAACCTATCTAAAATTTACGCCTGCGATAATTGCAAACAGAAATTCACGAAAGCGAGTAATATGAAGAGACACGGACCAAAATGTATGAGAGGTGAGACAAAAGTAATATGTGATGGTAATTATTTAGAGCGCCCGCGTTCGTCGTTCGAGAAAGCGTTCTACCCAAAAGGTTCTAACAGTTATGGGACGATCGATTGGATGTACTCTGTGGAAAAGCGGGAGGGAATTCACATTCACCACAAACAGTGCGGACACGGAGGTGAAAGATGGATTTTAGGAGCTCCAGTAGATGGATACTGTCCAGAAACCAATACCGTATATCAATATCACGGCTGTTACTGGCACGGGTGCGAGATTCATGCAAAGAAGAACGCGCATCCACTATGAGAAGAGATAAATTTATTAGAAGCAAAGAATTCAATCTAGTAGTTATGTGGGAATGCGAATTTCAAAGAACGGGTAAAGATATAAAGATCGGTTGTGACACTACTCTTTATCCATATCAGATAGTATACGATTTTGAGGCATATCTCCAGTCAGAAGTTGAAACTATCGGTAATAGTCTAGAGTACGAAGCTGAGCACGTTCCGGTAAGCGTTAGTATAAGAGATAATTTATCAGGAACGGTAACTCATATTTGCGATAAAGATCCCGCAAAACTTATAGAAAAATTTGTAGAAGATTTGAAAGTCAGGGGAAAAGCTATAAGAGAAGAAGTATGGTCAAGATACGAATTTAATACGAAATATTTACGTAAAAACCAAATCGCCAAGATCGAACAGTGGATAGAGCAAGTGCCCGTTCTAGGTTTCAACAGTAGTAAATACGATATAAACTTAATAAAGAAATATCTAGTAGGTGAACTGTCATCAACAACGAAGAAAGTAATGGTTGGAAAAAGGGCAAACGCAACAATATTTCTATTTACTCTGGAGTTTAGATTTCTTGATGTAATACTTTATCTAGGACCCGGTGTAAGTTACGATAGTTGGATAAAAGCCTACGATTGTAAAGGACAGAAATCTTTCTTTCCTTACGAGTGGTTCGATTCTACAGACAAACTGGATTACCTGGGACTACCGGATATAGACAATTGGTATTCCAAACTATCTGGGAAAATGTTACTAGACGAAACAGAATTAAGCAAATGTCGTAGAATTTTCGAAGAAGAGAATATGGAAACCTTCAGAGATTGGTTGAAATATTATAACGATTTAGATGTGGCACCGTTCCTAGAAGCTGTGGGAAAAATGTGTGAATTTTATAAACACAGAGGTGTGGATATTTTCAAAGATGCGGTAACACTACCCGGAGTAGCTATACAATATTTATTGAGAGGAACCATTAAAGAACAAAAATCTTCAAAGACGATTATACCGGAGGATGCCCTATACGCACCAAAAGAAGAAACATACGAAATGATGAAAGACGCTCTAGTTGGCGGTCCATCGATAGTATTTACACGATATGCGGAAGCCGGCGTTTCAAATATTAGAGTGGGTTCCAAACCTTGCAAGGCTGTTTTGGGGTACGATGCGAACGCGTTATATTTATCTACGTTAAATAAAGAGATGCCGTGTGGAAAAGAAACTATACATCATACAGATTCCCCACATAATCCTAAACTTATTAAAAAGTTTAGTAAAAGGATTTTATCCGGAGACTGGTTTGGGTTTGCGGAGGTGGATATAGAAGTTCCACACAACTTAAAAGATAAGTTTTCTGAAATGTCTCCACTTTTTATAAACAGAGAAGTAGATATTGATGAGGTTCCCACACACATGATAAAATATTTGGAAGATACTGGCAGAACTAGAGGAAATGGAAGAAAATTGGTGGGATCTATGTCGGCCACCAAAGTGTTGCTGTATACGCACCACTGTTGAAATGGTATTTAAAACACGGCCTAGAAATAACCGGAGTTCATCGTGTTTTAGATTATATTAGTGGTAAACCCTTCAAATGGTTCGCGAAAGAAGTTACAGCCGCAAGACGAACGGGGGATGTAGAACCTAATAAGAAACCAGTAGCGGATATAATGAAATTATTAGGAAACTCGTGTTGTGGAAAAATGATAGAGGCAACGGAGACATTTAAATACGACATATACGCAAGACGAAACCTGTGTTGACAAAGCATTAAGATCCGCGTATTTTGACGATTTGGAAGAGATAGGAGATGCGTACGAAATATCTTCCCGAAAACCCAGGTGTGCGGTAAAAGACCCTTCCACTGCGGGAATAGCGGTTTATCAACACGATAAATTGATGAATGTTGGAATTTTACTACGAATTTCTAGACAAATACGTAAAAAGGGAAAGATCGAATTAATACAGATGGACACGGATAGTATGTATATAGGAGTTAGTGGAAAAACGATAGAGGAATTGATTAGACCTAACTTACTAGACGAGTTTGAAAAAGAAAAAAAGAAATGGTTGGCTTGGGATAAATGGAGCGAAAGAGAGCCAGGACTTTTCAAAATGGAATTTAGCGGAGATAGGGCGATAGCGTTATCTAGTAAGTGTTATTTCGTAGAAAAAATTAATTCTATTAATAAAAACTCTGCGAAAGGAATGTCCAAGAGAACTAACAATTTAAATTGGGATAAATATAAACGAGTACTAAGTGAAACTACAGAAGATGGAAAACACATTATACATGTAGCACAAAATAGAGGATTTAAAATGAAAGACGGTGTTATGAAAACGTACTGTCAACGAAAATTAGGACTCACGGCGTACTACGATAAAAGACGCGTGTTACCAGACGGAATACATACGGAACCTCTCTAACGATTCGGGGGTAGCTGGGTGTCAGAAGGCACCATAAGAAGTTCTTCGCGAACAAACCCGCGAGATGGACCACCATCTAAATAGTAGAGCACGGGCTCATTCGGTTTGGTAATAGATCGATCTAGATGATATACATTGAGAGACCACACGGGATCAGTCGCGCGGCGGCTGCCACCTTCGAGCTCTCCCGGTTGATAGAGGTACCGGACGCTAACATCCGACGGAAGTGCAATCGGCGATTGCTGCTCCTCTAAACCAACGGGTCGCCCGCGCGAGACGGCAGAGGGCTTGCTCGTCACCCTTTTAAACTTGATGAGAGGACTCCTTTTATATATTCGGGAAAGGGCCTCGGCCACCTCCTTAGACTCTTTCGTAGCCAACGGCTCAGCCCCCTTATAGCGACTCGCTACGTCAATGATTGTCAGCGCGTACTTGTACGTCTTGCGACCGACGCGATCGTGAGGGAGAAACAGGAGATCCGCTTGGTGAACTTGGTTCGGCACCGGCATGTCGAATTTCGGGCGCGGAATATTACGAGGCGCGGGTAAATAGATCTGCCAGATGGCCTGCTTCTTGAGCCATTCCTTGACAGCGTTTTCGGAAACCTTGGTCGCCGCCGCGAGGTTCTTGATGGCCGCGAGTCCCTTCCAGTAGCCGCGTGGGCTACAGTACGTATTCGCCAGCTTGCGCGTTAGTTTGGTATCAAGTTTGCGCGTGTTCATCGTATGCGAAGTATTCTAATATATCGGACAATCTCCAACATGCACTCGTCAGTTCGTCCGGTAACTGCGTCGTTAATAATAAACCTTTGTTGGAAGTACAATTCCAATCGCGATTGGTTTTAGAGGTTAAGTTCCCACTCCTGAGCCGGAACTCGAAGGAATCTAATTCATCGATTGAGGAGGATTCTAACATCCGCTTTGCGAAAAGGGTGGCCGCTTTTCCGTCCTCGCGCCACGTCTCGAGAGAATCTTGGGCCAGACGAATCATACTCTTTGCACCAGCTATACGATGTTTTTGGGCAGTGTAGCCTACATCGATCATAGCGTAATAAAGTTTGTCAACTAACATCGTTCTATATATATATATATTTATAAAAAACAAAAAAAAATTATTAATTTTGTAAATAATTATTTGCTTATTTAAAATTTCGATTGAATATAGTAGCCGACTAGACCCACCACACCCATTCCCACAACGATGAACGCGATCTCGCGGTCTTTTTGGGCCTCTGACGGTACATAGAAATCTGAAAGTTGGGACTCTGGATCCAGCGGCGCGAGACTTTTCTTCGGATATGCCAGCGCGTACTCGCGGTTGGCTTCTTCAACGTTCTGGAAAGTTTGCGCGGCGTGATTCTCACGGCGAAGCTCTTCGTTGACCCAGTCCAGATGTGCGTTTCGTTTTTTCGACCATGCTGCGTCTGCACTCTTGAGTTGTTCTTCAGCTAAATCGTGACGCTCGTGCTCCTCATCCGCGTCCGAGTTTTGTAGTTTAGAGAAGAAATAGTTGCTACCGCTGAAAGCCAATGCGTTTACGAGCGCACCACCTATCATTATTCCGATCGAAGCCATTTTTATTTCCATATATTAACGGGTAGTATTCCAGCTTTAATTAGATAATCTCGGGTCCAAACTCGCAGTAAAGTCCAATTTTGGAGCGGACCATCCTAAGGCCATCTTTCCTGCTCGAGCGTACCCAATACCGAGACCCGATATCACCACGGCGTGATAAAGCGCATTCACTATCATTTTACCATCGTGTTCAGCCATTATTACATATAAAAGGGATCGCGTTTAATGTTTAAATGGGGCGCATCCAATTTTGACCTTATTGATGACCTGTTGTTGAAACGGTAAATCACAAACAGGGTACCCACAACCGACAGACCACCAACAACAACCCACGGGATCCAATAAGTATTATTAGGAGTTGGAGCAATCGGTTCCGATCCAATCGCGATTGGGGGAGAAACGGCTGCCACCGGGTGTTTTACCGTCTCTGTCCACCCCAATCTCGATTGGAGTTTGGCCTCTCGAAGATCGGCAAGTATTTTATCTTGTTTAGCTTTTCGTGTGGCAGCCACTGCTCGCCCAGCTGCCTGTCTTTTTGGATTTTTATGTCTCGTTGGAGGATCAATCGGAGTGGCAATCGGGTTCATCCAATCTCGATTGGGAGTTCAGGGTTCCGTCACTCTCGCGGGTGCGTCTTGTGTCATCATTTTCTGAGCTTACAGTTCGTGGGCATATATGTCCAAATTGACAGTGTTTACCCGTGGTCAACGCGGTTGTCAGCGGGGCTAAGTACATTCCAAAGTTGTGATAAATTGAGCAGCATGCTGTTCTAAGAGTGTGTCCTATAAAAGGGTCAGTCTCTAAATCACTAATCAACCCCGCGGTGTTTGGTATGGGGAGAATTGCACTGACAGCGGTAGCGTAAAAATGAATAGCCGCCGATCCGAGAGTTTTTGTCATCTCCGCACCTAATTTGGAATCGTATCGCGCGTACATTTTATCGACCTCCGCATCCGACATTTTGTCCACCACTGGCAAACTGAGAGACACCTACCGAGATAATGCTCCGATTGCCCCCCAGCAACCAGCGCAGCCAACCGCTCGCGTCTCGCCGCGTTTTCATTCGCACTCAACACAATCGGGATTGAAGTTGGAGTTGAAGTTGAACTACAATTCGTGAATTGGGGGGTTGAGGTGCAATCGGGGATTGATTCGCGATTGGTGTTCGATCCCGATTGTGTTGAGGTTTCTTCCATTAGCTGATCGAGAAGTTTGTCGCAGTTCATTATTGCTAATTTTCTTAAAATTAATTTAACTATTTTTACGAGTCTCATAAGTTTAACATATTGCCAAGCGCACCACCCGATACTTATGATCACCGTTATGCTCGCAACAAAGCTCGCAGCGGAGCAACAAATTCTTAACAATTGTTCAGCATTGTTAAGCATTTTCTCGGCATTGTTAAGTATTTGTTAAGCATTGTTCAACATTTATTCAGCATTTGTTAAGCATTTATTCCGCATTGTTCAGTAATTGTTAAGCATTGCTAAGCATTTGCTAAGCATTGCTCAGCATTGTTCAGCAATTGTTAAGCATTGCTCAGTAATTGTTAAGCATTACTCAGTAACTGTTAAGCATTGCTCAGCATTCCTCAGTAATTGTTAGGCCTTGTTAAGCGTTGTTAAACATTGTTAAGCTTTGCTCAGTAATTTTAATCATTGCTCAGTAATTGTTAAGCATTGTTCAGTAATTGCTAAGCATTGCTAATTACATTATAAGCGGTTGGTTGATCAGTCTTTAGCAGAAGCTTGGCGTGCTTAGTTTCTGAAAGTATCTGTCGAACCTCCAGGCGCTCCTCGCGCGTTGGGATAACGTCGTTCTCTCGAAGACATTCATCGAACGAGTCTCGGTCCTTGCAGTGGAAGAGGGCGACCCATTTCGTTTGCTAGCGCAGATCCTTTAGGACGGCGTTGTACTTCTGAGTGGAGATCCATACGCTTTGTCTCGCATGGCGGCCAGAAAATGCGAGCTCGGAGAGCATGTCCTTCTTTTTGGTCATCGCCGCCTTGGCCGAGCAGTCGTCAATCACGTATAGGGTGGGCTCACCCTGAAATATTTGGTAGAAGCAGCGCAACCAATTGTGAAGCCTGTCACAGGGGTCAATAACGTATACCTCAGGGTCGGCCCATATCCACTGGCGCCGCTGATAAGTCTCGTTGTGCCTCACAGTGGGACATAGGATCACAATGTGACGAAAGGCACTACGATATGACCCCTCGAGCAAGTCCAGGATGAAAACCGTTTTTCCACATCCTGTCTGCCCACATATTATGGCAGAGTGGGCATCTTCAATCGTGAATTGGTATTTAATTAATTCTTTAGAATTATTAGTATAAAGTTGAGACGTATCGACCATCTTTGATGTTGAGTTGCGCGTCCGTAATTATATATAAGTACACGTTCAATGTGCCATTTCCATCCGCCTCTTTGGTTATCTGGATCATTACACCCTCGCTAGCGTTCTCAACTTGGCGTGCGCTACCGTGCATTTGGTCGTCGTCGCTGGCTCGCATGTCTAGCCATAACGCGTATTTTGTAGTCAGGAAATCCGCGAGGGAGACGTCCGATAGCTGCAGGTCTTTGGCAACCGCGGCAACCTTCGGGTAGCGCTTAGAGCCGGAAGCAAACTGCTTTCTGACTTCGTCCCACTGATGGTGCGCGCGAAGACCCGCGCTGAAGAGTTGATTGGGGACTCCCTCGATCGTCACCTCTACCTTCGTGATTTTGGGGTTATAAAATGTATAGCTTTTTCTAACACCGAACGCTAACCGAGCATCCTCGAACAACATCAGTATACCTTTCATCGAGCGGGCGGGTACGTTGACATTAATATTCCACAATGTATCGCTTTTGTCTTTCGTCATCTTGCGGTGGCGAAGAACTCGGTCGCCCGGCGTACTGGGTTCTGATAAATCGCGCGAGTTCTGGCATCGTGACCATGTCGTACTCCAGCGAAATATTGTCGATCGTATACGTCGATGCCACATCGGTGGCTATGAGAACTCGGCCGTAGTCGTAGAACGTTAGTTCGTATTCGAGGCGGTCAGCCAAAGCGCTCTGATAGTACGGCATGTGACTCTCCAGCAACTCGAAGTCGAGCGGGATGTAGAATCGGTTGCCGTAAGCGGCCGCGACCGCGTTGTCGCTCGCGACGTTATCTGCCTTGTTACCAGCCCCGATTCTAAGTCTGGTTACGTTCCAATTCTATCAATACCCTGATAGACAGCGTTTTCACGCTCTTGCGCCGTCTTCCACAGGTCCTGATAACAATGGTAGACGTCGCTGTCGTCGATCGACATCACCTCATTACCAGAAATCTTTATCATGGTCTTCTTGACGATGGCGCGACCCAGGTTCTGAACGATGGTTCGGTCCGCGTCGATCGACGTAATCGAAATAGTGAAAGCGAGGCGAACAGTCCCCGGCATAATGACGTCGCTAGCTCCGAGGTTGGGGAAGCGGACTAAGAGCTGCTGGTTCTGGTCGATCGTCGATGGGTTGTTCGTAATAACGACACTCTGTCTCACGCCTTTTGCCCCGAGGGGCTCACGCAGTCTGCGATATGGATTGAGTTTGCGACCGTATTGACTCGAAGACATAATCTATTAAACCTGTATGGTTTTGTCTTTAATATAATAATTAATTTTAAGAAAATTATAAATAATGGCTGATTACGATGCTGACATGGATGAAATCGGCAGAGACGATTACCTCGATGATGAGGATGATGATGATGACTTCGAGGATTCCCTCACGACATCCACCATACAGACTCCAGACCCAATCCAATTGGGGGAAATAGATGGCGCTACCAGCAGCGTTGGCCTAAGTCGGGAATTACTCGAGGGAGCTGTAAACTCATACTATAAACATTGGATTGAAAAAGGTTTGGTCCCATCCGTCGGTCGCGACTACTCCAAATTCGAATTGGATCTGAACGGTAGATTGCGACTAAAATCATCAAATATCCCTATCATCAACATGAAGACCGGAAAACCCCTAGCGCTGAGCACCATTGTCGGCCATCGGGGCGGTGGCGAACTCATAAGGAACGAACTAGGATTCGCAGATTGGAAGCGTGGTAAAACAATTATGCCGGCACGTGCTGTAGAGGCCCTCGCGTCTACCGACGAAACGATGGCGAAGACGGCCGCCGCGATAAAAACTGTCGAGCTCAGCGAGGTCCGTCGAGTGGCCACCGACGCTATTAACACGGTGGAGACCACGTTCAGCGAAAACGAAATACTCAGCACGATGGATGACCCACCGTTACCTCTTCGCGAACTCCGGGGACTCGATAAGGCTCTGCAAAAGGTCCGGGGCGAATTGGTCCTTAACCTCTCCAAACTCTCAGCGCTGGATGAACATATCGCGCTAGAAGAAAGAAAACTTGGGGAAGCCCGTGGCGATAGAGAATCTACCGAGCGGATCACCGAACGCCTGCGGTCGTTGCGGGATGAAAGAGCAGCTCGTTTGGAGGCTGCCTCAACTAACCGCGAGGCTCTTCGCACCCAAATCAGTCGGATCCGCGAAACAATATCGAGGGTTCTGCACGAGGAGATGACACTCGGTGAACGTCTTCGCACTTTGTTCAGAGAGCAGGGCATCACGATAGCAAGCATCCTCGTAGCTGTCGGCATGACTATATCGACCATAGTTCTAGCTTTCACTGGCGGCGCGACTGCACCAACTCCAGCACTCACACCACCATCCGCGCCATCCGGTGGAGCCAAGAAGTGGGTAAAAAAACAACTAAAAGCCCTCGCCAGTCTCCTAGCTAAATTAGCCGGAAAGGCGGCTACCGCACTACCTGGACTGATCGGAAGTATCGTTTCTTACTTGTTATCTATATTATCAAAAACGGCCGGATGGCTCGCCGTGAATGCTTGGGCTCTAATCGTGGCGATCGCTGGTCTCCTACTATTCTCCGCCCGAGAGTTTCTAAAACCAAAGCGCAAGTAGTCCGATTACCACGAGGGCAACGACGAGCCCTAATTTCTCCTCGTGGGTTGTGCTTCCAATTTCAACAGTGTTGATGATTGGTGTTTCCGCGGGTGGAACAACGGGTTTAAATGAACTTGATTCGTGAATTGGGGTGAGTTCTTGTGGTTTTATGAAATCGGTTCCACTGTTGGGGGTGCGCTTGATGATATCCACGTTCACGTTCCCGTTGGAACCTGTTTTTTGATCGGTTGTGGCTATTACGATCTGATTATTGTAACCGTCAACCGGGTCGTCTCGTAGTCTACCGGGGTGCTGGCATTCTGCAAAACGTCTTGATAATTCTGGATCGCCTTCTCCAGGTCCACACTAGCCGAGATGGCATCCTCTACAAGCGCCAAGAATTGTTTTTGCGCGTCAAACGCCGTTCCAACTCCTATTATAGAACTGCGAGTTTGCTTCTGTGCGCCGAGGATGGCCCAAACGTACGTGCGAATGGAATCGTTGAGACGAGAAACCCCAGCCTGCGTGAATCCCATTCCCTTATCTAACATAAAGGTACTCCATGCGGTCTGAACCCCGGAATCCTGCTGTATGTAGTCTATATGAGCTCGTTTCGGAGGCAACCAAGTACAAGATGATACTCCACAGCGTCTACCTCCAGATACTTCTGGCCCGAAGGTCATCGTCGCTGGATCAAAATTCCCGGCGTTCCGACTGACGATGTGGTCACCGGAGTGATCGTGTCTAAAATCAGTCTGCGTCCAATTCCCGGACTGACCCCGAATGAGAACGTCCCCGAGGCCAGCGCTGTTAGGAAATACTTTCTGTCTCCAGTCCGCGTCTTTTGAAACGTTAAATTCGTTACACAGTCTTTCGAACGCCCCACGATCGTATGTGTTGGAAATAGGATCCCAGCCGTCGTCTTGAGGTAGTGAAATACCTAGTTCTTTGATAATCCTCCTAATAGTGTAATACACGTGAAAGTTGTAGACACTTCGGAGCATGACATTCTTGGATGCCATATGGTCTTGATGCGAAACTCCACATCTGGCTGTTGCGCACCATACAGCGAAATTTAGCTGATTCTGCCAAAACTGCATCGGTGTTGCTTTCCACCCGTTCACAGCCTCCATCGTAATAATCTTTGGCAGCCTATATTTATCAAACGCGTTAGGAAAATCAGAGCTGCCAACCCCATGTCGGTCACATGAGGAACATGGAGAGAAAAGGGGGCTATTTTCCGGAACATCACATATGTTTTCCGGAACACAAATCAGTACTCACTTATATGCATAAATTAACTTGTTCAGAGCCTTGGCCCTCGTTTCGGCCAACCGAAAAATCACAATTATACTGCTTGCAAGACGCAAATTCATCACCGCGCTTTGACAGGACCAAATTGGGCCATGTCTCGCTGTAATCATTGATGAACAGATGTGTTCTCCTAACTTCTTTCGATAAAAAATACCCAAATTCGTTGGCTGCACGCTTTGGAGCCGACATTTTATGAATTTACGTGATGAATAAATCAATATCGCTGAGCGCTTGAAATTACTATTACTACACAACAAGAAAATCGAAATGGTAAGCACCTCGGCGAGTATGATTACGGGTAAATAAAAAAATAGGATTTATTGGCAGAATTGTGAAACGAAATTATTATTTCCAGATATTCCCGCGCTGATTTTTTCAAAAATCGTACTTTTTAATTGTTATCCGTACTTCCGTATTTCTAACGTATTTTCCGGAACAAATACGGAAAAATCGTAACAGTTGGCAGCTCTGGAAAATTGGTGACAAAGCCACTGTCCGGTCTAACCGTTACAGTTGGGTGTACAAGGTGGTCAACAACATCTTTTTGCGTGTATTTACCTCCGACCGCGTACTTCGCATTAGAGTTAAAGCTAAATGCTTAGGTATCCATTGAAAGATATTATTATTATGTTTGCTACTATCACTAATGTTCAAAATGAGAGTTGTGAACTTCAAAAGTCGATCGACAACTGCTGCGGAAAACGTAGGGTAGGTCTCAGATCAATCACCTTCACGGTTGGGTGGAAAAACATTGAACGGTTAGAGGGAATCTATTCCGGAGATGATATAGATCTAGAGAACTCCGATAATCCTGCAGAATTGCTTAGAACCCTTAGGGAATCAGTTGTCGCATTACATCCTGGCCTTTGGGGTTTCGAAGATGTCCAAGGTTTAATCACGACGAATATGCCTGGTAATGGCACTCTCAGTCTCAAAAGCCACGGGACTTGTGACATTGTCCGTTGATAAAAAATTAAAGATCACTCCGGGGTTGGCCTCAATGTTAGGATTTAAATTTGCACCCCCTTACAACGAGGATGAAGGGTTTCAATTCCCGTTGAAATTTGTCTTCCCCGTGGGCGAGCACCGCGGCGATACCCCGGTGAACTTTGCCTTCATAAAAACTCTCGGGGTGCACCTGGATGGGGTGAACACATCGTACAACCTGGTAGACGGCACTCCCAGCACATTACTAAAAACTGTGCCGGCCAGCGATTGTTTCTTTGGGGAGACTGTGACATTAGACTTCCCACACCCTGAGATGAAAGTTTTGGAATCGGGACACATCCACGAGTTGAAGATTTCTATTCTCGATGATCAAGCGAGAATGTTGAATAACTATTACCCGATTTCGGTCGTTCTCGAAATAACCGATTAAACATAATATATATACATATTAATCATGAGCATATACGGTCCAGGTAGTTCCAACTTAGAACGAAACGTTCCCGTCGCGGCTTCATCGTATGATGAGGCCACAATGAGAAGGTTGGAGAGGGGCGTAGCACAGTCCCATACAATTTTAACTAAGGCGGCCGCGCAAGTGGTGGAATTGCAAGCTAGAAGACCCATCATAACAGTTTGGGCAGAGGAGCGGGGTCCACTGGGCGAGGGGGCCTACGAATATTCATTCGGTGCCAACGCGAACAACAGATATGGGGGATACACCATGACCGTGTCCGGGACGATTTTTCGAATGGCGGTCTGCTCGGTCAACTTTCGCGGACACGCCACTGATGAAGTCCGAGTGAATGTCGTCCTGAATGGTGTAGAACAGAATATTGGCATCACCAAGCACGCGGGGCAGAGGTCAGGGTTTACTATATTCGACGATGACACTACAATTAAAGTTTCGGCGGGTAGTGTTATTAACTTTGTTACAAAAATCGCTGACAAATCAGCTTCCTCCACTATTGTGACACTGTTAATAGCACTCTATTTTTAGGATGAATGACGAGAAACTATATCCACACTTACCTTCTGGGACGGCCGACCCGGCATCCTTTAGAATGACCAGGATCATCGAGATACAACAGATTCTACAACACGAGGGAGAGACGCGGACGGGTTATGCAAAGAAATATAGGCGGTCGGTCAATATAGTAGAGGGGGTGAGCACCGCGTTAGCCTCAGCATCCGTTATAAGCGGGGTGGGGAGTGTGTCTTTATTGTCAACAGTCGTCGCTGCACCGGTCGCGGCGACCTTGAGTGGTGTAGCGGCGGGGGCGGGACTGCTTTGCATGACGGCCAGACTCGTGGGCCGAAAACTAGAGGCCACGAGTCGAAAGCACGATCGAATAGCGGTTCTTGCGAGATCTAAGAAAAACAGTATCGACGTTATCGTATCGAAAGCGATAGCCGACAACGATATATCAGATAGCGAGTTCAAAATGATCGTAGAAGAGATGGCCAGATACCAGGAGTTAAAGGGTACTATCCGATCCAAGGCTCGACCACAAATTCTCGCGGACGAAGATATAAAAAAACTCGTTATGGAAGGGAGGGCCGACGAGAGAAAAAATCTCCTCGCCCGTCTCGGGACGTGATATGCTTATTCGCGTGTCTGCAGCGGCGACAGCAGGATATTCCTCCACCATACAGTCCAGCGGTTCCAACGGACCCTCCATACGAAAAGATTTAGGTCCCCGTTACAACACCCACACGACCACGAAGGCTGTTATGATAAACGTTACCTAGTGTTGATGTATTATGACACCAATTGTCACGTTTTTGTGTTGGTGACCAGTTTGTGCTATTGGACGAAAACGGTGTTTTTTCGGGGGTGGTGGTGGTAGTATATAGGGGTGGAAATGATACCACCGTTAGGTGGTATCATTTTGACTCCCTATATACTACTTCTGCGTATTTCACTAATTTAAAACAAATACTTTTTTTGTTGTGTACAGAATACGCAATCATTTTTAAATTTGAAAAGAAATGCATATTTTCACATTGCTGTCAATGCTATGAGTATTTTGTACTCCCACTTTTCATAATCAATGCGTATTCAGCTAAAATAAGTGCGTAAAATATGCCAATACGCACCTTATCTGGAGCCCTGTAATTATATGGATATATCACCAGTTGTCTCCCTTGTTGAATTTTACACGTTTTCGCTATATTGACATGTTATCCACATGAGTACTGTATGGCTACTGCGTTACAACGTGCGAGACAACTGAACGATTTCAGATACGGAAGTCAAATGATTATGCATACGGAAGTTGCAGAATGTTACGGAAGCTGACGGCGTGGACGTTGAATCCGAACACAGCGAATGTAGGACAAAACCCCCTAGGACATAACCCCCTTAATGTGAAAATGACAACATGGACAAAACCCCCTTCATGATTTTGAAACAGTGGACATAACCCCCTTCATGATTTTGAAACGGTGGACATAACCCCCTTCATGATTTGCACAGGGTGGACATAACCCCCTTCATGATTTTTACAGGGTGGACAAAACTCAATTCATTAATTCTCGGGATGAATAAAACATTTGTTTGATGTTCATTATTATTATTGATGATATTATGATATTAATTTACGAAAATTTGAAAAATTTGTAATATACAACAAACAAATATTCATATATTGGCTAATGAAAACATTCAAGTAGCAGTTTGGCACTTTATTTTTCCAACATGCACAGAAAAGAGAACAGAACAGGGTATATACTATAATACCAGGTTTCACAAATTTATTCCAACACATAATTCAAATGAAGGGGGTTATGTCCACCCTGTAAAAAACATGAAGGGGGTTATGTCCACCCTCTCAAAATCATGAAGGGGGTTATGTCCACCCTGTAAAAAACATGAAGGGGGTTTAGTCCATGTTGTCATTTTCACACGAATGGGGATATGTCCAAGGGGGCTTTGTCCGGATACCAAACACAGCACAACATAATACGGTGATTTGTCATGGTAATGTTGCTATTTCATAACTAGAAATGGACGCTTGTCGACAAGCGCATGTGTATCCCCCTCCCCAGATACACAAGTAGTTTGAAAAAAGGGTGTTCGAGTTATGCTCCGGAGACAAAATCAGTGACGGAAAAACAAAGGGAGATAACTAAAGAATTAGTGATGCAAGAGTTGTCATTCTTGCGGGACACACCTTTAGGGTCGTGGTCTATGCATGTGTGAAGTTTCATGAAAATATTCCAAAGGGTGTTCGAGTTATGCTCCAGACACGAAATCAGTGCACGAAACAACAAAGGGAGATAACTAAGAAATTAACGACGCAAGAGTTGTCATTCTTACGTGCGACACACCTTTGGGTCGTCTTCTATGCATGTGTGAAGTTTAATAAACTAGAAAATGTGTTCATAGAACACGGATGTCCCACATATCGCTTTGATAATAAATGAGGCCAAATTGCAAGTCAAAATTTTATTTTACATGAGCGTTAAAGTTTTTGAAGCACCAAGTATGTGACCTTGACCCTGGGCTTGGCGGGGGCAGGACAAACATGGATTTGGCACAGGGCGGTAGAGGACCAATTATAGAGCAATGCATATATGAAATATGAAGCTGATCCGTGAAAGAAAACAGAAATTATAAGATATTTACCTGAGCGTTAAAGTTTTTGAAGCACTAAGTATATGATGTTAACCCTGGGCTTGGCGGGGCGGGACGAACGTGGATTTGGCACAGGGCGGTAGAGGACCATTAGAGCAACGCATATATGAAATATGAAGTTGATCCGTGAATGGAAAGAAAAATTATAAGATATTTACCTGAGCATTAAAGTTTTTGAAGCACCAAGTATGTGACCTTGACCCTGGGATTGGCGGGGGCAGGACGAACGTGGATTTGGCACAGGGCGGTAGAGGACCATTAGAGCAATGCGTATATGAAATATGAAGATGATCCATGAAAGAAAACAGAAATTATAAGATATTTACCCGAGCGAAAGTTAAAGTTTTTGAAGCACTAAGTATGTGACCTTGACCCTGGGCTTGGCGGGGGCAGGACGAACGTGGATTTGGCACAGGGCGGTAGACGACCATTAGAGCAACGAGTATATGAAATATGAAGTTGATCCGTGAATGGAAATAAAAATTATAAGATATTTTTACCTGAGCGTTAAAGTTTTTGAAGCACCAAGTATGTGACCTTGACCCTGGGATTGGTGGGGCAGGACGAACATGGATTTGGCACAGGGCGGTAGAGGACCATTAGAGCAATGCGTATATGAAATATGAAGATGATCCATGATCCATGAAAGAAAACAGAAAGTATAAGATATTTACCCAAGCGTTAATGTTTTTGAAGCACTAAGTATGTGACCTTGACCCTGGGCTTGACGGGGGCAGAACGAACGTGGATTTGGCACAGGGCCATTAGAGCAATGCGTATATGCGTGTTCGAGTTATGCTCTGGATACAAAATCAGAGCACGAAACAACAAAGGGAGATAAGTAAACAAGAATTCCGCGGAATCAGATGCCTCACCTTGTCACGCCTTGACCTCGAGCCTGGGCCAGAAAGCAATTTTCACTGGCCCGAACATATTATACAATTATTGACTAGTGAACCATAGAATATCAGATTATATTCTATGGCTCACTAGTCAATAATTGTTTTATTATATGATAATAGTCTGTATATAGCACTTACGACCTATGCTACTAGACAAAAATTGAAAAAGAATTTGAAAAAAAAAATGAAAAAAAAAAATGGAAAAAAAGTTTTAAAAATTAAAAATAATAATGCTTGCTACTGGAGCCCAGACCCAGAATTTTTTTTAATAGTCCTATATTTATCTACATTATCTGCACAGGTCCACATAATGCCACAATATTTTCAACACAGTTTACGGAAATGTAATATAATCATTTACCTGTATAAATTACCTGTAAGTGGTCAGTGGTCAGTTGCACATGCTAGCACATGCACAGGTGAATAGTCTGTATATAGCACTTACAACCTTCTGCTACTGGACAAAAATTGAAAAATAATTTGAAAAAAAAAATGAAAAAAAAAAAATGGAAAAAAAAAGTTTAAAAATAATAATGCTTGCTACTGGAGCCCAGATTTTTTTTCCAGTCAAATTGAAAAATAATTTGAAAACAAAAAATGAAAAAAAAAAATTAAAAAAAAAAAAAAAAAATTTAAAAAAAAAGTTTTAAAAATAATAATGCTTGCTATTGGAGACCAGATTTTTTTTAATAGTCCTATATTTATCTACATATATCTGCAGAGGTCCACATAATGCCACAATATTTTCAACACAGTACCCAATGTATTGATTTACCTGTATAAATTACCTGGTCAGCAGTGGTCAAGCAGTGGACATCTGCACATGCTAGCCCATGCTTAGCACATGGTTCTCCCAGTTTCTATTGTTCTCTCTACAGGTAAGGTGTACAGAGCACACGAGAAAAAGGTATACAGAGCAGACGAGAAAACAGGTCTTCATGCATTATTGTCCAGTTTGTAGAGTGCGCAAAACAAAAAAGGGAGATAACTGAAAAATTAGCTACGCAAGAGTTGTCATTCTTGTGCGCGACACACCTCCGGGTCGTGGTCTATGCATGTGTGAAGTTTCATGAAAATATTCCAAAGGGTGTTCGAGTTATGCTCCGGACAAGAAGTGTCTGCGGCGGACGCGGACGCGGCGCGCTGTCAAATCCATAGTATCCCCCGACGGAGTCCGGGGGATACAATAACTCATAAATACAGTTATCACAAGCGCTACTACAGACCAATAATGCTGCTAATAACCGAGTAGTTTCAACAATTTATTAATTTGTACAATATTTATAACAATTGCATAACATATGAATTAGAATCGCTTTACTTATTGTAAAATCAACTATGGCTAATCTATGTTACATACTTGTGATGAATTAATGTGAAAGAAATGCCTATGACCAAGTAGTACAACAATATTCGCACTAAAATAATTTCTTTGAGGTTACGGAAACTGACAGTGGTGTTACAGAAGTAACCTGTCGACGAAACTGTGGATACGGAAATCGTCTGATTGATTTCCTTTAATAACTAGATTGGTGAGTAAGCGAGGCTTACGGAATACCCCCCGCGTGGGCCCAGGTACCCCTAAAATATGTAAACATTTCCAAGTGTGTGGGCTTGTGACCTTGACTCTGGGATTAGCGCGAGCGGTATAAACGTGAATTTGTCACAGGGTGGTAGAGGTCCATTGGAGCAATGAGTCTGTGAAATGTGAAGCAGATCCGAGCAAGGAAATAGAAGTTATAACCGATTTCTCTGATGTTAAGTTTTGTAAAGAGACTACCGTATAACCTCGAATTAACGCCCCCGGAGGCGTTACATTTTACAAAAGGGAGGGAGGGGGGGGGGTTTATTAGCCAGTAAAAAAAAAAATATATAAAAAAAAATAAAAAATTACCAAGGACCGCCAATTTCAAACACAAATAAGGATTTAAGGATTACGGTATTTGTGTTTGAAATTGGCGGCCATTGGGTAATTTTTTCGCCATTGGTAATTTTTTTTTTTTTTGTTTTTTTTTTTTTTTTTTTATTTCGTGGAGGGGGGGGGGGGGGGGGGGGGGCGTTAATTCGGGGTTATACGGTATGTATGTGACGTTGACCTCGAGATCAGCGGGGATTTGTCACGTCACAGCATATGAAATATTAAGAATTTTCAATGAAAGAAATAGAAGTTATAACATATTTCTCTGATGTTAAGTTTTGTAAAGAGACTAAGTATGTGACTTGACCTTGGGATCAGCGGGGGTTGGACAGTCGTAGATTTGTCACAGCATGATAATACAACCTTAGAGGAATGCACAAGTGAAATAATAAGAATTTTCAATGAAGGAAATATAAGTTATAACTTATTTCTCTGATGTTAAGTTTTGTAAAGAGACTAAGTATATGACCTTGACATTGGGATCAGCGGGGGTTGGACGGTCATGGATTTGGCATTTGGCAGCATGGTATTAGAGCCTTACAGGATGCATGTGTGAAATATTAAGAATTTTAGATGAAGGAAATAGAAGTTAGAACAATTATTTCTCTGATGTTAAGTTTGTGAAAGAGACTAAGTATTTGACCTTGACCTTGGGGATCAGCGGGGTTTGGACGGTCGTGGATTTGGCACAGCATGGTAGTAGAGACTTACAGGAATGCATGTGTGAACTATTAAGCATTTTAGATGAAGGAAATAGAAGTTAGAACAATATTTCTCTGATGTTAAGTTTTGTAAAGAGACTAAGTATTTGACCTTGACCTTGGTATGAGCGGGGGGCTGGATGGTCGTGGATTTGGCACAGCATGGTAGTAGAGCCTTACAGGAATGCATGTGTGAAATATTAAGCATTTTAGATGAAGGAAATAGAAGTTATAACAATATTTCTCTGATGTTAAGTTTTGTAAAGAGACTAAGTATTTGACCTTGACCTTGGGATCTGCGGGGGTTGGACGGTCGTGGATTTGGCACAGCATGGTAGTAGAGCCTTACAGGAATGCATGTGTGAAATATTAAGCATTTTAGATGAAGGAAATAGAAGTTATAACAATATTTCTCTGATGTTAAGTTTACGGACTAAGTATTTGACCTTGACCTTGGGATCTGCGGGGGTTGGACAGTCGTGGATTTGGCACAGCATGGTAGTAGAGCCTTACAGGAATGCATGTGTGAAATATCAAGCATTTTAGATGAAGGAAATAGAAGTTATAACAATATTTCTCTGATGTTAAGTTTACGGACGGACGGACGGACGGACGGACGGACGTTCTTACAGTACTATACTTATGTGGAAAATCACATGTTAAATATTAGCCACATAAAACGATTTTTAGCCACATAAAAGGATTTTTTAGGTGGGTAATTGTAACCAACCCTATCCTTTACCAAGTCCATAACCCTGTGGGGCTAGCCACCTGACTCCAGTATACCCCCCCCCCCCACACAACTCGTTGCGGGGGTATAAATACAGGGATAACTGCATGGTGGTTTTATACGAACTTAGGACCGATTCCGTAAAATATCTCTTTGAACAGAAGCCAGAATTAGTATGTGGACATTTCGTCGGTCCTCAAATCCGTCTATAGGAGTTAGATTCCCGCCAGCGCCACTAGTTATTTTGATGTGATCTTGTGATCTTTTGTATTGACATTGGCCCGATGCCGGTACGATATGGTACTGCCAGCAGGGATGTACATGCATGTATTTATCCGGAACGTCTCAAATGATGTTGACATGAAATAATGAATAGAGCACAAATATGATCTATGCGTTGTCTATTTCCAGGACAGTACGATATGCTGCAGGTACTGCCTCACCAGATGATCAATGTAACTTTATAATGCTATGTAGGAACCAGTCCACTAATAGTAGAACATCATAGAACCCGTATATGGTAGGGTGGCATGAAGGAGTAAATTCTCGGCATTGGTTGTTATTATTATAAATAAAATGTTGGTGAAAACAAATGTACTGGGTGATCCAAAATATCTGTTACACCTTTCATTGGTAATAATTTTTTTTATTAATTAACATTTTTACATTAATGAAAGGGCGTATTGTAGCTGAGACATGTACAATTTTCTGTGTAAAATTTCAGCACAATAGAATGACACGTGTTATAACAAAAGCGATTTCAAATAATTTAACATTTCGCAAAAACGAGAGTTGTGACGTTGGCTGACGTTGGCCGACGACGTTACTGGAATTGAGGAAGTCTCCACTGCCTGTGTCTTCCTTGACCACACAGAATGTGTGTAGTGCCTACGAAAATGTTAAATAGTGCGTCCAACGCTTTTGTTGCAACATATGCCACATATTCTTTGTAGGATTCGTTTTGATGTTGCTTTTTAAGTACTAAACACCTTGTCTATCCGAGTTTCACAAGGAAAGTCGAAATCTATCATTAAAAATTCCGCGAAATGATGTCACTTTTGACGTCATCATGACGTCACACAACAGAATGTCAAACGTCACAAACACAATTGGAATATATTTTACATCTATTAGCTTTCACAGTGGCTAATTATTTTTTCTGTAAGTTTTTAACTAAAGAGCCGTGTGTCAACACATTTGTAACAGATATTTTGGAATACCCGGTATGTCTGTGCCAGACATGTTCTTTTTTTATAATATTTACATGGTGCATATGCTTGTGTTTATTTTTGGGGCCAGAAATAATGGGATGGTGGGGGCCAGATTTCAATGGTCGTCCAAAAGTGAAAATAGACGGTGCCGCCATATTTTGGGAAATAACCGGATCCAGGCGCATGACCACGTGTTTGGCATGACTCTAGAACCGGCTTTGGACTACGACTCCAGAAATGTAGGCAGGGGTATGTGATTTTGCGCGGGTAAATTGTGGCTGGCATGATCGTGTGACTGTACGTCTATGAGAAATCAATTGTATGTCTGTGTCCTGTATACACATGTCCGTACATAATATGCATACATGCCTCAACCACGGCACTATATGGTAACAGAGAAACACGACTCGATGTGTACATACAGTGTGGCGGACGGCACATAGACGGACAGGTGTAGAAAAGTATTTCCACTCACCTATTGTCATGGCGGGTTACCCAGATAGACAAGACATATATCGAACCCACTGAGCCCCTATATATACAATATATCTCCATTGGCCTATATAACATGTGGTAAATTTACCAGGAAAACATGTTTTATGGCTTAACACGGAAATTTCAACATGTTTTTACGATGGATACAGATGTCAGTTTCTGTAACACCCTGTCAGTTTCCATATCCACAATTATAGATCATGTGACTTCCGTACCCCAAACAATAAATTAATTTTATCAAAAACTCGAATGTTTGGCTTCGTAGGCCGTGAAAACTTGGTGTTATGATAAATAAAATAAAATATATGCTAACATCTAACACAGTAATACAATTTTCTTCGCTAGAATCACAGTAGTATTTATTTTTATATTTACATGTAAAACCCCGTACACAATGTTTGTTTTCGATTTCTAGACTCTGCAATAAGATTGATCCAGCTTCTCTGCTAGGGAACATGCCATAAACTTATTAAACATATTAAACATACAGCAATTTCAGAAACAAATATAAAAACTTACCTTTTTATGAACAAAACCGAAATGGCGGCATGAAAATAATCATTTGACTTCCGTATCTGAAATCGTTCAGTTGTCTCGCACGTTGTAACGTAGTAGCCATACAATGATGAGGTAACAGAGTAGTATGTGTGAACGATTGATACACAAGAATCAAATACCTTCTGAATTGGTACATACCGGTAATCATTGAATTTGTGTCGGAACATAGTTGATCACCTATTATGCTGAACATATTTCTGTATATGGGTCGAATACCAGGAATTATTGTACTTTAATGAAGTTTACAAAAGTCAGGTTCCACAATTGCTGATTGATCTTGGTGCTATTGGTAGTGCAATGCAATTGGATTTCCGATGTTTAAATGCATTCGGACCCTTTACTTCATCTAACAATGTGCAGAAATGGTCTACACACATCCTGCCTTACCCTTGTTGACACTTATTTGATTGCATGATTGATTTACCTGTCTTCTACTTTGAGTCAATCATAACTTTCAGAATAAGATTCATGGCCAATGAATATGCTCAGAATCTTGTACATGTTTGGAGTTGGAATTATTTTGTTATAATTACGTGGTTGTTTTACAAATAAAACTGAATCTGTATAATTCATCAAGGGCAGCATTGTCACTAGGCTAATCCCCTCGCTGGCAGCCTTGATAATAAAAAACTTTTATACATTTTTGCCTTACAAACAAGGTGAACATAAGTCCGCAGTGACCTTGACCTTAGACGGTCGGATGTGTGTCATATGCAAAGCACCATCCCTAGATACACATTGTGGCCAAATATTATTTAAATCGGTGATGCGGTTCATATGTTATTGAACTAGAAATGTGGCCTGTCGGCACACGAATGCCCCCGCTGGCAGCCAAAGAAAACGAGGCATATTTGATTATAAGCCATTTACCCGAGCGTCAAGGTTTTGAACGCACCTTGACCCTGGGCTTAGTGGGGGCGGGACGAATGTGGATTTGTCACAGGGCGGTAGAGGACCATTGTAGCAATGCGTGTGTGAAATGTGAAGCAGATCCGAGCAAGGAAACACAAATTATAAGCCAAAGGTCAAGGTCGAAGTACTGGGTGGTGGAGTGTGTAGGGCATGTTGATATGTATCATGTGTATAAATATTTAAGCGATTGGCAAAAGTATTGAGAAGTTAGTGTAGGATTGAGAAACGTGCACGTAGATTTGTCCCAAAGTGCCAAGCAAACATTTAAAGTGGAAAAGGTCAAGGCCAAAGGTCAAGGTCGAAGTACTGGGTGGTGGAGTGTGTAGGGCATGTTCATATGTAGCATGTGTATAAATATTTAAGCGATTGGCAAAAGTATTGAGAAGTTAGTGTAGGATTGAGAAACGTGCACGTAGATTTGTCCCAAAGTGCCAAGCAAACATTTAAAGTGGAAAAGGTCAAGGCCAAAGGTCAAGGTCGAAGTACTGGGGGGTGGAGTGTGTAAGGCATGTTCATATGTATCACGTGTATAAATATTGACATAATATGTCAAGCCATGTAAAAGTTACTAAAGAATATGGTAATATCGGGACGTACGGACGGACGGATGGGACGGACGTACAGACGGGACGGACGTACGGACGGACGCCGGTAACACTATATGCCCCCGTACCTTTCGGTAGCGGGGGCATAAAAATGTAAGGTGTTACTATTGTACACCCGTACGTACATAGAATGGACTAGCGCTACATGTATATACCATCTTGCATATTGACGAGGGGGTAAAAAGCAGTTAGATATGACCTTGAGTGAACATTGGCTATTTCAAGTTGATTAAATGCTTATAAATCATCCTACCCATTAACCATTGTGTGTAAATATCTATGATTAAACTTACCTACAATATCTCTGACAACATGCCAAGCTGTCATAATGTATTTTGTTCCAACTCTAAAGCAAGTTCCGTACACATTTAAACCCACTAGTACTCCCACAGATTTCATACTGTTACTCCGCCGATCCATCTCGGATTGTAGCATGGTATCGTCAGTTTTTTTCTTCAGTTCGCTGGCGTATGACGTTGCTGTAGTGTTTAACGCAGTCGCTCTGCCATCTGTCTCATCCGTTCTCTCAGCTGTAGAATTATACTTGACAATGTTTAACACACTACACTACACTACACTGTTCTACGATTTTCTGACGACCTATGTTTTGCATATTAAACACATTAAATCTGGCCAAAAATTGGTGTCACTGTTTTACTATTCACGAAAAGGTATCAAAGCTTAGATATGTGTTGGGATTTAATGTGTTATGACCAAACATAGGTTGGCTGGAAAATGTGCAACAAACATTCCAACAGTCCAATTTACTAATATTTGCGAACGGTGTAGATTCTGATAAGCCGGCTGTATGTGCAGAAGGCATGTGTAAAGTTTCAGATGGATTGACAGAAAGCTGTGAGGAGTTAACTACACAAACTGTATACCTTATACCGGCCGGACTGTATGCAAAAGTGTAGATAAAATATTCCAAAGAGCCGTATTTGAGTTTATATGCTCCGGACAAAAACTGTCTGCGGCGGACGTGGAATTGGACAATGTTCGGTGTCAAATCCATAGTATCACCCAACCTTAGTCCAGGAGATACAACTATACCATTAAATAAATAATTCACATGATATTTTGACACGACAACAAATATTTATGAGCGCATTTAAATTTGATGTACTGACAAAACTAAATACGTTAAAATAGATTTGGGAGCCATTTTGAAAAATGGCTGGCGATAATGGTGTTTCCTCAAACATGTGAAAATAAACAAGAGGGCCATGATGGCCCTAATTCGCTCACCTGACTCCATGAACACCAGAGGAGAATGTGACATTGAGTTCATATGTGTTTTAAACAAATTGTTCTATTTTTAAATGGCGGTCATCTTGGATTAAGCGAGGACTCTCATTTTACCAAATCTGAAAATGCTTCACCCAAGGATCATAACTTACAATGAAGTTTGGCCAGCATCGGCCATGTGGTTCCTGAGAAAAATACATTCAAAATCTTGAATAAATGGACCTTATGGAGGCCATCATGGATGACATAATAATCCGATTCCGACAAATATTGCACCAGAGAAATCGCCTCATCGATACCTTCAATTTGATATATGACATGAGCATATTCGGTCAAAAATAAAATTTGACCCCACGGGCCACGCCCATTTTTGACCCCGGGGTCACCATTTTAACAACTTTGAAAGAGCACTGTACATCGATCATTCCTAATAAGTTTCGTCGAAACCCGGCTGGCGGTTGATGAGAAGATATTTTAACGTATGCTATTTTTAGACGGCGGCCATCTTGGATTAGCGATGACCTCCATTTTAACAAATCTGAAAAGGCTTCACCCATGGACCATAACTTTAAACGGTTCATGTGAAGAAGAATTTTGAAATCTCTAATAAAAGAACGACCTTTTGACCTTTCGGCGGCCATCTTGGATGACATAACCATCCGATTTCAACAAAATCATCGCCTCGTTAATACCTTCGATTTGATATATGACATGACCATATTCGGTCAAAAATAAAATTTGACCCCACGGGCCACGCCCATTTTTGACCCCGGGGTCACCATTTTAACAACTTTGAAAGAGCATTGTACATCGATCATTCCTGCCAAGTTTTGTCGAAATCCGGTTGGCGGTTCTTGAGAAGATTTTTGAAGAATTTGTGCTATTTTTAGACGGCGGCAAAAACAATAACTTTAACGCATTTGCCTTACAAAAAAACCGGACGACGCGGACGACGCGGACGACGCGGACGACGCGGACGACGCGGGAAAAAGCACCGACTATAGTCGCGCCAAAAAACCGGACAACGACGGAAAAAGCGCCAACTGTAGTCGCGCCTCTGCTAAAGCAGGCGCGACAAAAATAAAAAGAGACAACATACGCAATGTCAAGGGTCACAACTCTGCCAATACTAGATGAATCCGCATCAAAAACCCCAAGTGCACAACTTCAAATAGTGATAAACGTTTGTGTAAAATTTTGCAACTCTAACTCAAACTCTTTTGAAAGTATGCGACATAAATTTGTCATGAAATTTGTGATGGACAAAATAGCCAATTTTCAAGGTCAAGTGTCATAACTACATTCTTACTGGATGGTTACGCAAACAAATCCTCAGGTGCACAACTACACATGCTAACATTCCTATAACCATTTGAGTTACCGGCGACACAAGTAAACAAGAGCTGTAGGAGAAAAGCATAGCTCGACTACGAGGGTACACATATACACATGTACACATAGCTTGACAAACAAGGTGGCCGCGGCCAGCATAAAAACCTTAACCAAGGTTGACTAAAAACCTTAACCAAGGGAAATTAACTAAGTAATTCAAGGTTAAATGTAGGTCAATGTCAGATATAGGTCAGGGTTATAAAAGACTATGTCAGTACATATGGAGAGTGCGATGGTGGTTCCAGTTGAAAAAAGCAAACTAGACATTCTAAGTCCGTGAACTTGAGCCCTGGCATAAATGGGGGTCGTCGGTTTGTTGCAGTTAAGTGATGTATGAGTGTCAGAAGAAGGGGTGGGTATAATGAAAGATTTCCGCAAAGGGAAAGAGAAGTTAAAAGGAAATTTTTTACAAATGTTTTTAAGTTTTTTTCTAAGTTTCTAAGTCCGTGACCTTGACCCCTAGCATAAATGGGGGTCGTAGGTTTGTTGCAGAATGATGTATGAGTGTCAGAGAAGGGGCGGGTAAAATATGAAAGATTTCCGCAAAGGGAAAGAGAAAGTTAAAAGGAAATTTAGAATTGTTAAGTTTTGTGACGGACGGAAAGACGGACGGACGGACGGACAAGCTGACTCCAGTATACACCCCCCGCAACGAAGGGGGGGGGGGGTGGGGTGGGGTGGTATAAATAAGTAAATAATTCAAGGTTAAATGTAGGTGAAGGCAAAATATAGGTCAGGGGTTATTGAAGTACATCCCTATGAGAAAAAGTTATCCAAATATGATGTCTGTATGCACAATAGTAATCCATCTACAAGCTTGACTAAATACCTTAACCAAGGTTGACTAAAAACCTTAACCAAGGGGAATTAACTAAGTAATTCAAGAGGAAATGTAGGTCAAGGTCAAATATAAATCAGGGGTTATTGATGTACATCCCTATGAGAAAAGGTTGTCCAAGTATGGTGTATGTATGCACAATAGTATTCCATAGCTTGACTAAAAACCTTAACCAAGGTTGACTAAAAACCTTAACCAAGGGGAATTAACTTAAGTAATTCAAGGTTAAATGTAGGTCAAGGTCAAATATAGGTCAGGGGTTGTTGATGTACATCACTAGGAGATGAAGTTGTCCAAGTATGGTGGGTGTAGAGCCAGGAATATTCCATATAGAAGCTTGACTAAAAACCTTAACCAAGGCGTGACGGAGACGCCGACGCCGGGGTGACTACATAAGCTCTAACTATTCTTCGAATAGTCGGGCTAAAAATCAGCAATTTTCACTACATAGGGCGATGACTCAGCCCATACTCTATGAATCCACATCAAAATCACCAGATGCACAAGTCCACATGTTGATAAACATTCCTAAAAGGTTTCATGACTGTAGCCCAACTAGTCTTTCAAGTTGAAAATCGCCACTTTTCACTAAGTCAAGGACCATAAATCAAAACGGAATATTTACATAAAAAAAAAAAATATTCAGTTCTGAAATTAGAATAACCTGACCTGGTGCCAGGTCCATACCACACCAATGTCGCTTCCCCTGAAAGTAATAGGAATACGAATAATCGTAATACTCACAGGGGTAAAACCAGATTCAACTGACACATAAAACAAGAGCTGTAGGAGAACAGCATAGCTCGACTTACGAGGGTTGTCGATGTACACATAGCTTGACAAACAAGGTGGCCGCGGCCTGCATAAAAACCTTAACCAAGGGAAATTAACTAAGTAATTCAAGGTTAAATGTAGGTCAATGTCAGATATAGGTCAGGGGTTATTGATGTGCATCACTAGGAGATGAAGTTTTCCAAGTATGGTTGCTGTAGGCCCAGGAGTATTCCATATACAAGCTTGACTATAAACCTTAACCAAGTTGGAGTACAAACCTTAACCAAGGTGAAATAAGTAAGTAATTCAAGGTTAAATGTAGGTGAAGGTAAAATATACGTCAGGGGTTATTGATGTACATCCCTATGAGAAAAAGTTATCCAAGTATGGTGTCTGTATGCACAATAGTATTCCATCTACAAGCTTGACTAAAAACCTTAACCAAGGTCGACTAAAAACCTTAACCAAGGGGAATTAACTAAGTACCGTAAAGATTCTAATACATGCCCAGGCGTCTATTAGAATCACCACTGGCTCCGAAGTCCAGGTTGGGCGTTTAATAGAGGCTAGTGTTATTCAGCAAAGGGAAAACGATAAAAAATATACGATGTTCTGCTATCTGAACAAAAACATAACAAAGGGACGTTACTCTCAAACGCCAGACTTGATTGTACTGTCTGTCAGTTTATAAACATTTGGGCCAAGACGTTTCGGCCCACTCTGGTCATTATGGTACAGTCGGTAGAAATGTTAAATTTAATGGTAATGTATATCAAGACAGCGTCAATCATTAATGCTGATCAGATTTACGCCTACGGACGTTTCGTCAGCGTCAGCGTTTCGGATCTGTCGGGTTTGAGATGCTTTGAAAATGGCGTCTCCGTAACCGTGTAAATTCTGATCACCCTGTGTCCGTGCAAATAGCTAAGCTAATGAGGAATTTACTGTGACACCGGAAACAGTCGAATTTCGCTTCCGCTTTTGAAAGTGAAAGTAGCAATTATGTTTTTTCCTCGATTTTAAAGGAAGTTGCTTTCTAAATAATGGAAAGAAAAAAAATCTAATTGGACAATTAGCTCCGATTTTGTTTCAAGTCGGTACTGGGCATTTATTAGAGGCACTAATTTCGTGAAAATCGGCCAAAAAATGCGTCATTTTCAACGTAAAAAGAGGGGGGTGGGCGTCTATTAGAATCTTTACGGTAATTCAAGAGGAAATGTAGGTCAAGGTCAAATATAGATCAGGGGTTATTGATATATATCCCTATGAGAAAAGGTTGTCCAAGTATGGTGTCTATATGCACAATAGTATTCCATGTACAAGCTCGACTAAAAACTTTAACCAAGGTTGACTGAAGACCTTAACCAAGGGGAATTAACTAAGTAATTCAAGGTTAAATGTAGGTCAAGGTGAAATATAGGTCAGGGGTTGTTGATGTACATCACTAGGAGATGAAGTTGTCCAAGTATGGTTGGTGTAGGGCCAGGAGTATTCCATCTACAAGCTTGACTAAAAACCTTAACCAAGGGGAACTAGAACTATCACAGGAGTGATCATAATGCCCCCACAAAGAGTTGGACTTACACATAGCTTAACATTAGAAGAGTTTTATAGGTTTGAATAAAAATTTTATGATCATTATTTAAAGCTGGCCTTAGAGATGTGTGACATTGACCTTTTACCTGCGTACGTGGTCAATGAAAATGAGATAATCTGAAAACATTTGAAAATTCATTCATCAGTTATAGAGGATCTTACACGAGTAATGGATTAATATGATTTTGATTAAAAACTCTGTGCCGAGTTTGTCAAGAACGCAATGAATCAATTTAATAAAAATAGAAAAAATGGGTAAGTTAAAAGGATGATATTTTTATAAAAAAAGTGTGTATAGTTTCAGATCAATCCACTGAACGGTTTCAGAGGAGGTGTGTACACAAACTATGCAGTTTATCTGTCTGCCGCCTGCAATAGGTTTGACCTTTGACCTTCAACTGTGACCTTGACCTTGGACGTAGGTGCGTGGTTATTGATCGCGACACACCTTCTCATCCTGAGTAACATTTGTGCCAAGGCATTTGATAATCCATGCATCGGTGTAGAAGATATAGAGCGGAAGGGAATTTCAATAGGTTTGACCTTTGACCTTCAACTGTGACCTTGACCTTGGACGTAGGTGCGTGGTTATTGATCGCGACACACCTTCTCATCATGAGAAACACTTGTGCCAAGCCATTTGATAATCCATGCATCGTTGTAGAAGATACAGAGCGGAAGGGAATTTCGATAGGTTTGACCTTTGACCTTCAACTGTGACCTTGACCTTGGACGTAGGTACGTGGTTATTGATCGCGACACACCTTCTCATCATGAGAAACATTTGTGCCAAGCCATTTGATAATCCATGAATCGGTGTAGAAGATATAGAGCGGAAGGGAATTTCAATAGGTTTGACCTTTGACCTTCAACTGTGACCTTGGACGTAGGTGCGTGGTTATTGATCGCGACACACCTTCTCATCATGAGAAACATTTGTGCCAAGCCATTTGATAATCCATGCATGGGTGTAGAAGATATAGAGCGGAAGGGAATTTCCAACAGACCGACAGACCGACCGACCGACCGACAGACAAGCTGACTCCTATATACCCCCTCAAACTTTGTTTGTGGGGGTATAATTAACTAAGTAATTCAAGAGGAAATGTAGGTCAAGGTCAAATATAGATCAGGGGTTATTGATGTACATCCCTATGAGAAAAGGTCGTCCAAGTATGGTGTCTGTATGCACAATAGTATTCAAAGTACAAGCTTGACTAAAATCTTTAACCAAAGTTGACTAAAAACCTTAACCAAGGGGAATTAACTAAGTAATTCAAGGTTAAATGTAGGTCAAGGTCAAATATAGGTCAGGGGTTATTGATGTACATCACTAGGAGATGAAGTTGTCCAAATATGGTGGGTGTAGGGACAGGAGTATTCCGTATAAAAGCTTGACTAAAAACCTTAACCAAGGCGTGACGCCGACGCCGGGGTGACTACATAAGCTCTAACTATTCTTCGAATAGTCGAGCTAAAAATGCCAAAGACGTACGTGATGGCCAAACCTTTACATGCTCCCACCTGCATCCCACGAGAAGAATGGAGAAATGCACAAGCATTTAGAGAAAATCTACTGAATATGAAATTTCAAAGTTATTTGACATTCAGCTTGGACACGGGGAGCATGGGTGGGGAATGAACATATGGATAATAAACATGTACATGAAGTTTGAAGCAAATCGGTTATACGCTATAGAAGTTATAGGGAAATGAAATGCACGTATCTACTGAATGTGATAATCTACTGAATATGAAAGTTAACTAGAAAATGTGGTCCGTCGACGCACTTAGGGCCCCTATTTGAGAAACTCTACAACTAGATGGTTGGTAAATCCGACAAATTCTCCCCGATGACGCCTGGATTGAAATTCAGTCCTTCACCCTGGGTATTAGTGTAGTATTCAAGTTGATATCCCAAGCAGTCACAGAAATATAGCAAAAGTAAAACTTGGACGGCGGATGCCAGACGCCAGACAAAGCGGTATTAAACTATATGCTCTCCCAAAAAAAACAAGAAATGCGTCTGTCGAACGCGGATGCCACCTGCAGCATATTTGAGAAACTGTGACAAAGTGGTTAACCGAAAAGTGTGACGGACGGACAGACAGACAGACAGACGGACAGACGGACGGACGTACAGACGGACAAACTTACATTTCGGACCTTAGGGGGTACTTCCTATATAAAAGATCAAAGGAAATACCCCGTAAGACACAATAGGCTTACGGGGTACGGATTAAGTTCCATTGTGTTCTAACCCTAACCCATTGTCTTAGACCACGCCCCCTACCCCATAAGTACCCTAATGTGTGCCCGGACGGACAGACGGACAGACAGACGGTCCAAACACTATATGCCACCTGGTGGCATAAAAATTGGGCAGCATAAAAAAACAGATAGACGGACGTACGATCAGTAGCGAGAGTAATTATATAAATGTAAAAGGATGTATCGTTACTAAGTAATACATGTGGGCAATATGAAGATATTAGCTGAACGCAAACAGAAATTATACGTGATTTGAGAAACTCTTACAAAACTTTCAAATAAATAGACAGACAGACGGACCTACGATCAGTAGCGAGGGTAATAGTGTTAATGTGGAATGATGTATAGTTACTTAGTAATGCATGTGGGCAATATGAAGATATTAGCTGAAGGCAAACAGAGAGTATACGTGATTTTAGAAACTCTTACAAAAACTTCAAATAAATAAAGAGACAGACGGACATAAGTATGATCAGTAACGAGGGTAATTGTATTAATGTGGAATGATGTAAAGTTACAAAGTAATGCATGTGTGCAATATGAAGATATTAGCTGAAGGCAAACAGAAATTATAGGCCAAGGCAAGCATGTATGGGGTGGGGAATGAAAATATGAATGATGAGACACATGCACATGAAGTCTGAATATGAAATTTCAAAGTTATTTGACCTTGATCTTAGGCACGGGGGAGCATGGTTGGGTTGGCGAATGAAAATATGGATGGTAATAAACATGTACATGAAGTTTGAAGCCAATTGGTCTTATGGTAAAGAAGTTATAGCAAAATGGGAAACGTGATGGACAGACAGACGGACGGACGACTTTTGCATCCCTATATCTCATGTTCGCTACGCGATAGTCAAACAATTGTTAAGTGTTTCAGTGACCGTGTGAATGTCAGAAAAGTTAAGGATGTTAAAGGTACATGCCCACGTCTGATATAAAATGTATAATAATGCCAATCAATACGTAGTGTAATGGTGAATTAATGTTTATTTTGCAAGAAAATGTCTCAGATGCTGTCTCTGATATAAACGAGGATGGCCGCGGCCCGAAAGTCGAGCCCGCCGAGGCATTTGATGGTCTCAGAGTGTATTTATTTGAAGTTTTATGCCCAATAAGCATACAAAGTTTCAAGCAAATCTGACTTACGGTTAGAGAGATAGTAGGTATGTGAAAACTTTAACACAAATTTTGACAGAAACTTTTAAAGCAAACTTCCAAGTCATTTGACCTTGACATAGAGGCACAGGGGACGCATGAGTGGGACACAGAATGAATATATGGATGATGACTAATAAGCGTATGAAGTTTCAAGTCAATGTGACTTAGGACTGCAGAGATATAAGGTATTTAAAAACTTTAACACAGATTTCGGACGCACGCATGGACACATGGACGCACGCTCGGACGCACGAACAGACACCTGGACGTCATTGTGATCACTGTCTCGCTTTCCGCAAGCGGGCTCGACAATCACAGTATGTGCCTACTGAGTGGGCATGTACCTTTAATAATTGGATTAACTAGATTGATCAGTAAGCGAGGCTTACGGAATACCCCCCGTGTGGGCCTAGGTACCCCTACATATGTAAAATTTTCCAAGTGTGTGGGCTTGTGACCTTGACTCTGTGCTTAGCGGGGGCGGCACGAACGTGAATGTGAAGCAGATCCGAGCAAGGAAATAGAAGTTATAACCAATTTCTCTGATGTTAAGTTTTGTAAAGAGACTAAGTATGTGATCTTGACCTTGGGATCAGCGGGGATATGTCACAGCATGATAGTAGAGCCTTAGAGGAATGCATGCATGAAATATTAAGAATTTTAGATGAAGTTATAACATATTTCTCTGATGTTAAGTTTTGTAAAAAGACCATGTATTTGACCTTGGGATAAGCGGGGGTTGGACGGTCGTGGATTTGGCACAGCATGGTAGTAGAGCCTTACAGGAATGCATGTGTGAAATATTAAGCATTTTAGATGAAGGAAATAGAAGTTATAACAATATTTCTCTGATGTTAAGTTTTGTAAAGAGACTAAGTATTTGACCTTGACCATGGGATCAGCGGGGGTTGGACGGTCGTGGATTTGGCACAGCATGGTAGTAGAGCCTTACAGGAATCCATGTGTGAAATATTAAGCACTTTAGATGAAAGAAATAGAAGTTATAACAATATTTATCTGATGTTAAGTTTTGTAAAGAGACTAAGTATTTGACCTTGACCTTGGGATCAGCGGGGGTTGGGACGGTCGTGGATTTGGCACAGCATGGTAGTAGAGCCTTACAGGAGGAATGCATGTGCGAAATATTAAGCATTTTAGATGAAGGAAATAGAAGTTATAACAATATCTTGATATTAAGTTTTGTAAAGAGACTAAGTATTTGACCTTGACCATGGGATCAGCGGGGGTTGGACGGTCGTGGATTGGCACAGCATGGTAGTAGAGCCTTACAGGAATGCATGTGTGAAATATTAAGCATTTTAGATGAAGGAAATAGAAGCTATAACAATATTTCTCTGATGTTAAGTTTTGTAAAGAGACTTAAGTATTTGACCTTGACCATGGGATCAGCGGGGGTTGGACGGTCGTGGATTTGGCACAGCATGGTAGTAGAGCCTTACAGGAATGCATGTGTGAAATATTAAGCATTTTAGATGAAGGAAATAGAAGTTATAACAATATTTCTCGGACTCCAGTATACCCCCCCCCCCCACCCCACAACTCATTGCGGGGGGTATAATGAAACTGTGTCGCATATGTCCACATGTACAAATGTGCAAAGTAATAGACCTAGTAATAATGATGTTATGGCATGTAGTCCTGTCGATATTTGGCATATTAGCTCGAACTTGGACTTAGCGTATATAGATGCACGATGGTTTTTTGCTGATTTTACATCTATTATTGAAATCTGACAGATGACCTTGAGCATTTTCCAAAATTCAATATGGCATCCAAGATGAATGCTCAAAACAACAAAACAAGGTATTGCCTATTAATCGTGTAAATATACTGTTTTATTACCAGAGCATTCTATATCTGTCCAAATCAAGACAAAACAATTTAACCATGTGGTGTAATCTCAAAAGGTCGGCAGATTTTTGGGCAAAACATAATCACTGTAGCTGCTATATTTACTATTTGTTGTAACAAATGTGAAATTAAATTAAATAATTAGTGATAATTGGAATGAAGAACATGACATTCACTGAAATTAGACAATGACATTTAAGAATTATTTTCACTGGTCGCAGATCTCCGGAACAACAACAATTTGGTCCCAATTACAGAATGGTTGGCTCCGATTGGTTGATTTCAGCAAGCAGTTTTACAACATGCTGCCAGTTGTAGGCTAACACTTGTGCAATGTGTTGTAGTCTAAAAGTGGAACAAAGGCGGTTACTGTATTTTAAACATACATTAAATCAAAATACCAAAAGTACTGACATGAGGTTATATCTAGAATGGGTTGAATATAGTCAATATCTAGGTAATATAGAGCTTAGTTAAATGTTGTCAAATGTAGATCAAGTTCACATGGTATATGGCCGTTCCTTATTTCAGGCTCTGTTGGCAATACCTTGATTTTTCTTATATAATAATTATGCATATACCATACTTTAAACCACATCCCTAAAAGGCCATAAAGTGTGTTTTATGTGGCCGCGAACACTGCACATATGAAATAATGTGTTAATATATAACTTGAACAATGTTCAAATCTATATTATGCCGATTACAATTACTTTTGAGTTTCTTTTTGCGGTTCATATTTTGTCATGGATTATCAATCATTAAATTGTACACTACTGTCTGTTTTACGAAACCTGCTCAATTTTTACGTCCATATAAACAATGCAAAAACAATAAAAAAAAATCGATAAATATTAACTTTTATAAGAATGAGCCTTCTATTTATTTCGTGAAATTTAGTCAAATATTGATTTTATTACGAAAAATGAGTGATCTAACTAAGAAAACATGTTACATTTTGAAAATCGGTCCACTATTTTTGAAATTAGAAATATTTCCCCATGTTAAACCCCCATAGACATCTTCACTCTCGCAATAAAATCAATATTGGACCAAATTTCACGAAATAAAAAGAAGGCTCATTCATAAATTTTGCTAAAATTTAATATTATAAAAAAAAATGTTTTTTGCATTATTTTATGGGCATGTTTCGTGAAAAAGACAGTAATCTAATGGTTTACAAGGTTGGCACTGAAATAATGTTTGATCAAGGTAATGTTAATTCCAGTTAACACCGCTCTGCCACACACAGTTTTGATGTAATAAATGATACATCCCGACTTCGTTTCTGTGTTCTCTCTCCCACGTCACACATGTTTTGCACGGTCAACATTTCGTCTAATATGGCCGCCATAACATTAAACAAACTGGTGTTGCACATTTGCTCACAAACATGATGGTTTATAGTACTTACAAATGAATCCGAATGGGTAGTAATCACTATTAAATGGTATAAATGTGCATGTGTTTTTTATGCTCACTTACTACTCCCAACTTATAACATTTCCTTTGAAGGATGGGTCATGGCCTATGGTATATGGCATTGAACTTCAATAACAGAGGTTGTTAGTTCAATCCTTACCCTAGACGTGAAAAATACTTCATATTTTACTTTCATCCCACTGGTCTGTTGGATGAGACATTAAACTATATGACCTTAGCTGTTGCCAGGACGCTAAAACACTGTTGGTACACTTTCCAACTGTGCAGCCAACGATCCCGGAATATTAATATACTAGAGAAAGTGAGCAGGTGCAACTTTTAACACAAATCTTACGGACGCAAATTTCTAAGTAATTTGACTTTGACCTTAGACATGAAGGCCGCATGGGTGTAGTAAGGAATGAAAATATGGATGATGATAAGGAAGTATACAAAGTTTGAAGTCAATCGGACTTACCGCTGCAGACATAATGGGTACCCGAAAACTAAATATTACGGACGCAAATTTCTAAGTAATTTGACTTTGGACACGAAGGCCGCATGAAATATGGATTGATGATAAGGAAGTATGTGAAGTTTGAGATCAATCCGCCAAACTGTTACAGAGATAATGGGTACCCAAAAACGCGGACAGACGGACAAACGAACAGACTGACGGACGGACGGACGAATGGAATTACGACTAGAAAAAGTCGATGGCGCGCCATCGCAATATACCCACTTTCCCCAAATGCTAAGTCCGAAAGGGGAAGGTAATCCATGATGGAGGGTCGAATAAAAAATCCGAATTCACTTTGCGCATCAGCACATCAAAACGAAGCTACGAACCAAATATCAGACGCGTAGGTATTAAGGAGAAAAAGTTTTTCGAGTTACAAGGAAAAAATGGGAAATTCTGAGTCCGAAAGGGGGAGATAATCCATGATGGAGGGTCGGATGAAAAATCACTTTGCGCATGTGCACATGATAACGAAGCTACATAGCAAATATGAGGCGCGTAGGTATGAAGGTGAAAAAGATTTTCGAGTTACAAGGAAAAAATGGGAAATTCTGAGTCCGAAAGGGGGAGATAATCCATGATGGAGGGTCTGATCAAAAATCCGAATTCACTTTGCGCATCTGCACATGATAACGAAGCTACATAGCAAATATGAGGCGCGTAGGTATGAAGGTGAAAAAGTTTTTCGAGTTACAAGGAAAAAATGGGAAATTCTGAGTCCGAAAGGGGGAGATAATTCATGATGGAGGGTCGGATCAAAAATCCGAATTCACTTTGCGCATCTGCACATGATAACGAAGCTACATACCAAATATCAGGCGCGTAGGTATGAAGGTGAAAAAGTTTTTCGAGTTACAAGAAACGTGACGGACGTACGGACGTACGGACGTACGGACGGACGGACACCCGTGACGAAAACAATATACCCATTTTTTTTTCCTAAAAAAGTGGGTATAAAAACTATATACCCCTAGACATACGTTGTATGCCGGGAAGTATAATAATAGTGGTATCATAAACAAGAGGGCCATGATGGTCCTAATTCGCTCACCTGACTCCATGAACACCAGAGGAAAATGTGACATTGAGTTCATGTGTTTTAAAAAAAATTGTGCTATTTTTAGATGGCGGTCATCTTGGATTAAGCGATGACTCTCATTTTACCAAATCTGAAAATGCTTCACCCAAGGATCTGAACTTCCTATGAAGTTTGGCCAGCATCGGCCATGTGGTTCCTGAGAAAAAGACGTTCAAAATATTGAATAAATGGACCTTTTGGTAGCCATCATGGATGACATAATCATCCGATTCCGACAAATATTGCACCAGAGCAATCGCCTCATCGATACCTTCAATTTGATATTTGACATGAGCATATTCGGTCAAAAATAAAATTTGACCCCACAGGCCACGTCTATTTTTGACCCCGGGGACACCATTTTCACAACTTTGAAAGAGCATTGTAAATCGATCATTCGGTTCTTGAGAAGAAGATTTTTTAAGAATTTGTGCTATTTTTAGACGGCGACCATCTTGGATTACGTAATGACGTCATTTTAACAATTTTGTAATCCCCCTACCTAAGGACCATGACCATGAAGTTTGGTGACTATAGACCCAATGGTTACCGAGGAGAAGACGTTTGAAAATGTTCACGGACGACGACGGACGACGACGGACACATTGCGGTAACAATAGCTCACATGAGCTTCGCTCAGGTGAGCTAAAAATATGCACACTGGAAAACAAGACCCTACCGTCTGGTATGAAACAAGTATTGTTGAAGTACATGCAGCTAAACAAATCCAATACATTTGTATATTTATATGTTGGAGACCCTAGAACCGTGCTGAACTTTCAACGAGATGTTACTGAACGAACACTATATTCTGCAAGTTATGGCGCCAATTTGGTGAATCAAACATAGCTCGTATGTATTGTTTAGGCATATGATTATTGATATACACAATGTATCACAAGGGTAAAACATACAAGAATAAGAGCAACGCATATTATTATTTTTTGTGGCAGAGATGTTGGGTGCCATCGTAAAGAATACAAAGTTGTTAAGAACTGGAAAATGTGTTCATAGAACACAGATGCCCTACATATCGCTTTGATATTAAACTAGGCAAAATTCTGAGTCCAAAAGGCAGAGATAGATAATTCATGGCCCAGTGTTAAATCAATAAAAGTTTTAGGAGTTACAAGCCAACATTGAAAATGGGGAGATAATCCATGACCCGGTGGTCGAATAAAAAATTGCGCATTTACTCTTCATAAGGAAGCTATCTACCAAGTTTTAGGTCTGTATAAACGTTTTAGGAGTTAGGACAGACGGAATGGACGGACAGACAAGGGTAACACTAAATGCCCCCTCCACCATTGTCATCAATAAAATAGGGCATCACATTCCTATTATAAGCTGTTTTTCGCACAGCAAAATTAAATGTAAAATACTTGCATATTCATGAACATTAATTTGGTGGCCATCATGAAAACGAATGAACTTGCGCATTGATGAATAATTAGAAAAATTAAATTATAGTATTACGTTATACAAAACACTAAATGAGACTCAATATCGATTGCTATGCGCAAAGTGAATTTGCAATGCAGCTTTGCACTTGTTAAAGCCATTGTGAGGAATTAGATATGGTATTGGTGAGCATCTTGAATGTCAGTTTGTAGTAAAAAGCATACGTATGATGTCTACAGTACAATGTACATGCCTTAAAACAATATTATATATTACAGAAATATGTATTGGTTTCAGATTATTAAGAATCAAACAGCTCATTTTCTTGTTTTTGACAGCGATCTTGGACACCATCTTGGATTATGGAAAATGCTCAATGGTCACGTAATATCATCCGTCGGAATCCAATAATATAATAGGTCTTGAAGAAATATACACCAAGTCCGGGAGTCCCTAGATACGCATTCTGACCAAATAGTATTACTAGATGGCCGCGGCCCGCATGTCGTGCCCACCGATGCTTTGATAGTATACAGAACAAGAGTTCCGAAGGTCACAATATACGTCGAGGCACGACCAGTCAACAAGGGGAGATAACTCACTGAAAACCAATAGGCTTCTTCATCGTGCCTTGATAACCATGTAAACCATATTTGGTTACAATCGGTGAAGTAGAACTTGCGAGTTATTGCGTGGACAAGGAGTGCGAAAATTTAAAATGGCCGCCAAGGGTAGATAAGTCATCGGAAATTTTTCAAAATAAATAGACTTCTTCATCTTGCCGTGATAAACATGAATACCGAATTTGGTTACGATCGGTGAAGTAGAACTCGAGTTATTGCGTGGACAAGGATACAGAGTGGGAAAATTAAAAATGGCCGCCAAGGGGAGATAAATTTTTTAAATATCATTAGGCTTCTTCGTCTTGCCGTGATAAACATGTATACCAAATTTGGTTACGATCGGTGAAGTTTTGTTTGTTTGTTTATTAGTGTTTAACGGCCTATCAACAGCTAAGGCCATGTCACGCCAGGCAAACGGGTTCGATCCCATTTTAACCTGCTGCATTAGGGGGAAAATTGCAAAATCAGAACGGAATATTTACATCGAGAACAAATATATTCAGCCCTGAAATTAGAATAACCTGACCTGGTGCCAGGTCCATACTACACCGAAGTCACTTGGCCCCTTCCCCTAAAATAGGATTACGAATATCGTAATACTCACATAAGGGGTATAACCAGATTCAACTATCACATACAAAATGCTAAAGACGTATGTGAGGGCCAAACTAGGTCTCCAGTCGGGATTCCGGTAAGGAGTTATTGCGTGAACAAGGATACGGAGTGCGAAAATTAAAAAGGGCCGCCAAGAAGTCATCAGAAATTTTTCAAAATCAATAGGCGTCTTCGTCTTGCCGTGATAAACATGCATACCAAATTTGGTTATGATCAGGTAGGTAGAACTCTATTTATTGTGTGGACAAGGATACAGAATGTGATAATTAAAAATGGCCACCAAGGGGAGATAAGTCATCGGAATTTTTCAAAAATCAATAGGCTTCTTCGCCTTACCATGATAAACATGTATACCGAATTTGGTTACGATCGGTGAAGTAGAACTTGAGTTATTATGTGGACAAGGATACAAGTGAGAAAATTAAAAATGGCCGCCAAGGGGAGATAAGTTATTGGAAATTTTTCAAAATCAATAGGCTACTTCGTCTTGCCATGATAAACATGTATACTGAATTTGGTTACGAGCAGTGAAGTAGAACTTTTTGCGTGGACAAGTATACAGAGTGCGAAAAATAAAAATGGCCGCCAAGGGGAGATAATTCATCGGAAATTCGAAAATCAATAGGCTTCTTCGTCCTGCTGTGATAAACGTGTATACCGAATTTGGTTACAATCCGTCAAGTAGACTCTAGTTATTGCATGGACAAGCTGTGCACGACCGCCCGCCGCCCGCCCGCCCGCCCGCCCGCCCGCCCGCCCGCACAAGATAAATAAATATGTCCCGTTTTTTTTCGAACGGGCGTATAAAAACTTTAACCAAAAAAAGAAAAATTTAACCAAAAACTTTAATCTACACACCATGAAGAAGCTACATACCAAGCATCACGCCTCCAGCTATTACGGTTTAGAAGTTTTACAAGTTACAAGGCAAAATTGTGAAATTCTAAGTCAACTAGAAAATGTGTTCATAGAAAACGGCTGCCCCACATATTGCTTTGATAATAAATGAGGCCAAATTCCAAGTCAAATTTCTTTTTTACCTGAGCGTTAAAGTTTTTGAAGCACCAAGTATGTGACCTTGACCCTGGGCTTGTCGGGGGCAGGACGAACGTGGATTTGGCACAGGGCAGTAGAGGACCATTAGAGCAATGCGTATATGAAGTATGACGCTGATCCGTGAAAGGGAACAGAAATTATAAGATATTTACCAGAGCGTTAAAGTTTTTGAAGCACCAAGTATGTGACCTTGACCCTGGGCTTGGCGGAGGCAGGAAAAACGTGGATTTGGCACAGGGCGGTAGAGGACCATTAGAACAATGCGCATATGAAGTATGAAGCTGATCCGTGAAAGAAAACAGAAATTATAAGATATTTACCCCGAGTGTTAAAGTTTTTGAAGCACTAAGTATGTGACCTTGACCCTGGGCTTGGCAGGGGCAGGACGAATGTGGATTTGGCACAGGACAGTAGATGACCATTAGAGCAATGCGTATATGAAGTATGAAGCTGATCCGTGAAAATGAACAGAAATTATAAGATATTTACCCGAGCGTTAAAGTTTTTGAAGTACCAAGTATGTGACCTTGACCCTGGGCAGGACGAACGTGGATTTGGCACAGAGCGGTAGAGGACTGAACTTTGCGCATCTACTCATCATAAGGAAGCTACCGGTACATACCAAGTTTCAGCTGTGTAGCTATTAGGGTTTAAAAAATGTACAAGTTACAAGCCAAAATTGGAAAATTCTAAATCGAAAACCATGACCCGGCGGTCGAATCAAAAACCGAAATAAACTTTGTGATTCTACTCATCATAAGGAAGCTACATACCAAGTTTCAGGTCTGTAGCTAGTACGGTTTACAAGTGGTATGAGTTACAAGGTTGGTGACGGATGGACAGGAGGGACGGGACGGACAGACAAGGGCAACACTAAATGCCCCCCTCCAAAATCATGGTGGCACATAAAAACAAGAGGCCCAAATGGGCCTGTATCGCTCACCTAAAAGCCTCCATAGTGGTCATCTTGATTTCACAAAGACTCTTCACTTACAACTTCAAATGTTCCACAGAATTTGTTGGTACCTTCTGATCTAACATATATTGCGAATGTGCATGTGATTTACTGCTATACCTTCGATTTGATATATAAAATGACCATATTCGGTCAAAAATAAAATTTGAACCTATTTGATAGGACCCCTCAGGCCATGACCATTTTTGACCCAGAGGCCACCATATGAACAAATCTGAATCAGCGTTAACTATCGATCATTCATACAAAGTTTTCGTTGAAATCGGCTGGCGGTTTGTGAGAAGAAGATTTTTTTGACAATTTGACCTACTTTTCTTTCAACGGCGGACATCTTGATTTGGTGATGACCTCCATTTTGACAAAAATGAACAGGCTTCACCAACAAACCATTTCAGTTAAGTTTGGTCAATATCGGCCAAGCAGTTCACAAGAAGAAGTCCTTTGAAATCTTTAGTAAAAGACCAACCATTTGACCTGTCGGTGGCCATCTTGGATGACGTAATCATCTGATTTTGCAAAACATGCTCCAGAGTGATCGTCTCGTCGATACCTTGGATTGGATATATTATATGACCATATTCGGTAAAAAATATAATTTGACCCCTAGTTGACCCCTCGGGCCACGCCCATTTTTGACCCAGGTGCCACCATATGAACAAATCTGAAAAAGCGTTAAATATCAATCATTCACACCAAGTTTCGTCGAAATCAGCCTGGAGGTTTGTGAGAAGAAGATTTTTTTGACAATTTGACCTACTTTTCAACGGCGGACATCTTGGATTTGGTGATGACCTCCATTTTAACAACAAGAATTCCGCGGAATCAAATGTCTCGCCTTGTCCCGCCGCCTTGACCTCGAGCATGGGCCAGAAAGCAATTTTCACTGGCCCGAACATATTATACAATTATGGACTAGTGAGCCATAGAATATCAGATTATATTCTATGGCTCACTAGTCAATAATTGTTTTAGTAGATGATAATAGTAGGGTATATAGCACTTACGACCTTATGCTACTAGACAACAAGAAACGAGGCAAAGCCACGAAGGCCAGGTTTTTTCCAAGCATAGACACTTGGATAACATAATTATACCCACTTTTTGTAGACTAGATGGCCGTGGCCTGCATGTCGCGCCTTGGGGCGAGGCATGGACACTAAAAAAATAGATATAGTAGATGGAAAAACTTTAACCAAAAAACTTTAACCGGACACACGGTACGAACGGGACGGACGTATGCCAAAATGCTGACGATATCGCGCTTTCCACAAGCAGGTGTGACAATGATGACCCTGAATAAACACATGTGAAGTATCAAGGTATTGGGTGAAGCAGTTGCAGAGATATAGTACACGAAAAAACTTTAACAAAAACATTCAAAGTAATTTGACATTGGGCACAGGATCGCGCTTTCCGCAAGCAGGTGCGACAATGATGATAAGCACCCATGTGAAGTATGAAGGTATTGGGTGAAGCAGTTGCAGAGATATAGTACACGAAAAAACTTTAACAAAAAAATTCAAAGTAATTTGACCTTGACATTGGGCACAGGATCGCGCTTTCCGCAAGCAGGTGCGACAATGATGATAAGCACCCATGTGAAGTATCAAGGTATTGGGTGAAGCAGTTGCAGAGATATAGTACACGAAAAAACATTAACAAAAAATTCAAAGTAATTTGACCTTGACATTGGGCACAGGATCGCGCTTTCCGCAAGCAGGTGCGACAATGATGATAAACACCCATGTGAAGTATCAAGGTATTGGGTGAAGCAGTTGCAGAGATATAGTACACGAAAAAACTTTAACAAAAAAATTCAAAGTAATTTGACCTTGACATTGGGCACAGGATCGCGCTTTCCGCAAGCAGGTGCGACAATGATGATAAGCACCCATGTGAAGTATGAAGGTATTGGGTGAAGCAGTTGCAGAAATATAGTACGAAAAAAACTTTAACAAAAAAATTCAAAGTAATTTGACCTTGACATTGGGCACAGGATCGCGCTTTCCGCAAGCAGGTGCGACAATGATGATAAACACCCATGTGAAGTATCAAGGTATTGGGTGAAGCAGTTGCAGAGATATAGTACACGAAAAAACTTTAACAAAAAAATTCAAAGTAATTTGGCCTTGACATTGGGCACAGGATCGCGCTTTCCGCAAGCAGGTGCGACAATGATGATAAACACCCATGTGAAGTATCAAGGTATTGGGTGAAGCAGTTGCAGAGATATAGTACACAAAAAAACTTTAACAAAAAAAATCAAAGTAATTTGACCTTGACATTGGGCACAGGGGCCGCACGGTTGGGGGTTAGAATGAAAATATGGATGATGATAAACACCCATGTGAAGTTTCAAGGTAATGGGCGAAGCAGTTGCAGAGATATAGTATAACGAAAAAGTTTTAACCAAAAAACTCGAACCAGACGTACATTAAAAAGTTAACGTTGAAAATGGCTAAGTCAATTACGTAGAAATAATAGGTGAAGGTAAAAAAATGGTCACATGTTGGATAGTGATATGTGGTGGGTACCCCTTGATTATGAAGCTGTGAAAGTTTGGTGGTCGTAGGTGGTACAGTACCAAAGAAATGGACTTTAAACACGAAAACTTAACATTGTAAACGCGAAAACTTAACATTGAAAATGGCTAAGTCGACTGCGCGGAAAAAATGGGTGAAGTTAAAAAAAAGTAACATGTTGTATAGTGATATGTGGTGGGCACCCCTTGATTATGAAGCTGTGAAAGTTTGGTGGTCCTAGGTGGTACAGTACGAAAGAAATGGACTTAAACACGAAAACTTAACATTGTAAACGCGAAAACTTAACATTGAAAATGGCTAAGTCGATTACGCGGAAAAAATGGGTGAAGTTAAAAAAAAAGCAACATGTTGGATAGTGATATGTGGTGGGCACCCCTTGATTATGAAGCTGTGAAAGTTTGGTGGTCCTAGGTGGTACAGTAACAAAGAAATGGACTCAAACACGAAAACTTAACATTGATTGTGGACGCCGCCCGCCGCCCGCCCGCCCGCCCGCCGCCCGCCGCCCGCCGCCCGCCCGCCCGCCCGCCCGGCTTTCGCCAATCCAATAGCCTGGATTTTTTTTCAAAAAACCTGGCTAAAAATGGAAAAAGAATTTGAAAAAAAAAACAAGAAACGAGGCCACTTTTTGTAGACTAGATGGCCGTGGCCTGCATGTCGCGCCTTGGGGCGGGCGAGGCATGGACACTAAAAAAAGAGATATAGTAGATGGAAAAACTTTAACCGGACATACGGACGGACGGACGTATGCCAAAATGTCGACTATAAAGCGGGCGCGACAATGATGATAAACACCCATGTGAAGTATGAAGCAGTTGCAGAGATATAGTACACAAAAAAATCAAAGTAATTTGACCTTGACATTGGGCACAGGGGCCGCACGGTTGGGGGGTAGAATGAAAATATGGATGATGATAAACACCCATGTAAAGTTTCAAGGTAATGGGCGAAGCAATTCCAGAGATATAGTATAACGAAAAACTTTAACCAAAAAACTTTAACCAGACGTACGTTAAAAAGTTAACGTTGAAAATGGCTAAGTCAATTACGTAGAAATAATAGGTGAAGGTAAAAAAAATGGTCACATGTTGGATAGTTGTATGTGGTAGGCACCCCTTGGTTATGAAGCTGTGCAAGTTTGGTGGTCCTAGGTGGTACAGTACCAAAGAAATGGACATAAACACGAAAACATAACATTGTAAACGCGAAAAGTTAACATTGACTGCGCGGAAAAAATGGGTCAAGTTCAAAAAGGTAACATGTTGGATAGTGATATGTGGTGGGCACCCCTTGGTTATGAAGCTGTGAAAGTTTGTTGGTCCTATGTGTTACAGTAACAAAGAAATGGACTGAAACACGAAAACTTAACATTGATTGTGGACGCCGCCCGCCCGCCTGGCTTTCGCAAATCCAATAGCGTGGATTTTTTTCTCCAAAAAAAACCTGGCTAAAAATGGAAAAAAGGTTTAAAAAAAAAAGAGTTTAAAATGATTTTTTTCCCAAAAAAACCTGGCTAAAAATTGAAGAAAAAAAATTGAAAAAAAAAGTTTAAAAATTAACAAAAAAATAATGCTCGCTACTGGAGCTCAGAATTTTTATAATAGTCCTATATTTATCTACATATCATATCTGCACAGGTCCACATATTGCCACAATATTGTCAACACAGTTTACGGAAATGTAATACCCAGGTATAATAATTTACCTGTATAAATTACCTGTAATAATTTAGCTGGACATTTAGTGGTCAAGCTGGAAATTTGCACATGCTTGCACATGCAGAAGTGTTCAACTGGAGAAGGCTATTGTTCTCTCTACAGGTAAGGTGTACAGAGCGCACGAGAAAACGGGTCTTCATGCATTAATGTTCAGTTTGTAGCATAGAAAGAAATAGAGTTTGACCTTGACCGTGGAGCCCGGAATTTTTTTTAATAGTCCTATATTCATCTACATATCATAGTAAAGGTATTTATAAAGTTTGATGACTGTAGCTGATAAGGTGTTGAAGTAATGACCGTAACACGAAAACTTAACATTGACGACGACGACGCCGACGACGCCGCCGACGACGCCGCCGACGCCGACGACGACGCCAACGCCGACGACGCCGACTCCGGAAAAGCAAAACCTATGTCTCGCTTTCCGCTTCGCGGGCGAGACAAAAATGGACAGGCTTCACCCACAGACCATTACAGTTAAGTTTGGCCAATATCGGCCAAGCAGTTCACAAGAAGAATACGTTTGAAATATTTAGTAAAAGAACAACTTTTTTACCTTTCGGTGGCCATCTTGGATGACAAAATCATCTGATTTAGACAAAAAATGCTCCAGACTGATCGACTAGTCGATACCTTCGATTTGATATATTATATGACTATATTCGGGCAAAAAATATAATTTGACCCCTAGTTGACCCCACGGACCATGCCCATTTTTGACCCAGGGGCCACCATATGAACAAATCTGAAACAGCGTTAACTATCAATCATTCGCACCAAGTTTCGTCGAAATCGGCCTGGAGGATTGTGAGAAGAAGATTTGTTGACAATTTGACCTACTTTTCAACGGCGGACATCTTGGATTTGGTGATGACCTCCATTTTAACAAAAATGGACAGGCTTCACCCACAGACCATTACAGTTAAGTTTGGCCAATATCGGCCAAGCAGTTCACAAGAAGAATACGTTTGAAATCATTAGTAAAAGAACAACTTTTTTACCTCTCGGTGGCCATCTTGGATGACAAAATCATCTGATTTAGACAAAAAATGCTCCAGAGTGATCGACTAGTCGATACCTTCGATTTGATATATTATATGACAATATTCGGTCAAAAATAAAATTTGACCCATATTTGACCCCTCGGGCCACGCCCATTTTTAACCCAGGGGCCACCATATGAACAAATCTGAATCAGCATTAACTATCGATCGTTCATACAAAGTTTCGTCAAAATCGGCCTGGCGGTTCGTGAGAAGAAGAAATCACAAGGCATGTCTAATATGTTCTCAGTGTTAACCTTGGATGTTCAGACGTGGGGTGTGTGTGAAACAGAATCATCCCAAGACACACATTGTGGTCAATGTTACTAAAATTGTTGAAGTGGTTCATAAGTTTGTAAGAAATGATGCATATGTACGCATGTACATGTACTATTTCTATATCCACCTCCGACCTATCGGCGAGGGGATAATAAGTATTTCTATCAGATTGATCAGGCTTGTCTCAGAAACGGTACTGACCGGTTTAGAGAGGTTCTACTGTAGATTCACTTACCAGGCATATACGGTGTATGTCTAGGAGTACCGGTAGGATCGATGGAAACTTTGGGATTATTGACAGTTCCACCCCAAATATTAAATCCGCCGGTTACATTGTATGTTGGTTGGTTAGACTGTTGCATTAGACCTACAACAACTAGAGCAAGTGAGTAGAGCCTCACGGATACCCCACTCTGTCATCCAAAATTACAGGTGGAAGACTCAGACCTGTGACACAACAAATGTCCATCAAAAATATCCTATTGCCCCACCCACATGTTGTCGTAATGTGACCAAAAATTTATCATAATTGCTTTACAGCAGTTAAATAGAAACAAGCTATAAGGCAACTCATTTGCACAAAACCAGTTGTATTAGCAGTTTTGTGAGCAAGAGCCGTTCAAATGCAGTTAAAGTGCAGTTCTTTGGACAAAAGTTTCAGATGAGCCAGGTCGTGGCCTACAAAAGATGTCAACACAGAAACAAGAGGGCCATGATGGCCCTAATTCGCTCACCTGACTCCACGAACACCAGAGAAGAATGCGACATTGAGTTCATGTGTTTTAAAAAAATTGTGCTATTTTTAGATGGCGGTCATCTTGGATTAAGCGATGACTGTCATTTTACCAAATCTGAAAATGCTTCACCCAAAGATCTTAACTTCCTATGAAGTTTGGTCAGCATCGGCCATGTGGTTCCTGAGAAAAAGACGTTAAAAAAAAAATATCTTGAATAAATGGACCTTTTGGTGGCCATCATGGATGACAATCATCCGATTCCGACAAATATTGCACCAGAGCAATCGCCTCATCGATACCTTCAATTTGATATATGGCATGAGCATATTCGGGTCAAAAATAAAATTTGACCCCAATTTGACCCCACGGGCCATGCCCATTCTTGACCCCGGGTTTCACAACTTTGAAAGAGCATTGTACATCGATCATTCCTACCAAGTTTCGTCGAAATCCGGCTAGCGGTTCATGAGAAGAAGATTTTTTGAAAATGTATGCTATTTTTAGACGGCGGCCATCTTGGATTAGCGATGACCTCCATTTTAACAAATCTGAAAAGGCTTCACCCATGGACCATAACTTTTAAGTTTGGCTACCATGGGCCAAGCGGTTCAGGTGAAGAAGAATTTTGAAATCTAATAAAAGAACGACCTTTTGACCTTTCGACGGCCATCTTGGATGACATAACAATCCGATTTCGATATATAATATTGATATATAACATGACCATATTCAGTCAAAAATAAAATTTGACCCCACGGGCCACGCCCATTTTTGACCCCGGGGTCACCATTTTAACAACTTTGAAAGAGCAATGTACGTCGATCATTCCTACCAAGTTTTGTCGAAATCCGGTTGGCGGTTCTTGAGAAGAAGATTTTTGAAGAATTTGTGCTATTTTTAGACGGCGGCCATCTTGGATTACGTGATGACGTCATTTTAACAATTTTGTAATCCCCCTACCTAAGGACCATGACCATGAAGTTTGGTGACTATAGGCCCAATGGTTACCGAGGAGAAGACGTTTGAAAATGTTCACGGACGACGACGGACGACGACGGACGACGGACACATTGCGGTAACAATAGCTCACATGAGCTTCGCTCAGGTGAGCTAAAAAGCTAATATCATGAAGAACTGCAAATTAAGTATGTTTCTTTGGTTTTTTTATGGTCTGAAAAGCAGTTTTATAGCTAAACAAACTGGTCCCCGATGAGAGATGGGGTTATTTGAGGGACCTACCTACATTGACACATCACAGAAGGATGCAATGAACTAGTCTTAACCAGTCACTGGTACCTTTCCCTCACAGCCATGACAAAAAAAAAGTTTTTAATTTTTTACTTGCATTTGCTAGTCAATTAGCAGTATCTATAAAGGTGAAAACACTATAGGGTTTTCGTCTTTCTTCGGGGGATATTGCTACAGCAAAATTGAGCATGGTAATATTTTGGGGCTAGTGTTTTTAAATAGTGAATTCTACCAACAGCAGTACACATTAAATGGTCAAACAGAGTACTTCCTGCGGCTACGACGTTAGTATGTACAAACTTATTATTCCTCCCACAGGTGGAAGACTCGGACCTATGACACCAAAAAAACATTTAATCGATGTTTATTGTGTTCGTGCGAATCGGAAAAGAGAGGGCTATTTCTATAATATCCATATTGTTACCCACCTTTATAAATAGAATATGGTCGTGTACGAGACCAAGTGGGTGGGGTAATGGGATTTTTTTAATAGTCCGAGTCTTCCACCTGTGATTCCTCCCAGGGGACGTTATCCCTGGGAAGGTGGTTTTCTTCATTGGTGGGGGAGATATACTGCTACAGCAAAATGAGGCATAGTAATGTCTTGATGTAGTGTCTTAAAAGGAAGTGTTATACTGGCATTGCATGTACAATGGTCAACAAGAGTTCTATTCTAGACTTACCGTCTATTCCACATTTTGCTGCTGACAAACTTTTGTCTATTAAACATATTAAATCTAAAAAAATATTTAAATGTAAGTACTTTTTCATCAATAACAAAAAAGTCACCCTACCCAATTTTGTTATTTGATTAAATTCCATAAAATATTGATTTTATTACGAAAAACGATTTTCCTGTAGGAATTTAACATGAGGAATAAAAAAAACGAGGCTGACCAGGTGAGGAGGGTCCAAAAACAAACAAAAGTTGGAAATTGACTCCAAAACCTCGCCAGATAGCCTGGAAATGATGTAACTAAGAAAACAAAATTTAGATTTTGAAAATCTGTCCACAAATAAAAAATTATTTTAAAAAATCTATTTTTAGCCCCCATGTATGATGTTAAATTCCCATAGGAAAATCTTTTTTTCGCAATATTTTTTAGATTTAAAGGTACATGCCAACTCAGTAGGCACAAAATGTTCTCTATGGGAATTAAATAAGTGTATAATTGTGTCACTATTCCACCAGTTCTAACAATACAAGTGCCCGCTATACAGATATAATCATTTATTAATAAAAAAAATTACTGATAGACGCGCGGTGGTATCAGGCTATTTAAATATGCAAATGAGGCATGATATTTTTTAATTATTTATACTAATTAAATGCGTCATCTGAAAAAATTATATTTTTGACACATTATAAAGTATCATCATTGCACATAAAAAAATAAATACAGAGAATAAATAGTAATGTCCATTAACATTTTAAGGAAACACGGTTATCGCCCCTGATATCAATGTGGACATTTTCGTCTGATATAAAATGAAAAATAATGGCAATCAATACGTAGGATAAATGCTGAATGAATGTTTATTTTGCCAGAAAATGTCTCAGATGATGTCTCTGATATAAAGAACATGTTGTGCCTAGTGAGTGGGCATGTACCTTTAATGTGTTTAATAGCCAAAAGTTTGTCGGCAGAAAAACGTGGAACAGACTGTAGTAACCATTGATTGCATTAAACAAGCATTGCACTCTATTTATGCTTCAGTATTAGAAACATTATTTTGCTAAAACCCATTGTTTTACTTAATATTTATACTTAATGTTTTATCACTTTTGAAAACTGTAATGCAAATGACACCTTAAGAAAGAAGTTTCAACCATATGCACTTAATTTAGGGTAGCTCCTGATGGTCGCAAAACCCAGATTTCTCCAGTCATAGCAACAATTAACAAGACCTTACCCTGGGCTACAACGTCGAAGGATATCTGCTGGATTTGCCTAATAGTTGCTTGCTTGGCTGTCATATTGCGGGCAGCTGAAACAAGATTTAACCCTTTCAACCTTAAATAACTGGAATGGACCGTGATACATTAATTTAATCAATCAGATTGTCACAAAATGATTTACAGACTAGTCCATTTATAAGAAAGGGGTGTTTTGTGGTAAAAACAAATAAAATTACTTGCAAATAAATGTAGATCCTCAGGAGATGGTTCGTTATGAGCTAATTACGATTAGTTACACCCAGTACTGGCCACGCTGGGCAAATACATGGTATATTGTTTAGGTTCTGCGTAATGGTGGCGTGCATGACATGCGCAGTAAATATTATTTGTCATCAATACGACTGCGGTTTCCTCATTGTATCACAAAGATTTTTAAATTGAGAAGTATATATGATGTAATAAACAACAGTTGTCAGAAGACAACAAAGCACGCCTGGTGGTGCTTAAGTTTAACAAATACCAAGAAGCTGTGTTAAATGAAACATAAACTAGAAATGTGGCCTGTCGGCACACGAATACCCCCACTGGCAGCCAAAGACAAGAATTCCGCCACGGAAGCGGTGTCGCGCCTGCCGAGGCATTTGACCGTGAACATTAAAAGTAAATAAATGACCTTGACCTTGAGAATTTGGATGTGGGGGTGTGCGTAATGAAGCATCATCCCTAGACAAACATTGATGTGAAATATTATCAAAGTCTGGCAAGGGGTTAAAGAGATATTGTGAAAAAAACAATAACTTTAACATAAATTTCTGTTCACAAAAAACCGATGAACATTACAAGTAAATTAATGACCTTGACCTTCAGAATTTGGATGTGTGTGTGCGTAATGAAGCATCATCCTAGACAAACATTGATGTGAAATATTATCAAAGTCTGGCAAGGGGAAGGGGTTAAAGAGATATTGTGAAAAAACAATAACTTTAACGCATTTCTGTTCACAAAACCGTGAACATTATACAATTATTGTCTTTTGAGGTGTACATGAGATTTACGGACCTGAGAAAAGTGATGTTCACCGACGCCGAAGGGCGGAGGTGAACATCACTTTTCGAAGGTCCGTAAATCTCATGTACACCAACTCAAAAGACAATAATTGTTTTATTATATGACACTATTATATGGCCCCATATTAAAATATTTCTGGCCAATATTTATTTCAAAATATCCGGCCGAAAAAGAAAATTGTTCACTTTCTTTTGGTTTCACACAATTTTCAATAATTATTCAAAAAAAAAAAAAAAATTAAATTTTAAAATATTTTTTTTCAAAATATCCGGCCGAAAAAAAAATTGTTCACTTTGTTTTGGTTTCAAACAGTTTTCAATAATTATTTAAAAACAATTTTTTTTTAAATTTTAAAA
>CM055271.1:55143892-55203507 GCA_029237695.1 Conchocele bisecta | reverse complement strand
TAAGACATTTACTCAACGTTAAGTTTATGAATGTGCCAAGTTTGTGACCTTGACCTTGGGGTAAGGGCTTGGTGGTGGGTCATGGATTTGCTACAGCATGATAGAGGGGGGTCGTCTGAGGAATGCATGTATCAAATAACAAGGCGTTCCATGAAAGGAAACAGAAGTTATAAGACATTTACCCAACATTAAGTTTATGAATGTGCCAAGTTTGTGACCTTCACCTTGGGATAAGGGCTGGGTGGTGGGTCATGGATTTGCTACAGCATGATAGAGGGTCGTCTGAGGAATGCATGTATGAAATAACAAGGCGTTCCATGAAAGGAAACAGAAGTTATAAGACATTTACCCAACATTAAGTTTATGAATGTGCCAAGTTTGTGACCTTGACCTTGGGGTAATGGCTGGGTGGTGGGTCATGGATTTGCTACAGCATGATAGAGGGTCATCTGAGGAATGCATGTATGAAATAACAAGGCGTTCCATGAAAGGAAACAGAAGTTATAAGACATTTACCCAACGTTAACTTTGTGGACGACGCTGACGCCGGGGACGCCGGCGACGACGCCGACGACGCCAACGACGCCGGGGGTATGCCATAAGCTCTTATGCACTTCGTGCAGGCGAGCTAAAAAGGGCACCGTTAGCGAGTAAAATTTTGAAAAAAGGGCACATTCAGCGCGCGAAATCTTGGAAAACGACATTTTCAACATTTCTTGAAAATCAACAAAAAAGTCAAGAATTTTTTTTTTTCGAGATTGGTTGAATAAGAAAAACGCATGTGTGTTACCAACCTGTAAAAATAAATTGGTAATTTTTAGGGCATGGCACCACCAAAAACAGGCTGGGGAAACACTCTGATAATGCATCAGTCAATGTGAATCTCCGCCTCCCCCCCTCCACCCCCGGGAGACTGGGGGGCCTTTACCGAGACTCACCCCGGGGCTTTCACGTTCCATGTTGCCCCGCACTACGGGGCTATTACCGGCGCTTTTAATGGTTCATACAAAAATTAGCCGGGGCTTTACTGTGGTTTACACCTGGGCTTTCACAGACCATGTTGCCCAGCAGTGCGGTGCTTTTACCGGGGCTGTAAATTGACAAAAATATAAGCCCCGCTATTCCCCCAGAGGGGGGGGGGGGGGGGACGGACGGGGATTTACATTGACTGATGCATAAGCATAAGGCATAAGCATGATAAATACCTGCATTTGTCATCTTTCGTCTGGAAGGTTCCATCGAAATAACTCACCCCTGAACGCGAGGTTTTCAAATTAGTGACTTCCAGTATGTATCCCGTCACCGTTTCGTGAAATCTTGGCTTCATCTTGGAGTTTACACTTTCTGTTTTCTGAAATTTATTCTAGCGTCGTATTGACCCTGGGATCACCATTTTAGCAACTTTGAAAGAGCATTGTACATCGATCATTCCTACCAAGTTTTGTCGAAATCCGGTTGGCGGATCATGAGAAGATTTTTTAAGAATTTATGCTATTTTTAGACGGCAGCCATCTTGGATTAGCGATGACCTCCATTTTCAAAAACTGAAAAGGCTTCACCCATGGACCATAACTTTAAAGTTTGGCTACCATGGGCCAAGCGGTTCATGTGAAAAAGAATTTTGAAATCTCTAATAAAAGAACCTTTTGACCTTTCGGCGGCCATCTTGGATGACATGACCATCCAATTTCGACAAAAAATGTACCAGAGCGATCACCTCTTTGCGATACCTTCGATTTGATATATGACATGACCATATTCGGTCAAAAATAAAATTTGACCCGAATTTGACCCCACGGGCCACGCCCATTTTTAACCCCGGGGTCACCATTTTAACAATTTTGAAAGAGCATCGTACATCGATCATTCCTACCAAGTTTTGTTGAAATCCGGTTGCCGGTTCTTGAGAAAAAGATTTTTGAAGAATTTGTGCTATTTTTAGACGGCGGCCATCTTGGATTACGTGATGACGTCATTTTAACAATTTTGTAATCCCCCTACCTAAGGACCAGGACAATGAAGTTTGGTGACTTGACCAATGGTTACCGAGGAGAAGACGTTTGAAAATGTTCACGAACGACGGACACATTGCGGTAACAATAGCTCACATGAGCTAAAAAAAGTGAAAGGGTTTAACGTCCCACCAACAGCTAAGGTCATATAGAGACAGGACCACAGTTTAAGGTCTCATCCGACAGACCAGTGGGATGGAAATACTATGAAAGTATTTTTGATGCCCTATGCGAGGATTGAACCCACAACCTCCGGATTGGAAGTCAAGTGTTCTAAACCCTCAGCCACAATCCATCCCTACAAAGTTTCCAGCAAATCTGACTTACGGTTACAGAGATAGTAGGTATGTGAAAACATTAACGCAAATTTTGAAAAAAACTTTAACGTAAACTTCTAAGTCATTTAACCTTGACCTTAAAAACACCAAGGTGCACAACTTCAATATGTGTAGAAGATGTGTGTATAGTTTCAGATCGATTGACTGAACGGTTTCGGAGGAGTTGTGTACACAAACTATGCAGTTTTTCTGTCCGCCGCCACCCCGCGGTAAAACATAATACGTACCGTTTTTTTAAAACAAACGATCGGTGAAGTAGAATTTGAGTTATTGTGTGGACAAGGATATAGTGGGAAAATTTAAAAATCAATAGGCTTATTTGTCTTGCCGTGATAAACAGGTATACCGAATTTGGTTACAATCGGTGAAATAGAACTTGAATTATTGCGTGGAAAAGGATACAGTGCGAAAATTAAAAATGGCCGCCAAGGGGAGATAAGTCATCGGATATTTTTCAAAATCAATAGCCTTTTTCGTCTTGCCGTGATAAATATGTATACCGAATTTGGTTATGAGCGGTGAAGTAGAGTTATTCCGGGGACAAGGATACAGACAGAGTGTGAAAAATCACCGTTTAAAAGTTTTACGAGCTACAAGAAAAATCTTTGATGCCACCGCCATCACTGCTGGAAAAAGCGGTGCATTTGTCTCCCCCACACATGTGCGGGCGAAACAAAAAAGCAGCGAATTGGAAATTACCATGACAGCTGGTGCTGTGATATCCTTGATTGATTGGTCTGGTGCTGAAGCAACTGCATCATCGATGGTAAAGTTCAATCGCTTTGTCACTTCAAGTGTTGTATCACTGGACACCACAATTTCAATATTTCCTCGATACGGGGTTAGACTGGCATTAGTTATTTTCACCGGTGACTTCATGGTCTTCGCAGTTTGAAATTGGTCCAACTTCTCCGGTGAAAACGACACAAATCTGCAAATGATATTAATGGAACAATAGCATGTCATAATAGGACTCGTTTAATGTACAAGGTGTCCAAAAAGTAAGGTAACACTCAATAATTGTAATAACTAAACAAGAGTGGCGGAGGTCACAATATGCGCATGTCGCGGCATGGTCCCTGATTTCTTCCTGATGTTTATATTGGCAAAGGACAAAATCACCATGAAAACAATGTTTTCACCACTGTACTAAAGTAAATACAATAGATAATAGTGTTTGCCCCAGGATTGAAAAGGGGCATGGGAACAAAAAATAAAAAGGGCACCGTTAGCGAGCAAAATTTTGAAAAAAGGGCACATTCAGCGCGCGAAATCTTGGAAAACGACATTTTCAACATTTCTTGAAAATCATAAAAAAAGTTTAATGTCAATAAAAAAACAAGAGCTCCGCGGAGCAAAATGTCCCGCCTGGCGCAGTTTGATAGTATATATGGAGCTTGTAATAACCTTGGGGTTAGTGAGCAACATGGTCTTTCTGTAGAATGATGCGGGATGTTGTTACAAATGCATGTATGGAATATTTAAGCATAAACTGAGCGTTAATTTGTAAGTCAGTGACCTTGACCTTTGGGGTTAGCGGGCACTATGCGCTTTCTGTAGAATGATGCGGGATGTTCTTACAAATGCATATATGGCATATTAAAACATAAACTGAGCGTTAACTTTTCCAAACACGGAAATTTCTAAGTCAGCGACCTTGACCTTTGGGGTTTGCGGGCACCATGGGCTTTCTGTAGAATGATGCGGGATGTTGTTACAAAAGCATGTATGGAATATTAAAGCATAAACTGAGCGTTAACTTTTCCAAACACGCAAATTTCTAATTCAGTGACCTTGACCTTTGGGGTTAGCAGGCACCATGGGATTTCTGTAGAATGATGCGGGATGTTGTTACAAATGCATGTATGGAATATTAAAGCATAAACTGAGCGTTAACTTTTCCAAACACGGAAATTTCTAAGTCAGTGACCTTGACCTTTGGGGTTAGCGGGCACCATGGGCTTTCTGCAGAATGATGCGGGATGTTGTTACAAATGCATGTATGGAATATTAAAGCATAAACTGAGCGTTAACTTTTCAAAACGAATATTAAAGCATAAAATGAGCCTTAACTTTTCCAAACACGGAAATTTCTAAGTCAGTGACTTGACCTTTGGCGTTAGCGGGCATCATGGGCTTTCTGTGAATGATGCGGGATGTTGTTACAAATGCATGTATGGAATATTAAAGCATAAACTGAGCGTTAACTTTTCAAAACGAATATTAAAGCATAAAATGAGCCTTAACTTTCCAAACACGGAAATTTCTAAGTCAGTGACCTTGACCTTTGGCGTTAGCGGGCATCATGGGCTTTCTGTAGAATGATGCGGGATGTTGTTACAAATGCATGTATGGAATATTAAAGCATAAACTGAGCGTTAACTTTTCAAAACGAATATTAAAGCATAAAATGAGCCTTAACTTTTCCAAACACGGAAATTTCTAAGTCAGTGACATTGACCTTTGGCGTTAGCGGGCATCATGGGCTTTCTGTAGAATGATGCGGGATGTTGTTACAAATGCATGTATGGAATATTAAAGCATAAACTGAGCGTTAACTTTTCCAAACACAGAAATTTGTAAGTCAGTGACCTTGACCTTTGGGGTTAGCGGGCAACATGGGCTTTCTGTAGAATGATGTGGGATGTTGTTACAAATGTATGTATGGAATATTAAAGCATAAACTGAGCATTAACTTTTGCAAACACGGAAATTTCTAAGTCAGCGACCTTGACCTTTGGGGTTAGCGGGCACCATGGGCTTTCTGGAGAATGATGCAGGATGTTGTTACAAATGCATGTATGGAATATTAAAGCATTCCATTGAGGGAAACAGAAGTTACAATGAATTAACCTGAGCGTTAAGTTTTAGAAACAGAGCTAAACGCAAAAACTTAACGTTGAATGCATGTGAAAAGTAGGTCAATCAACCATGAAAACTAGGTCAAGGTCATATGGGCTCCCTCTGTGTGAGATGGTTACACCACAGTGTTGATGTATACCAAGTATGGAGGTCGTAGGTGTTATAGTTTTCTGGAAACTGACCTAAACAAAAAAACTTAACGTGAAATGTTGACGCCGCCGCCGACAACGACGCCGCCGACGCCGCCGCCGACGGAAAAACTATGCATATGTCCCGCTTCTGCTAAAGCAGGCGGGACAAAAACTATTTCGAGATTGGTTGAATAAGAAAAACGCATGTGTGTTACCAACCTGTAAAAGAAAATTGATAATTTTTAGGGCATGGCACCACCAAAAACAGGCTGGGGAAACACTCTGATAATGCATCAGTCAATGTGAATCTCCGTCTCACCCCCCCCCCCCCCCCCGGGAGAGTGGGTGGGGGCGTTTACCGGGACACACCCCGGGGCTTTCACGTTCCATGTTGCCCCGCACTACGGGGCTATTACCGGCGCTTTTAATGGTTCATAAAACAAGAGGGCCATGATGGCCCTAATTCACTCACCTGACTCCATGAACACCAGAGGAGAATGTGACATTGAGTTCATGTGTTTTAAAAAAATTGTGCTATTTTTAGATGGCGGTCATCTTGGATAAGCGATGACTCTCATTTTACAAAATCTGAAAATGCTTCACCCAGCATCGGCCATGTGGTTCCTGAGTAAAAAAGACGTTAAACATCTTGAATAAATGGACCTTTTGGTGGCCATCATGGATGACATAATCATCCGATTCCGACAAATATTGCACCAGAGTGATTGCCTCATTGATACCTTCAATTTGATATATGACATGACCATATTCAGTCAAAAATAAAATTTGACCCCATGGGCCACGCCCATTTTTGAACCCGGGGTCACCATTTTAACAACTTTGAAAGAGCAATGTACATCGATCATTCCTACCAAGTTTCGTCGAAATCCGGCAAGCGGTTCATGAGAAGAAGATTTTTTAAGAATTTATGCTATTTTTAGACGGCGGCCATCTTGGATTAGCGATGACCTCCATTTTAACAAATCTGAAAAGGCTTCACCCATGGACCATAACTTAAGTTTGGCTACCATGGGCCAAGCGGTTCATGTGAAGAAGAATTTTGATGAAACTCTAATAAAAGAACGACCTTTTGACCTTTCGGCGGCCATCTTGGATGACATAACCATCCGATTTCGACAAAAAATGCACCAGAGTGATCGCCTTGTTGATACCTTCGATTTGATATATGATATGACCATATTCAGTCAAAAATAAAATTTGACCCCACGGGCCACGCCCATTTTTGACCCTGGGGTCACCATTTTAACAACTTTGAAAGAGCATTGTACATTGATCATTCCTACCAAGTTTTGTCGAAATCCGGTTGGTGGTTCTTGAGAAGAAGATTTTTGAAGAATTTGTGCTATTTTTAGACGGCGGCCATCTAGGATTACGTAATGACGTCATTTTAACAATTTTGTAATCCCCCTACCTAAGGACCATGACCATGAAGTTTGGTGACCATAGGCCCAATGGTTACCGAGGAGAAGACGTTTGAAACTGTTCACGGACGACGACGACGGACACATTGCGGTAACAATAGCTCACATGAGCTTCGCTCAGGTGAGCTAAAAATTAGCCGGGGCTTTACTGTGGTTTACACCTGGGCTTTCACAGACCATGTTGCCCCGCAGTGCGGTTCTTTTACCGGGGCTGTAAATTGACAAAAATATAAGCCCCGCTATTCCCCCGGAGGGGAGGGGGGACGGACGGGGATTTACATTGACTGATGCATAAGCCTAAGGCATAAGCATGATAAATACCTGCATTTGTCATCTTTCGTCTGGAAGATTCCATCGAAATACCTCACCCCTGAACGCGAGGTTTTCAAATTAACTTCCAGTATGTATCCCGTCACCGTTTCGTGAAATCTTCGCTTCATCTTGGAGTCTACACTTTTTGTTTTCTGAAATTCATTCTAGCGTCGTATTGACCCTGGGTCACCATTTTAGCAACTTTGAAAGAGCATTGTACATCGATCATTCCTACCAAGTGTCGAAATCTGGTTGGCGGTTTATGAGAAGATTTTTTAAGAATTTATGCTATTTTTAGACGGCGGCCATCTTAGATTAGCGATGACCTCCATCAAAAATCTGAAAATGCTTCACCCATGGACCATAACTTTTAAGTTTGGCTACCATGGGCCAAGAGGTTCATGTGAAAAAGAATTTTGAAATCTCTAATAAAAGAACGACCTTTTGACCTTTCGGCGGCCATCTTGGATGACATGACCATCCAATTTCGACAAAAAATGTACCAGAGCGATCACTTCTTTGCGATACCTTCGATTTGATATATGACATGACCATATTTGGTCAAAAATAAAATTTGACCCGAATTTGACACCACGGGCCATGCCCATTTTTAATCCCGGCGTCACCATTTTAACAAATTTTGAAAGAGCATTGTACATCGATCATTCCTACCAAGTTTTGTTGAAATCCAGTTGCCGGTTCTTGAGAAAAAGATTTTTGAAGAATTTGTGCTATTTTTAGACGGCGGCCATCATGGATTACGTGATGACGTCATTTTAACAATTTTGTAATCCCCCTACCTAAGGACCAGGACCATGAAGTTTGGTGACTTGACCAATGGTTACGGAGGAGAGACGTTTTAAAATGTTCACGGACGGACACATTGCGGTAACAATAGCTCACATGAGCTTTGCTCAGGTGAGCTAAAAAAAGTGAAAGGGTTTAACGTCCCACCAACAGCTAAGGTCATATAGAGACAGGACCACAGTAGGTCTCATCCGACAGACCAGTGGGATGGAAATACTATGAAAGTATATTTGATGCCCTCTGCGAGGTTTGAACCCACAACCTCCGGATTGGAAGTCAAGTGTTCTAAACCCTCAGCCACAATCCATCCCTACAAAGTTTCCAGCAAATCTGACTTACGGTTACAGAGATAGTAGGTATGTGAAAACATTAACGCAAATTTTGACAAAAACTTTAACGTAAACTTCTAAGTCATTTAACCTTGACCTTAAAAACACCAAGGTGCACAACTTCAATATGTGTAGAAGATGTGTGTATAGTTTCAGATCGATTGACTGAACGGTTTCGGAGGAGTTGTGTACACAAACTATGCAGTTTTTCTGTCCGCCGCCCACCCCGCGGTAAAACATAATACGTACCGTTTTTTTAAAACAAACGATCGGTGAAGTAGAATTTGAGTTATTGTGTGGACAAGGATATAGTGCGAAAATTTAAAAATCAATAGGCTTATTTGTCTTGCCGTGATAAACATGTATACCAAATTTGGTTACAATCGGTGAAATAGAACTTGAATTATTGTGTGGAAAAGGATACAGAGTGTGAAAATTAAAAATGGCCGCCAAGGGGAGATAAGTCATCGGATATTTTTCAAAATCAATAGGCTTTTTCGTCTTGCCGTGATAAATATGTATACCGAATTTGGTTATGAGCGGTGAAGTAGAGTTATTCCGGGGACAAGGATACAGTGTGAAAAATCACCGTTTAAAAGTTTTACGAGTTACAAGAAAAATCTTTGATACCACCGCCATCACTGCTGGAAAAAGTGGTGCATTTGTCTCCCCCACACATGTGTGGACGAGACAAAAAAGCAGTGAATTGGAAATTACCTTTACCAAACTTGAACATCTATGTTAATGGTAAGTGGGTTGTTGATTTTCAAAAAATTCCAGAGGGGCGTTTAAATGGACAGGGGCGTTTAAATGAACGATTACGGTAATTACCGTTTAAAAGTTTTACGAGTTACAAGAAAAATCTTTGATGCCACCGCCATCACTGCTGGAAAACGCGGTGCATTTGTCTCCCCCACACATGTGCGGGCGAGACAAAAAAGCAGCGAATTGGAAATTACCACGACAGCTGGTGCTGTGATATCATTGATTGATTGGTCTGGTGCTGAAGCAACTGCATCATCGATGGTGAAGTTCAATCGCTTTGTCACTTCAAGTGTTGTATCACTGGACACCACAATTTCAATATTTCCTCGATACGGGGTTAGACTGGCATTAGTTATTTTCACCGGTGACTTCATGGTCTTCGCAGTTTGAAATTGGTCCAACTTCTCCGGTGAAAACGACACAAATCTGCAAATGATATTAATGGAACAATAGCATGTCATTTTAGGACTTGTTTAATGTACAAGGTGTCCAAAAAGTAAGGTAACACTCAATAATTGTAATAACTAAACAAGAGTGCCGGAGGTCACAATATGCGCATGTCGCGGCATGGTCCCTGATTTCTTCCTGATGTTTATATTGGCAAAGGACAAAATCACCATGAAAACAATGTTTTCACCCCTGTACTAAAGTAAATACAATAGATAATAGTGTTTGCCCCAGGATTGAAAAGGGGCATGGCAACACAAAATAAAAAGGGCACCGTTAGCGAGTAAAATTTTGAAAAAAAAGGCACATTCAGCGCGCGAAATCTTGGAAAACGACATTTTCAACATTTCTTGAAAATCATAAAAAAAGTTTAATGTCAATAAAAAAACAAGAGCTCCGCGGAGCAAAATGTCCCGCCTGGCGCAGTTTGATAGTATATATGGAGCTTGTAATAACCTTGGGGTTAGTGAGCAACATGGTCTTTCTGTAGAATGATGCGGGATGTTGTTACAAATGCATGTATGGAATATTTAAGCATAAACTGAGCGTTAATTTGTAAGTCAGTGACCTTGACCTTTGGGGTTAGCGGGCACTATGCGCTTTCTGTAGAATGATGCGGGATGTTGTTACAAATGCATATATGGCATATTAAAACATAAACTGAGCGTTAACTTTTCCAAACACGGAAATTTCTAAGTCAGCGACCTTGACCTTTGGGGTTTGCGGGCACCATGGGCTTTCTGTAGAATGATGCGGGATGTTGTTACAAAAGCATGTATGGAATATTAAAGCATAAACTGAGCGTTAACTTTTCCAAACACGCAAATTTCTAATTCAGTGACCTTGACCTTTGGGGTTAGCAGGCACCATGGGATTTCTGTAGAATGATGCGGGATGTTGTTACAAATGCATGTATGGAATATTAAAGCATAAACTGAGCGTTAACTTTTCCAAACACGGAAATTTCTAAGTCAGTGACCTTGACCTTTGGCGTTAGCGGGCATCATGGGCTTTCTGTAGAATGATGCGGGATGTTGTTACAAATGCATGTATGGAATATTAAAGCATAAACTGAGCGTTAACTTTTCAAAACGAATATTAAAGCATAAAATGAGCCTTAACTTTTCCAAACACGGAAATTTCTAAGTCAGTGACATTGACCTTTGGCGTTAGCGGGCAATCATGGGCTTTCTGTAGAATGATGCGGGATGTTGTTACAAATGCATGTATGGAATATTAAAGCATAAACTGAGCGTTAACTTTTCCAAACACAGAAATTTGTAAGTCAGTGACCTTGACCTTTGGGGTTAGCGGGCAACATGGGCTTTCTGTAGAATGATGTGGGATGTTGTTACAAATGTATGATGGAATATTAAAGCATAAACTGAGCATTAACTTTTGCAAACACGGAAATTTTCTAAGTCAGCGACCTTGACCTTTGGGGTTAGCGGGCACCATGGGCTTTCTGGAGAATGATGCAGGATGTTGTTACAAATGCATGTATGGAATATTAAAGCATTCCATTGAGGGAAACAGAAGTTACAATGAATTAACCCGAGCGTTAAGTTTTAGAAACAGAGCTAAACGCAAAAACTTAACGTTGAATGCATGTGAAAAGTAGGTCAATCAACCATGAAAACTAGGTCAAGGTCATATGGGCTCCCTCTGTGTGAGATGGTTACACCACAGTGTTGATGTATACCAAGTATGGAGGTCGTAGGTGTTATATGTCGGAAACTGACCTAAACAAAAAAACTTCCATGTTGCCCCGCACTACGGGGCTATTACCGGCGCTTTTAATGGTTGATAAAACTAGAAAATGTGTTCATAGAACACGGATGCCCCACATATCGCTTTGATAATAAATGAGGCCAAATTCCAAGTAAATTTTTTTTTACCTCAGCGTTAAAGTTTTTGAAGCACCAAGTATGTGACCTTGACCCTGGGCTTGGCGGGGCAGGATAAGTATGAAACTGATCCGTGAAATAAAACAGAAATTATAAGATATTTACCCGAGCGTTAAAGTTTTTGAAGCACTAAATATATGACCTTGACCCTGGGCTTAGCGTGGGCATGACAAACGTGGATTTGGAACGGGACAGTAGAGGACCATTAGAGCAATGCGTATATGAAGTATGAAGCTGATCCGTGAAAGGGAACAGAAATTATAAGATATTTACCTGAGCGTTAAAGTTTTTGAAGCACCAAGTATGTGACCTTGACCCTGGGCTTGGCGGGGGCAGGACGAACATGGATTTGGCACAGGGCGGTAGAGGACCATTAGAGCAATGCGTATATGAAGTATGAAGCTGATCCGTGAAAGAAAACAGAAATTATAAGATATTTACCTGAGCGTTAAAAGTTTTTGAAGCACTAAGTATGTGACCTTGACTCTGGGCTTGGCGGGGGTAGGACGAACGTGGATTTGGCACGGGACAGTAGAGGACCATTAGAGCAATGCGTATATGAAGTATGAAGCTGATCCGTGGAACGAAACAGAAATTATAAGATATTTGCCCGAGCGTTAAAGTTTTTGAAGCACCAAGTATGTGACCTTGACCCTGGGCTTGGCGGGGGCAGGACGAACGTGGATTTGGCACAGGGCGGTAGAGGACAATTAGAGCAATGCGTATATGAAGTATGAAGCTGATCCGTGAATGAAAACAGAAATTATAAGATATTTACCCGAGCGTTAAAGTTTTTGAAGCACTAAGTATGTGACCTTGACCCTGGGCTTGGCAGGGGCAGGACGAACGTGGATTTGGCACAGGACAGTAGAGGACCATTAGAGCAATGCGTATATGAAGTATGAAGCTGATCCGTCGAAGGAAACAGAAATTATAAGATATTTACCCGAGCGTTAAAGTGTTTGAAGGCTGAAGCACCAAGTATGTGACCTTGACCCTGGGCTTGGCGGGGGCAGGACGAACGTGGATTTGGTACAGGGCGGTAGAGGACCATTAGAGCAATGTGTATATGAAATATGAAGCAGATCGGTCAAAGGATGAAGAAATTATGAGACATTTACCTGAGCGTTAAAGTTTCGTGACGGACGTACAAGGGTATTAAACATTAAATGGGCTTTCACAGACCATGTTGCCCCGCAGTGCGGTGCTTTTACCGGGGCTGTAAATTGACACAAATATAAGCCCTCCGGGGGATGGACGGAGATTTACATTGACTGATGCATAAGCCTAAGCTAAGGCATAAGCATGATAAATACTAGAATGAATAGTCATACTTCCGCTCTCGCTACAGTATGAAAGCGGTGCTCTATAAATACGTTAGCAACTTTCTTGGTTTGCGACGCGATTCGAGATGCGGCATTTTGGAACACGATTATGATCGAACTAGTATACAAACGGTCCTGAAATTATCTCTACAAGTACAATAAATCATTATTTTCTGACCTGCGCATATCAAAACAGCATGGTATGGCGATGTTGTGCTTTTAAACGCGGGTTATAAAAACGACCATCATATTATCTGTGTGTTCTCCATATTGTTTCCATTTCCCGATTCATTCGGATATCCCCGCATATGAAACATTCAAATCTGGACCTAATCACGTGTTTAGTGGGCGGGGCTATAGCGACATACACATGACGTCATCCTACAACTTTTACTACGAACCCACCGGAAATAGTAAATAATAAGCTCGTTTGCTTCTGTTCGGGTCTCAGTAATACGTCAAATTCGGCTTCAATAACTTCCTTTATTGTTTGGTCAATCACACTTAATTTTGAATTCAAGCTTTTTCTTCTAAAACCTTTGCCTTTGGTTTTAAATTGCTTGGTACAATGAACACATGTTGTGGCGGTCATTGTTTCGCGCGGTATGTCAGCATTCCAAATATGGCCGCCGCTACCATATATGGAAACTAGAGTAATCATGAGAGATCACGTGACTAAAGATGGCGGCGGATGGAAATGGCTGCAACGTCCAGACAATAATTTTGCGAATAAAGTCAAATATATCAACAAATAAACATATTTTTGGGCTGATTTTGCGAAATTGTTTATTTATATACATATACATATATGTGTAGATTATTTTTGTCCCTTTTATGGATGTTTATGGGGAAGTATATTTTGCTAACGTGAATAATGAATAGAGCATTGTAGTGCATCAGTCAATGTAAGTCCCCAGTATGTATCCCGTCACCGTTTCGTGAAATCTTCGCTTCATCTTGGAGTCTACACTTTTTGTTTTCTGAAATTCATTCTAGCGTCGTATTGACCCTGGGTCACCATTTTAGCAACTTTGAAAGAGCATTGTACATCGATCATTCCTACCAAGTTTTGTCGAAATCTGGTTGGCGGTTTATGAGAAGATTTTTTAAGAATTTATGCTATTTTTAGACGGCGGCCATCTTAGATTAGCGATGACCTCCATTTTCAAAAATCTGAAAATGCTTCACCCATGGACCATAACTTTTAAGTTTGGCTACCATGGGCCAAGAGGTTCATGTGAAAAAGAATTTTGAAATCTCTAATAAAAGAACGACCTTTTGACCTTTCGGCGGCCATCTTGGATGACATGACCATCCAATTTCGACAAAAAATGTACCAGAGCGATCACTTCTTTGCGATACCTTCGATTTGATATATGACATGACCATATTTGGTCAAAAATAAAATTTGACCCGAATTTGACACCACGGGCCATGCCCATTTTTAATCCCGGCGTCACCATTTTAACAATTTTGAAAGAGCATTGTACATCGATCATTCCTACCAAGTTTTGTTGAAATCCAGTTGCCGGTTCTTGAGAAAAAGATTTTTGAAGAATTTGTGCTATTTTTAGACGGCGGCCATCATGGATTACGTGATGACGTCATTTTAACAATTTTGTAATCCCCCTACCTAAGGACCAGGACCATGAAGTTTGGTGACTTGACCAATGGTTACGGAGGAGAAGACGTTTTAAAATGTTCACGGACGGACACATTGCGGTAACAATAGCTCACATGAGCTTTGCTCAGGTGAGCTAAAAAAAGTGAAAGGGTTTAACGTCCCACCAACAGCTAAGGTCATATAGAGACAGGACCACAGTAGGTCTCATCCGACAGACCAGTGGGATGGAAATACTATGAAAGTATATTTGATGCCCTCTGCGAGGTTTGAACCCACAACCTCCGGATTGGAAGTCAAGTGTTCTAAACCCTCAGCCACAATCCATCCCTACAAAGTTTCCAGCAAATCTGACTTACGGTTACAGAGATAGTAGGTATGTGAAAACATTAACGCAAATTTTGACAAAAACTTTAACGTAAACTTCTAAGTCATTTAACCTTGACCTTAAAAACACCAAGGAGTGCACAACTTCAATATGTGTAGAAGATGTGTGTATAGTTTCAGATCGATTGACTGAACGGTTTCGGAGGAGTTGTGTACACAAACTATGCAGTTTTTCTGTCCGCCGCCCACCCCGCGGTAAAACAAATAATACGTACCGTTTTTTTAAAACAAACGATCGGTGAAGTAGAATTTGAGTTATTGTGTGGACAAGGATATAGTGCGAAAAATTTAAAAATCAATAGGCTTATTTGTCTTGCCGTGATAAACATGTATACCAAATTTGGTTACAATCGGTGAAATAGAACTTGAATTATTGTGTGGAAAAGGATACAGAGTGTGAAAATTAAAAAATGGCCGCCAAGGGGAGGGGAGATAAGTCATCGGATATTTTCAAAATCAATAGGCTTTTTCGTCTTGCCGTGATAAATATGTATACCGATTTGGTTATGGAGCGGTGAAGTAGAGTTATTCCGGGGACAAGGATACAGTGTGAAAAATCACCGTTTAAAAGTTTTACGAGTTACAAGAAAAATCTTTGATACCACCGCCATCACTGCTGGAAAAAGTGGTGCATTTTGTCTCCCCCACACATGTGTGGACGAGACAAAAAAGCAGTGAATTGGAAATTACCTTTACCAAACTTGAACATCTATGTTAATGGTAAGTGGGTTGTTGATTTTCAAAAAATTCCATTCCGAGGGGCGTTTAAATGGACAGGGGCGTTTAAATGAACGATTACGGTAATTACCGTTTAAAAGTTTTACGAGTTACAAGAAAAATCTTTGATGCCACCGCCATCACTGCTGGAAAACGCGGTGCATTTGTCTCCCCACACATGTGCGGGCGAGACAAAAAAGCAGCGAATTGGAAATTACCACGACAGCTGGTGCTGTGATATCATTGATTGATTGGTCTGGTGCTGAAGCAACTGCATCATCGATGGTGAAGTTCAATCGCTTTGTCACTTCAAGTGTTGTATCACTGGACACCACAATTTCAATATTTCCTCGATACGGGGGTTCGGGTTAGACTGGCATTAGTTATTTTCACCGGTGACTTCATGGTCTTCGCAGTTTATGAAATTGGTCCAACTTCTCCGGTGAAAACGACACAAATCTGCAAATGATATTAATGGAACAATAGCATGTCATTTTAGGACTTGTTTAATGTACAAGGTGTCCAAAAGTAAGGTAACACTCAATAATTGTAATAACTAAACAAGAGTGCCGGAGGTCACAATATGCGCATGTCGCGGCATGGTCCCTGATTTCTTCCTGATGTTTATATTGGCAAAGGACAAAATCACCATGAAAACAATGTTTTCACCCCTGTACTAAAGTAAATACAATAGATAATAGTGTTTGCCCAGGATTGAAAAGGGGCATGGCAACAACACAAAATAAAAAGGGCACCGTTAGCGAGTAAAATTTGAAAAAAAAAAAGGCACATTCAGCGCGCGAAATCTTGGAAAACGACATTTTCAACATTTCTTGAAAATCATAAAAAAAGTTTAATGTCAATAAAAAAACAAGAGCTCCGCGGAGCAAAATGTCCCGCCTGGCGCAGTTTGATAGTATATATGGAGCTTGTAATAACCTTGGGGTTAGTGAGCAACATGGTCTTTCTGTAGAATGATGCGGGATGTTGTTACAAATGCATGTATGGAATATTTAAGCATAAACTGAGCGTTAATTTGTAAGTCAGTGACTTGACCTTTGGGGTTAGCGGCACTATGCGCTTCTGTAAGAATGATGCGGGATGTTGTTACAAATGCATATATGGCATATTAAAACATAAACTGAGCGTTAACTTTTCCAAACACGGAAATTTCTAAGTCAGCGACCTTGACCTTTGGGGTTTGCGGGCACCATGGGCTTTCTGTAGAATGATGCGGGATGTTGTTACAAAAGCATGTATGGAATATTAAAGCATAAACTGAGCGTTAACTTTTCCAAACACGCAAATTTCTAATTCAGTGACCTTGACCTTTGGGGTTAGCAGGCACCATGGGATTTCTGTAGAATGATGCGGGATGTTGTTACAAATGCATGTATGGAATATTAAAGCATAAACTGAGCGTTAACTTTTCCAAACACGGAAATTTCTAAGTCAGTGACCTTGACCTTTGGCGTTAGCGGGCATCATGGGCTTTCTGTAGAATGATGCGGGATGTTGTTACAAATGCATGTATGGAATATTAAAGCATAAACTGAGCGTTAACTTTTCAAAACGAATATTAAAGCATAAAATGAGCCTTAACTTTTCCAAACACGGAAATTTCTAAGTCAGTGACATTGACCTTTGGCGTTAGCGGGCATCATGGGCTTTCTGTAGAATGATGCGGGATGTTGTTACAAATGCATGTATGGAATATTAAAGCATAAACTGAGCGTTAACTTTTCCAAACACAGAAATTTTTTGTAAGTCAGTGACCTTGACCTTTGGGGTTAGCGGGCAACATGGGCTTTCTGTAGAATGATGTGGGATGTTGTTACAAATGTATGTATGGAATATTAAAGCATAAACTGAGCATTAACTTTTGCAAACACGGAAATTTCTAAGTCAGCGACCTTGACCTTTGGGGTTAGCGGGCACCATGGGCTTTCTGGAGAATGATGCAGGATGTTGTTACAAATGCATGTATGGAATATTAAAGCATTCCATTGAGGGAAACAGAAGTTACAATGAATTAACCCGAGCGTTAAGTTTTAGAAACAGAGCTAAACGCAAAAACTTAACGTTGAATGCATGTGAAAAGTAGGTCAATCAACCATGAAAACTAGGTCAAGGTCATATGGGCTCCCTCTGTGTGAGATGGTTACACCACAGTGTTGATGTATACCAAGTATGGAGGTCGTAGGTGTTATAGTTTTCTGGAAACTGACCTAAACAAAAAAACTTCCATGTTGCCCCGCACTACGGGGCTATTACCGGCGCTTTTAATGGTTGATAAAACTAGAAAATGTGTTCATAGAACACGGATGCCCCACATATCGCTTTGATAATAAATGAGGCCAAATTCCAAGTAAATTTTTTTTTACCTCAGCGTTAAAGTTTTTGAAGCACCAAGTATGTGACCTTGACCCTGGGCTTGGCGGGGCAGGATAAGTATGAAACTGATCCGTGAAATAAAACAGAAATTATAAGATATTTACCCGAGCGTTAAAGTTTTTGAAGCACTAAATATATGACCTTGACCCTGGGCTTAGCGTGGCATGACAAAACGTGGATTTGGAACGGGACAGTAGAGGACCATTAGAGCAATGCGTATATGAAGTATGAAGCTGATCCGTGAAAGGGAACAGAAATTATAAGATATTTACCTGAGCGTTAAAGTTTTTGAAGCACCAAGTATGTGACCTTGACCCTGGGCTTGGCGGGGGCAGGACGAACATGGATTTGGCACAGGGCGGTAGAGGACCATTAGAGCAATGCGTATATGAAGTATGAAGCTGATCCGTGAAAGAAAAACAGAAATTATAAGATATTTACCTGAGCGTTAAAAGTTTTTGAAGCACTAAGTATGTGACCTTGACTCTGGGCTTGGCGGGGGTAGGACGAACGTGGATTTGGCACGGGACAGTAGAGGACCATTAGAGCAATGCGTATATGAAGTATGAAGCTGATCCGTGGAACGAAACAGAAATTATAAGATATTTGCCCGAGCGTTAAAGTTTTTGAAGCACCAAGTATGTGACCTTGACCCTGGGCTTGGCGGGGGCAGGACGAACTGATTTGGCACAGGGCGGTAGAGGACAATTAGAGCAATGCGTATATGAAGTATGAAGCTGATCCGTGAATGAAAACAGAAATTATAAGATATTACCCGAGCGTTAAAGTTTTTGAAGCACTAAGTATGTGACCTTGACCCTGGGCTTGGCAGGGGGCAGGACGAACGTGGATTTGGCACAGGACAGTATGAGGACCATTAGAGCAATGCGTATATGAAGTATGAAAGCTGATCCGTCGAAGGAAACAGAAATTATAAGATATTTACCCGAGCGTTAAAGTGTTTTTGAAGGCTGAACACCAAGTATGTGACCTTGACCCTGGGCTTGGCGGGGGCAGGACGAACGTGGATTTGGTACAGGGCGGTAGAGGACCATTAGAGCAATGTGTATATGAAATATGAAGCAGATCAGTCAAAGGATGAAGAAATTATGAGACATTTACCTGAGCGTTAAAGTTTCGTGACGGACGTACAAGGGTATTAAACATTAAATGGGCTTTCACCAGACCATGTTGCCCCCGCAGTGCTGTGCTTTTACCGGGGCTGTAAATTGACACAAATATAAGCCCTCCGGGGGATGGACGGAGATTTACATTGACTGATGCATAAGCCTAAGCTAAGGCATAAGCATGATAAAATACTAGAATGAATAGTCATACTTCCGCTCTCGCTACAGTATGAAAGCGGTGCTCTATAAATACGTTAGCAACTTTCTTGGTTTGCGACGCGATTCGAGATGCGGCATTTTGGAACACGATTATGATCGAACTAGTATACAAACGGTCCTGAAATTATCTCTACAAGTACAATAAATCATTATTTTCTGACTGCGCATATCAAAACAGCATGGTATGCGATGTTGTGCTTTTAAACGCGGGTTATAAAAACGACCATCATATTATCTGTGTGTTCTCCATATTGTTTCCATTTCCCGATTCATTCGGATATCCCCGCATATGAAACATTCAAATCTGGACCTAATCACTGTGTTTAGTGGGCGGGGCTATAGCGACATACACATGACGTCATCCCTACAACTTTTACTACGAACCCACCGGAAATAGTAAATAATAAGCTCGTTTGCTTCTGTTCGGGTCTCAGTAATACGTCAAATTCGGCTTCAATAACTTCCTTTATTGTTTGGTCAATCACACTTAAGTTTTGAATTCAAGCTTTTTCTTCTAAAACCTTTGCCTTTGGTTTTAAATTGCTTGGTACAATGAACACATGTTGTGGCGGTCATTGTTTCGCGCGGTATGTCAGCATTCCAAATATGGCCGCCGCTACCATATATGGAAACTAGAGTAATCATGAGAGATCACGTGACTAAAGATGGCGGCGGATGGAAATGGCTGCAACGTCCAAGACAATAATAATTTTGCGAATAAAGTCAAATATATCAACAAATAAACATATTTTTGGGCTGATTTTGCGAAATTGTTTATTTATATACATATACATATATGTGTAGATTATTTTTGTCCCTTTTATGGATGTTTATGGGGAAGTATATTTTGCTAACGTGAATAATGAATAGAGCATTGTAGTGCATCAGTCAATGTAAGTCCCCGCCCCCCCCCCCCCCCCCCCGAATAGCGGGGCTTATATTTTCGTTGCTGTTAAAGCCCCGGTAAAGGCCCCGCACTGCGGGGCAACATGGTCGGTAAAAGCCCCGGTAAAATGCCCCGCACTGCCGGGCCATCTGGTTGGTAAAAGCCCCGGTAAAAGCCCCGCCCTGCGGGGCACATTCCTATTAATTACGGTTCTAATATTGTAGACATATTGAAATACTATAATGTTTTAATATAACTCTGTGACCAGGTAACACTCTATGTATTAAACATATCATCAAAGTTTCTTGTATTTTTATATTATACTTCCCAAGAGTTGATTTGTGTGAGCGAGTTCAAATGTCGAGTTTATAATACTGCAAAAATTGACAGAAACCTACCTGACCATTTTCCCTGCTTGTGCAAGTACATGTACAAATATTAACTAGAAAATCGTGTCTGTATCAAAAACACAGCGATGGCCCCACGAGACCATTTCCCGAATAAACATGATTTCACAAAAAACACTAAGTCGATATAAACGTGGAAAAAGTAGGTCAAGGTCAAATGAAGGTCAAAGCTTTATGTTGGTTTCTGGTGTACAGCTGATCACATTGTCCAAGTTTGTGGTGGCTGTATATGTTCCAGTGGCTGAGAAACAGACTTGAACGCACAAGGTATACATAGTGTGACGGACGAACAGACAGACGGACGGACAGACGGACAGACACGTGCAAAACATAATGGCCACAAAATTCCATTTCTTGGGGCCATAATAATAGTCAACAATGGATAGATACGTGTATCTTAACCCTTTCAACCCCAAGTAACTTGATGGATTGTTCCATGCTTTATACGTTCGGAGCGATTGCATTGGGCCATTCAAATTTTCCGACTAGTCCATTCTTGAGATGGGGATTTTTCAATTTGATTGAGTATTGGTGTTTAACGGCCTATCAGCAGCCAGGGTCATGTAAGGCCTGGCCAACAGGATGGAGTATCCTGTATTCAACCTGTAAAAAAAAAAAATGAGGGAAATTCCCAAAATCAGAGCTCAATATTGAATATCCTGACCTGGTGCCAGGTCCATGCCACACTAGAATCACTTAGCTCAACCCAAAAGCAATACGAATAGCTTTTATTCCTATTACTTGCTTAATGGGGAATAACAGGATTTAGCTCTCAGTACCAGGGGGCCGAAATGGTTGGCACATGAGGGCCAAACCATATAAGTCGGCATTCGGTAAGGATGAATGCCGATCGTTAAATTACCCTTCGCTGCGCCCTCCTACCTCCCACCCATGACGAAAGAAACCCCTCCGTGTGACTAAATTTGAGAGAGTGCTGCGAACAACTACAGTGAAAGCGACAGACAATGTGTTGATCACCGTCTTCATGAATCTAAATAAAACAGTACAACTTACACGGTGCCCAGACACCGTCTACAGCGTCTTGGTAATAGGTTTAATACTCAAAGCGTACGTGTATCAAAATATCAAGCCAACACAAACACATTCTATTTTTGAAGATTTATTTTGTGCCAAAACATTATGAGAATGTTTGCAAGCGGTGCAGGTCCTGATGAGACGGCTCGTTAGAAACCGCCTTTCAGGATCTACACCGTCCACCAAAGCCTATAAAAAGGTATGTGGTGTTGGAAAGGTTAAAGAGATATCTTTTCTTTTGAAGGGAAGCAAATGGCGTAAATTAAACAATACGTGGTTTTCAATTGTATGTGATGCAGATAGTAAAAAATGAGGGAAATTCCCAAAATCAGAGCTCAATATTGAATATCCTGACCTGGTGCCAGGTCCATGCCACACTAGAATCACTTAGCTCACCCCAAAAGCAATACGATTAGCTTTTAATCCTATTACTTTCTTAATGGGGCATAACAGGATTTAGCTCTCAAGTACCAGGGGGCCAAAATGGTTGGTACATGAGGGCCAAACCATGTACGTCGGCATTCCGGTAAGGATGAACGCCGATTGTTAAATTACCCTTCGCTACTCCCTCCTACCTCCCCCTTTTAATTTTGAATTTTAAACCGGGTGGAATAATGACAGTATTATGTACCGACTCAACCTGTATATTGGTCTCTATATCCGTGCATATGCCTAAAAGAAAAGATATCCCTTTTAACTGCTAGGTATACAATTATTTACAATATATTTACATGTGAATAGCTCCTGTGTACCGTATGCAATATAAATCAGAGCTTCATATAAGATTGATTGATTATTGGTGTTTAACGGCCTATCAACAGCCAGGGTCATGTAAGCCGGGCCAACAGGATGGACTATCCTGTATTCAACCTGTAAGAAATGAGGGAAATTCCCGAAATCATGAGCTCAATATTTACATAAACTATATATTCAGCCCTTAAATTAGAATATCCTGACCTGGTGCCAGGTCCATGCTACACCAGAATCACTGAGATCACCCAAAAGCAATACGATTAGCTTTTAATCCTATTACTTTCTTAATGGGGCATAACAGGATTTAGCTCATCAAGTACCAGCGGCCGAAATGGTTGGTTGGTACACGAGGGCCAAACCATGTACGTCGGCATTCCGGTAAGGATGAACGCCGATCGTTAAATTACCCTTCGCTACTCCCTCCTACCTCGCCTTTTAATTTTGAAACCAGGTGGAATAATGACAGTATTATGTACCGACTTGACCTGTATATTGGTCTCTATATCTGTTGGCCCGGCCGTACATGATCCTGGCTGTTGATAGGCCTTTAAAACACCAATAATCAATCAACCTGTAAAAAAAAATGAGGGAAATTCCCTAAATCAGAGCTCAATATTTACATAAACTATATATTCAGCCCTGAAATTAGAATATCCTGACCTGGTGTCAGGTCCATGCCACACCAGAATCACTTAGCTCCGGTAAGGATGAACGCCGATCGTTAAATTACCCTTCGCTACTCCCTCCTACCTCCCACGCTTCAGATAAGAATATCATTGCTTGTTTGTTAAAACTGATGCATACTTGTAGTGTTTCAGTGCTGTACTTCAATTTATCAACTCAACAATAAAGACTGCTCGTCTTGCAACCAATATAGATCCTGATTACAAAAAGGAACAAGGGGTAAATGCCCCAACATGTACATATATACAACAAATACTGTTTCAATTTTGTTTGATACCAGATTGCGTTTATGTCAAGGCTGAGAATGCCGTGTGCAAATAACTAGCTATACAGCATTTCACCCCCAAGTGACCAAGATGACTACTCCATGCTTGGGTTCACACCAATCCATGTACCAGTAGCAGAATTTCAGACCGATCCATTCACAAAATGGGGTTATTTTGTGCTAAAAAAATTATGAGAATGCTTGGAAGCGGTGCGGGTCTTGATGGGACGGCTCGTTATGAACCGCCTCATCAGGATCTACACCGTACGCCAAAGCCTATAATGAGGTATGTGGTGTTGGAAGGGTTAAACTGCTAGGTATACAGTTGTTTAATTACAACACATTTTACATGTGAATAGTTCCTGTGTACAGTATGCTGTATAAATCAGAGCTTTAAATAAATAGCCGCTAACCTTTGGCACCACCCACGGACTCGGTAGAAGGAAGGTCGGATATGTGTGAATAGTATTAAATAGCGCAAAAGTGGACCCTTGCATGATACAAACTTCTTAACCGTATTAACGCACGGACACACGGACGGTGCAAACATTATATGACACCGGCTCTTCGAGACAGGGTTCATAAAAAGTACACCCCCCCCCCACCCTATTAATAGTATAAAATGCAGCACTTTATACTTTTACTTACATGGGGAGGGTGTGTGTGTGAGAAATATGATTTTTCCAGTGGGTGGGGGGGGGGGGGGTCTCGGGATTTTCAGGGTTTGTTGGGTAAAGAATCACTTTCCAGGTGGGGGGGGGGGGGTCTCGGGATATTCCAGGGTTTGTTGGGTAAAGAATCACTTTCCAGGTGGGGGGGGGGGGGGGTCTCGGGATTTTCCAGGGGGGGGGGGGTCTCGGGATTTTCCAGGGTTTGTTGGGTAAAGAATCACTTTCCATTGGGTGGGGGGTGGTCTCGTGATTTTCCAGGGTTGGTCGGGTAATGAATCACTTTCCTAGGGGGGGGGGGGGGGGGGGGGGGGGGGTGGGGGGGTCTCGGGTTTTCCTTCAGTGTGTGTGGGGGGGGGGATGTCTCAGAATTTTTCCACGTGTGGGGGGGGGGGGGGGGGGGGTTGGGGGGGGGGGGGGGGGCTGGGATAACGGATAACGGCAGTGCAATATAGAGGAATTATTTGAAAACAATTTTGTTTATATTAAACAAAATTTGCCAGTATTAAACAGTCCACAGTGAAAGTAGATCGTATTAAACAGTTTAAACCCATGTCACCCCTCCCACACAAACAGTATTTCTGGTAAACATACATGTACATATCTTGATAACAGTCTGATAAAACCCCGGTAAAGCCCCGGGGTATGACCCCTCCCCGCTCAATTTCTTAGCAACAGTTAAAGCCGGTAAAGTCCCCGCAGTGCGGGGCATCATGAAAGGTAAAAGCCCCGGGGTATGCCCCGGTAAAAGCCCCGCCCCTCCCCCGGAGGGGGGGGGGGGGGGGGGGGGGGTGGGGGGGCGGGGATTTACATTGACTGATGCATTAGCGGTAATAGCCGATTACCGCTACGCATATTGTAGCTAGATAAATACCTGAATTTGTCGTCTTTCGTCTGGAAGGTTCCATCGAAATACCTCGCCCCTAAACACGAGGTTTTCAAATTGACTTCCAGTATGTAACCCGTCATCGTTTCTGTCATCGTTTCTGTCATCGTTTCGTGAAATCTTCGCTTCATCTTGGAGTCTACACTTTTTGTTTTCTGAAATTCTTTCTAGCGTCGTATTGGATACTAAGCTGAAGTTGGCTCGCATTTGCTTCCACGCATTACTGCTATCACACACTAGCACACATTTTCGTCGAATTTTATTATACTACTGTACTAGTTAACTAATATGATTGAAATTACTTCCTGTAGCACAATTGGATCGTTTCGCCCTTAATCCCGTTCGCCCTTAGGGTCAGAAATGCACGAAAACATGAAAATCGACCACCCCCTACAATAAAGTGCTATGGCGGCTGGCCAAACAAGACAAGATGCCCAATGTACACCTATACTGTGTTGTAGTACCATGGCCCGAGTGTGCGTGGGCACCGTCGGATTCGGGCCTGAATCCCGTTTTCAAGTATGGTGGTCAATTGAAGTCAGAAATGCACCAAAACAGGAAAATCGACCACCGCCTACAATAAAGTGCTATGGCGGCTGGCCAAACAAGACAAGATGCCCAATGTACACCTATACTGTGTTATAGTACCATGGCCCGAGTGTGCGTGGGCACCATCGGATTCGGGCCTGAATCCCGTTTTCAAGTATGGTGGTCAATTGAAGTCAGAAATGCACCAAAACAGGAAAATTGACCACCCCCTACAATAAAGTGCTATGGCGGCTGGCCAAACAAGACAAGATGCCCAATGTACACCTATACTGTGTTGTAGTACCATGGCCCGAGTGAACCATCAGAATTGGACGAACTTTGTATGGTTGGAGTTTCTAATGCATATTGTCATGGTGCACGACTTTAGTTTGAGCTGGCGATCAGCTATCGGCAAAATATGACCGATAATCCACGCCGGACGGCCTCCGATTCTGTGTGAGATTCTTTCGTACACGCAAATTTCGCTTTGGGTGGGGTATACAAAATGCGAATAATTGAATAAATGCTGGAAACAGATATTTGAAGTGAGTATGTTCACACACCTAATACCTTTATCGATTGCCAAAGACAGAAGTCATACATTTAATCGATGTTTATAAATATTGTGTTTGTGCGAGCCGGAAAAGATAGGGCTCTTTCTATAATAGCCATATGTATACATGTACTCACCTTTATAAATAGAATATGGTACTATACGAGACCAAGTAGGTGGGGGTAATGGGGATTTTTTTTAATAGGCATTTTGTTGGTGTCATAGGTCCGAGTCTTCCACCTGTGATCCGATGGTGCCGACGTATACTTGGGACATAGCCCTACAACTCAGTATATGTCTACATTTGGCAACTTTGCTTGTTTGTCCAGCCGCCATAGCACTTTGTTGTATAGGAGGTGGTCGATTTTTCTATTTTCGTGCATTTCTCACTTCAATTGACCACCATATTTTAAAACGAGATTCAGGCCCGAATCCGACGCTGCCGACGGATACTCGGGACATAGTCCTACAATTCAGTATGTGTCTACATTGGGCAACTTGGCTTGTTTGACCAGACGCCATAGCACTTTGTTGTAGGGGGTGGACGATTTTTCTATTTCCGTGCATTAAATTTCTCACTTCAATTGACCACCATACTTGAAAACGGGATTCAGGCCCGAATCCGATGGTGCCGACGGATACTCGGAACATAGTCCTACAATTCAGTATGTGTCTACTTTGGGCAACTTGGCTTGTTTGACCAGCCGCCATAGCACTTTGTTGTAGGGGGTGGTCGATTTTTCTATTTTCGTACATTTCTCACTTCAATTGACCACCATACTTTAAAACGGGATTCAGGCCCAAATCCGACGGTGCCGACGGATACTCGGGACATAGTCCTACAATTCAGTATGTGTCTACATTGGGCAACTTGACTTGTTTGACTAGCCGTCATGCCATTTTAATTTCGGGATGGTAGATTAGCCATTTCCGACAGTGTACGCCATTTCCGGCGGCTATATACACTGGGGTGGTCTATTTGCCAATTTTCTTGTTTTTCTGACTTCAACCGACCACCATTACTTGTAAATGAGATTCAGGCCCAAATCCGATGGTGCCAACGTATACTCGGGACATAGCCCTACAACTCAATATATGTCTACATTGGGCAACTTGGCTTGTTTGACTAGCCGTCATGCCATTTTAATTTCGGGGTGGTAGATTAGCCATTTCTGACAGTGTACGCTATTTCCGGCGGCTGTGCACGGCAGGGCAGATTCTTTACCGGATGAACTTCCGGCGGGCAACTTCAGCTTAGCGTATTGGATTGAAATTTGGAATCAAACTAGTCGACGATAGTTTCGGAGTACCTCTGGCTGTTACTTTCCGGTATTTCGAATTACTCGGCTTTGTTCATTCAATTTGCCTTCTCTTCTCGCACGTGTTCGCATCGTTGCTGTTGCACAGCAATTCAGCGCCGTATCGATTACAATATTGTTGTATTAGTGTATATATTAGATTATAGTGTACATAGTTACGAAAACAGCATACCTGTGATATTGTTATATAGTTAATATTGTTATATACTAGTTCGAGTTACTATTTTGTTGTTGGTCGTAGGCCATATATAATTTTCTGTCCGTTAAAGTTGTCCGTCTTGACACTCTTGTTGGGGTGTAACTGCACATATTCCGCTTTATAGGCAACAGGTTGTCCTATTCGCTACACCACGCTGCATAGTAAAAATGTGCGTAATAGCATTTACAATTCGCGCACTAAAATATAGAAAAAACCTGCAGGGCATTGACATTCATACTTCGGCGAACGATCACAATTGGACGAACTTTGTATGGTTGGAGTCTCTAATGTATATGATCATGGTGCACGACTTTAGTTTGAGCTGGCGATCAGCTATCGGCCAAAATATGACCGATAATCCAGCCGGACGGCCTCCGATTCTGTGTGAGATTCTTTCGTACACGCAACTTTCGCTTTGGATGGGGTAATCAAAACGCGAATAACTCAATAAATACTTGAAACAGCGATTTGAAGTGAGTATATTCACACACCTAATACCTTTATCGATTGCCAGAGACATATTTCATACATTTAATCGATGTTTATTGTGTTTGTGCGAGCCGGAACAAAGAGGGCTCTTTCTATAATAGCGCTATTTATACTTACCTTGAATTAACGTATAGTACTGTACGAGACCAAGTGGGTGGGGTAATGGGATTTTTTTTAATAGGCATTTTTTTAGTGTCATAGGTCCGAGTCTTTCACCTGTGGTTGCAGGTTATGAACAGGTAGGTTCCACAGCATCCATACGAATAGTGAAAGTGTGAGAGAATGGCCATATTTGGAGGAATCGGTTAAGTTGTATAGTAAAACTAATTGGTGGTTGCTAGCCTATAATACTACCAAATAATACGTGGAATAATGGTGAATGAATGTTTATTTTGCGAGAAAATGTCTCAGATGATGTCTCTGATGTATAGAACATGTTGTGCCTACTGAGTCGGCATAGACCTTTAATACTCACTGTATTTTCTGTCCTGGGAGCCGTTTATTCCCCTGGGTCGCCTGTCCTACTGTGCCTACCTGATTCACCCGTTAGTCCAGGCCACCTATCATATGAGCCGTTTACTCCCCTGGGTCGCCTGTCCTACTGTGCCTACCTGATTCACCCGTTAGTCCAGGTCACCTATCATATGAGCCGTTTATTCCCCTGGGTCGCCTGTCCTACTGTGCCTACCTGATTCACACGTTAGTCCAGGCCACCTATCATATGAGCCGTTTACTCCCCTGGGTCGCCTGTCCTACTGTGCCTACCTGATTCACCCGTTAGTCCAGGCCACCTATCATATGAGCCGTTTATTCCCCTGGGTCGCCTGTCCTACTGTGCCTACCTGATTCACCCGTTAGTCCAGGCCACCTATCATATGAGCCGTTTATTCCCCTGGGTCGCCTGTCCTACTGTGCCTACCTGATTCACCCGTTAGTCCAGGCCACCTATCATATGAGCCGTTTATTCCCTGGGTCGCCTGTCCTACTGTGCCTACCTGATTCACCCGTTAGTCCAGGCCACCTATCATATGAGCCGTTTATTCCCCTGGGTCGCCTGTCCTACTGTGCCTACCTGATTCACCCGTTAGTCCAGGCCACCTATCATATGAGCCGGCGCACCCATATCTATTACACGGACATAACAATTGTAAGTGTCCTTCAAACAATTAATTCAGAGCTCCAGATAAGTTTTGTATCTAAAGAGTATTATACTCTCATATTTCAAATTCAATGCGTATTTTGGTTTTTCAAATGTATTATTGATTTTCTTGTTTATTAAATAGGGAATAAATGATAACAAAATAAAACAAATTAAAAATTCACTTTTTTAAGCTGCGAAAAGCTTTGCAGCTCAACTAAGTTAATCTTTAACTTTATTACAGTATTTTCACTACTCAATTTGAAAATCAATGCGTATTTTGTACTCCCACTTTTGATAATCAATGCGTATTCTTCTAAAATAATATGTCAATACGCACCTTATCTGGAGGTCTGCTTATTGTATGTGGCTGTTACTGGAGAAATGGAGTGAATGGGTTTATCGACCAGTGTAGATCCCGATCAGCCTGTGCATCCGCACAGTCTGATCAGGATCTACACAGTTCACATTTTCCACGACACTGGTCACAAATGTCATAAACCCCATTTCTCCATTCACAGCCATATATCGACAACAAACAAATGCGACAGAACGTGTATAAATTATTCCGTTGGCACAGATGGAGGCGTAATGGTCGCTTTTAATGTGGACCTCCCAGGGTGTCCGGTTTAGAGATGTTTCACTGTACATGTACTACTAGGTGATTTATGTCACACAGTCCTCTAATATTTCATGTATACATGATTCACAGTTAATGTCTGTTTCACGAAACCTGTCCAAGTGTTACGGCTATATAAACACTGCAAAAACAGTAATATTTTTGATAATGTTAAATTTTATCAAAATTTATGAATGAGCCTTCTTTTTATTTCGTGAAATTTGGTCAAATATTGATTTTATTACGATAAATTGATTTCTCTATGATAATTTAACATGGAGGGAAAAGGCGGTGGAATAGCTGAGGGAGCAGTCAAAAAACGAAATTGGAAATTGCTTCCGAAACCTGATAGATAGCTTGGAAATGATTTAACTAAGAAAACAAAAGTTAAATTTTGAAAATCGGTCCACTATTTATGAAATTAGAAATATGTATTTTCGTAATAAAATCAATATTGGACAAAAGTTTACGAAATAAAAAAAACGCTCGTTTTTAAAGTTTTCTTTAATTTAATATTATCGAAAAAAATATTGTTTTTGCATTGTTTATACATATGTATAGTCGTAAAATTTGGGCAGCTTTCGTGAAACAGACAGTAGTGTCGTGGACGAGACATTTTAGTCAAAATTGACCCGCCATCACAATGCGCGATTCAGTAAATTTAAAAGGGTTAGTGGTCAGTGGATGAATGGGGCGAACTCCATTAAGGAGCTAGTCTCATTTACCCACTGACCCCTTCTTATTTTCTACACTGAAGTATAGCGAATTTGATTTGAGTTAATGATGTTTAACGGCGTATCAACATCGAATCCTTTGTTACCTGCTTCCTTCAAAAGGCACGATGGATATTGTACAGACAGTATATTACAGTCGAACCTCCCCGAACGGCCACCTCTCTACAACAGCCACCTCTCTGTAACAGCCGCTATTTTATATCCCAAATGGATGATTTCTTCTATATCTAACCCTTACATGCTGACATGAACATTGTCGTTTCATGTTGATTTTGCATTCTTTCAATAATAAAAACATGTTTTGACAGCATTTTAGAATCATTTCCATTGGAAATGATTCTAAAATGCTGTCAAAACATGTTTTTTATTGAGAATTATTGAAGAAAATAAATAAACATCAGACGATAAAATTGTATTCAGCATTAACCTCCTTACAACAGCCACCTCTCTAACAGCCACTTTTGCCTCTTCTCCCGGGATGGGTGGCTGTTGTAGAGAGGTTGCACTGTATACAATTTTCCTTTTATTCCCTCAAAGTCACAAACATGACACATGCGGCCAAATGCCGAACTCTGCAGATAAGGTGTAGGGAGTATTATACGCACCTATTTTAGCAGAATAAGCATTGATTATCAAAAGTGGCAATATGAAATACTCACAGCAATGCGAATCTACGCATTGATTTTCAAACTGAGTAGTGAAAATACTGTAATAAAGTTGAGAATTTACTTAGCTGAGCTGCAAAAAGCGAGCAGTGTTTGATGTTTGCAGCCCAAATAAGTGAATTTAAAAAAAAAATATTATCATTTGTTCCCTATTTAATCAGGTGGAAAATCAATAATACATTTGTAAAAGTAACATACACATTGAATTTGAAATATGGGGATATAATACACTTTAGATACAAAACTTAGCTGGAGCTACGGGGCGCCATGCAGGACAGGTTAATTATGTGTACAAAATTGAGTTTTGTAACACTAAAAATCACAAAATTCAATTCTGTGTCACAAAATTCAATTCTGTGTCACAAAATTCAATTCTGTCAATTCTGTGTCACAAAATTCAATTTTGTAAGACAGAATGAGTTGTGATGAAGAAAATTCAGTTTTGTGGGACAGAATTCATTTTGTCCACAAAAATTAGTTTGCGTAGGATAGTCTATGTCATCTCTACGTTGATTGGTTTTGAGATCGGTCTTAGTCCATTTTACTAGATGGTGGAGTACACTTGCAGGTTTAAATATTTCAATGCGAAAATATAACCCAATATATCAATTATTATACTTCTTTATGGACAGTTATGGTTATGGTTATATTATGATTACAAATGAGTGGTCACACCAATTAAGCATATATACTTTGAAGGAGAAATAAGAAAAATATTCAGAATCAAACATAAAGTAGCCGGGACATAGCTAGACCTGAGAGCATGCCCACTATAGAGAATACCAGGCTAGTGTATTTGGATATCAAGTTTATCAGGCAAGGCTAGGAAACGCGTAGGAATTCCGAGGCTTACCGAGGAATTCCTACCGTTTCCGAGCCGAGCCTGATAAACTTGATATTAAAATACACTAGCCTGGTATTCTATTTATCAGGTAACGTTTTATGCTCGAAAATGACATTATATGACGTCGTATTCTAACAGTAGATCTAACCTTGTGAAACAAATGGTATTGGATCTGTGTCTACTAGTTGCGAAGTTACGTGTTCGCAACTATGTGTCTACATGCATTATTTACAGTATACACCATCTTAGTATCCATGGTATCTACACAAATACTACAAATGGTTTCCTCAAATGGCCCAATACACACATTCTGTTTATAAACACAGACAGCAGTCAGAACACAGGCCACAGAGCGTGTATTATTGATTTAACTGGGGCAGATGTACTTTGCGATACACAATACATGACGTCAGTACTCGCGGGAGATCTACATGTACATGAATTATGTGTACAATTATAACGCAAATGAGTTTAAATACGAATGAGTTTGTCAACGTTTGACTGTTTGGAGATAGTTGAAGCAAAATGGCAGAATGAGAAATGAATCATCGGCAGAATGAGAAATGAATCATCGACATTGAATGTGTAGATCGGCGACCGTGACCCATTTCTCCAGTGCAGTTTCTGACCAATGGTAGTCCTTCTTACATGCGTGTGCAGAATTGACAGAATTGAATTTTGTGACACAGAATTGAATTTTGTGACACAGAATTGAATTTTGTGGCACAAAAGTGAATTTTGTGACACAGAATTCAATTCTGTGAATTGAATTTTGTGACACAGAATTGAATTCTGTGGCACAGAATTGAATTCTGTGGCACAAAAGTGAATTTTGTGACACAGAATTGAATTTTGTGGCACAAAAATGAATTTTGTTGACAAAATTGAGCCATGTCCCACTTGGCGCCCCGTAGGAGCTCTGTGTGTACACGTACATTACAATGCGACTTATGATTCACATTGCAAAGTTGGGTTGTATTGTACATCTAAACGTGGGTCAAGGACGTTGCCAGTGTTGTGACATTTCACTATGCAATCGCCTCCGATCACCACCATAAGCGAAACAGAATTGAAAGAGACACACGCTTTAACTATACGGATAACGACGTAGTGTCGGACCTGAAATGGAAAGGCAACGATATACATCGTTATCAGGCTACATGAGTGTGTTATTTTATCAGTAGCCTATTTCATCAACATTGCAAAGTATACTTATCTTGCTAAATACACTTTGAGGGAGACATTTTCAATTTAAGGATAAATTTATTAATTGTTATTATACTGAATTTATTACATTATCACAGCCATTTTGGCTGTGATAATGTAATAAATTTAGAATAATAATTCTGCATACTTTTAATCATCAAATATATGCAGTCGTTAAATGATTACTCCCACAAAGTATACTTAGCTAGATAAGTATGCTTAGCAATTTTGGTGAAATCCGTAACAGGAGCTAAGATAGTCACAAATCACGTAAGCCTAAGTTTCTCCACTCACAACCATATATGTGACTGTAGAAATGGGGCTTATGGGTTTTGCAACCAGTGTAGATTTAGATCAGCCAGGACCAGGATGAAATGGCAGTCGTGCACAACGATCACCAATGATCATCAACACGATCTAATTTAACATCACTGGATAATTTCGACGGCATGTTACATGCAACAAAGTTACCTTTTGTCAGCATATTCGACAACTGAATGGGTCAGTGGAAGTAGGCGTCTAATTCCCTCGTGAACTTAGCCCCAATCTTCATTGATTCATTCAAATGTTCCGATTATTGAAATATGATACGAGTTATTAAACCCACTGTACATTTGCTTGGATCACTTTTGTATACATATCCGAATGCGTTAATCTTGCCCAGATTATCAACATTTCTGAACATCTATTGGCAATGTCAACTCGCAATGAAGCAGCTTGATTGTCAGAGCCTGCGTTAATCTTGCCCAGATTATCAACGTTTCTGAACATCTATTGGCAATATCAACTCGCAATGAAGCAACTTGATTGTCTGAGCCTGCGTTAATCTTGCCCAGATTATCAACGTTTCTGAACATCTATTGGCAATGTCAACTCGCAATGAAGCAGCTTGATTGTCCGAGCTTGCGTTAATCTTGCCCAGATTATCAACGTTTCTGAACATCTATTGACAATGTCAACTCGCAATGAAGCAGCATGATTGTCCGAGCCTGCGTTAATCTTGCCCAGATTATCAACGTTTCTGAACATCTATTGGCAATGTCAACTCGCAATGAAGCAACTTGATTGTCTGAGCCTGCGTTAATCTTGCCCAGATTATCAACGTTTCTGAACATCTATTGGCAATGTCAACTCGCAATGAAGCAGCTTGATTGTCCGAGCCTGCGTTAATCTTGCCCAGATTGTCAACGTTTCTGAACATCTATTGGCAATGTCAACTCGCAATGAAGCAACTTGATTGCCTGAGCCTGCGTTATTCTTGCCCAGATTGTCAACGTTTCTGAACATCTATTGGCAATGTCAACTCGCAATGAAGCAACTTGATTGGCTGAGCCTGCGTTAATCTTGCCCAGATTATCAACGTTTCTGAACATCTGTTGACAATGCCAACTCGCAATGAAGCAGCTTGATTGGCTGAGCCTGCGTAAATCTTGCCCAGATTATCAACGTTTCTGAACATCTATTGACAATGCCAACTCGCAATGAAGCAGCTTGATTGGCTGAGCCTGCGTAAATCTTGCCCAGATTATCAACGTTTCTGAACATCTATTGGCAATGCCAACTCGCAATGAAGCAGCTTGTTTGGCTGAGCCTGCGTTAATCTTGCCCAGATTATCAACGTTTCTGAATATCTATTGGCAATTTCAACTCGCAATCAAACAAAGTCATTGTCTGAGCCTGAGCTGTAACACAGCTGAGGCACAGCAAACCAAGCCGGTTGAGTTAAAATACGATGGAACCTCTCTAAACCGGACACCATGACAACACCTGAGATCTTATTTTTGATCAGTTTCTTGGTCATTTATCTCGGGTGATGATGTCTGTTCGTGATCGCACAGCACACAGCTATGGCTCAGAATGATGAAATGCCTGATTTACAGTGAAGCTCCTCTAAGCCGGACACCCTAGGGACCTCACAGGGTGTCCGGTTTAGAGAGGTTTCACTGTATTGCGAAATACGAAATTTAAAATTGTTGGCAAAATTACCGCAGGCGGTAGTGTAGGTGAATAATTTCGTCACCCAGTAATTCATCTTGAAATATCTATATTGTTATGGTGCATACATTGTAGTAGCTGTCGGCTGACAAACCATACATATGAACATAAGTTTGGGACCAGTGTATGGATGCACATATTGCGGAGGTCTATGTCGTTTGTCGATGAGGTATTCTGCACACACATGTATGTTTAGTCTAATAAAAATGATGGAAACGTTTATACAGATGATTGTGTCGCCAGGATCGACAAACCATCGCAAGGTCTGTAATACCCTTTTACATATCGAGATGGATTATGCAGTGTTAGAAATATATAGATAACTGGTGAGTAATTAGGTCACGAGCTTACATTTATATCGCCAAGTTTTCAGTCATTCAGACTTAACCACTAGTAATTGGAGCAGGCTATTTCGATATTTGGCATAATCTCTAACTCGCGTGAATGTCTTGAAGAACTAACCATGGGCGCGGTGAAGGTCACATTACGAATATGCGGCATTGTGGCCATCATGGTAATTTCGACAAATGTTGTAAATGCTCAGCGAGGTATTGGCCTCTCGGGGCTCGGACAGGAAATATTCACAGACGCCCTGGCGCACCCAAACTCCCCGATGGCACAGCTGTTGGCGGGCGTGATGAATTTCACCGCGATGCCGGCTGTAGGCCGGGTTGTTGCCCGCGCGGGTGAGATACTGTCAGTGGGCGTGGACACGTACATGGGCAACCACAACTACAGTGTCAGCGCGGCGTGTCTCAACGACACGCACCACCTGCTACACGGGATCACGAATAGGGAACGATGGGCGCTCAGAAGTAAGTACAGCTGAACATCTCTAAGCCGGACATATATGTGGCTGTGACTGGCGAAATGGGGCTTATGGGATTTGTGACCAGTGTAGCTCCTGATCAAATGACAATCTCATGCAGCCTGATGACGTGGTATATTGCATGCTAGAAGCACGACGGGCGATTCATTGACCAAATGATGAACAGTGCAGATATTGATCAGACTGTGCGGATGCACAGGCTGATCTGGATCTACACTGGTCGCAAAACCCATAAGCCCCATTTCTCCAGTCACAGCCACATAGATGAGACAAATCACGTGAGTTTGTACTTAAGTAGATATACGATATCGCATTGAAAATATGAACAAAAAATACGATAATTTCCGTAAATGACGTCGAACGTTGACGAATTGTTCAGAGAACATGCTGCGGAATTGAATTTCGCATTTGCTGTGATAACTAAGCCAATTTTTGATATCATTTGCAGAAGTCTCAAACGAGTTCCGGGTCAACACCCGTGTCCCGACTATAAACTGGCGCCCACAAGGCGACCGTAGTCCGACCCTTTAAGCAGACCTATTGAGAGCATATCGTTAGTGGGAATTTTATACAGTGTCAACCATGCCAAATATACGGTTTTATACAGTGCAACCTCTCTAAACCGGACACCCTAGGGACCTCCCAGGGTGTCCAGTTTAGAGAGGTTCCACTGCATATCAAAATCATTGTTCTCTCCAGAACAAACCTGGTCAAGCCGGTTTGCGGTGAGATGCGCCGTCACAACATTGTTTATGATTCTCTAGGACCCGATAGTACGGAGCCCCGCAGGGAACATGGAGTTTGTTTTATTAATTCGTTCCCACGAAATACGTTCTCTGAATTTAAAAATTCGTTCCCACGATATAACAATTCGTTCCCACGAATAAACAATTCGTTCCCGTGGGAACGAATTTTTATTTCGTGTGAACGAATTGTTAAATTATGGGAAGAATTGTTATTTCGTGGGAACGAATTAATAAAAAAAGGATTATACGTCCCCTGTGGGGCTCCGTACAATAGAACATGATATATATGTTACAAATATATTAGCATGGTATTCAAGAAAGCTTACATGTCTGTTCGGAGTCTGATATTTGAATCGCTTAAATGTACATGCCCACTCAGTAGACACAACATGTTCTTTACATCAGAGACATCATCTGAGACATTTTCTGGCAAAATAAACATTAATTCACCATTACCCCACGTATTGATTGGAATTATTATACATTTTATATCAGACGTACATTTTCACACTGATATCAGGGGCGATAACCGTGTTTCCTTAAAATGTGCAATTAGCATTCTTTATAATCTGTAGAAAATATTACTTTTCAGGTGACGCATTTAACATATCAAGCCTCATTTGCATATGAAAATAGCCTGATACCACCGAGCTTCAGGAGCAGTAAACTACAAATTACTATTTGATTATATCTGTATAGCGGGCACTCGTACTTTTTAAATCTGGTTGAATAGTGACACAATTATACACGTATTTAATTCACATACAGAACAGTTTGTGCCTACTGAGTGGGCATGTACCTTTAATATTGCACACTCCCACTGCTATATAACCGTGTATGTTAATTATTATTATTATATGACTGAGAAGTCCAGCCAATGAGATTGTCCAATAGAGGGTCACATGATTGCGGACATATATGATATTCGCCTGAACTTGTACATAAATGTCATGTACATATATTTAATACAATAATAATTGTCTTTTGAGTCGGTGTACACGAGATTTACGGACCTGAGAAAAGTCATATTCACCTTGGCCTGCGGCCACGGTTAATGTGACTTTTCTCAGGTCCGTGAATCTGCGGACTCGGTGAGTATGACTTTTCTCAGGTCCGTAAATCTCGTGTACACCTCTTCAAAAGTCAATAATTGTAAAATGTTCTTATATTGCTGTTTCGTTGAGCTGTATTTATTTCTAAAACACGTATTAAACATTGTATTCAATTGCTTTTTAAATTGAAGACAGTGATTTAGTTAATGTGGTAACATTTTATTTCATTCAATATTGGAATGTACTCTATGACTTGTATATGTAAGTCTTTAAACACTCGTTAAAGCTCTTGGAAATACATACCGTTCCATTGTATACATGTTTACTACATGTAACAACATTATATCACAAGCCAGTAGCTGCACGTATTCCGCTTTATAGGCAATATGTTGCACTATATCGGTCCATGATCGGGGAGGGGGGGGGGGGGGGGGCGTTGTTTGGTTGCGAAGGTAACTCTTGCAATCTACTCCCGTACCGTCCGTAACTAGCTACGGACGGTACGGGAGTAATTGCAAGAGTTACAGTTCGCAACTAGGGGGTTGTCCTATTTGCGAGCTCTTTGAAATGCACTTTCCTGTGTTTTACGGCATTTAAATTCAGACTGGTGGTAAACTGTGATATATGTAAGCTCCGTGGCTGAACGGGGGAGGGGGGGGTGTGCAACCCCGGAACCCACCCCCTCCATATCCGCCCCTGCAGTAGTAGCAGCACGTATTCCGCTTTATAGGCAATAGGTTGCACTATATCGCTACACCACGGTCAACGGTAAAAATGTACGTAATAGCATTTCCATTTCGCGCACTAAAATATAGAAAAACCTGCAGGGTGTTGACGTTCATACTTCGCTATATTGTTATTGAGATACTATTCTACAACTTAACACAAAATATTACCATAAACTTACCTAATAAAGTGTACATTAGCAACATTATTAGGTCACGAAGTAGAAAGTAAACAAAGAACGGTTAAAACGCACATTTGGAAAGATTACTCCGTCATAACTGTAAAGTAATGAAGTGTAATCAAATGTACTTATAGTTATGTAACTACAAGCCCGTGATGTTATTGAACTGCGTTGGAAACTGCTCAAGGCCATGTTTACTCTTTGTCTGGAAAGAGTGCATGTTCTATAATAATTCCTCCTAGCTGTACACATACTTCCTGACGTTTTTTAAATGTTGTGCTTCATTTCACCTACATCTTTCATAAATGTATTTGCTCTTTAGTAAACTCAACCGTATCTAAAATGCATGTAGTTATATTCTCATCCAACAGAAATAAAACAATGGTAACACCTTATGTTCCATCACTAGCATTATAGAACGTAGCACTAGATAACAACAAGAACACGACAGCTGTCATAGATGTGTACAGTGAAACATATCTAAACCTGACACCCTGGGAGGTCCCCAGGGTGTCCGCTTTAGAGCTGTTTCAATGTAAATCAGGCATATGACATCCTGGGACATCCTGATGTATTATGCAATCATGAACATGCATTATCATCTGAGATGCGTTACCAAGAAACTTCTCAAAATGAGAACACATACGAGGGTTACATTGTATTAAACCGCCATCTTTATGATATCTATACACCATAAATTGCTATTTTCTGGTAGTCATACAAAAGGTTATAGCGCTTTAAAAACGATCACTAAGTCATACCCGGCGCACGGCATTGGCGTACTTTGAGACGTTAACGACGTCAGTGACGTTTTTAGCTCACAACGACTGACTAAATCACTTACACGCAGATATTTGTAATATGTCTCTATTTGTGCGATACATTTGTCAAAAATGTCCCTGTACCAGTCCTAGTCATACTGTGAGATGATAATTACGGTGGCGGTATAAGGCACGATAAGGATGTGAATCTGTAACCCTTCAGCTGCAACTTGACTTCCGGAAAGATGGCGAAATCAAATGATGCCAGGTCGGGCGAACATGGCGAGTGGGCGACTGTACCAAGTCCAACCTCATTAATCTCACTGGGTACTTGCTGCCATGTGTGGGATAGCACTATTCAGTAGCCGATTTCATAAAAATTACAAAGTATACTTATTTAGCAAAGTATACTTTGACGGAGTAATCATTTATTTTTCCCGTAATGCATTATTTCATATAGAACTAATTGATAACGACTGCATATAGTTGATGTTTAAAAGTATGCATAATTATTATACTGAATGTAGTACATTATCACAGCCAAAATGGCTGATATAATGTAATACATTCAGTATAATAAAAATTAATAAATTTATCCTTAAACTGAAAATTTCTCCCCCAACGTATATACTTTGCTAGATAAGTATACTTTGCAATGTTGGGGAAATCGGCTATTGGTGTAACACATGTTTCTGGCATACTTCCGTTCGATATAAACGATAAGCCGGTCTGGAAAGGCTCCAAGAGATCGATGTCATACAGTAAGCCAAAGAAACATCAAACTGCAAATATAACTTTTATTAGATCCATAGTCACGGCGTCAATTGTAATGAGCCAATAAAACAAATGCCTGCTCCATGTAGGTTTTAAATCTTTATATAAAAAAAACTAATATACTTATTTCATCTAACCGGTTTCACTGCTTTTGCGGATCATCATAAATTAACATTATGTTGCAACGTCACGTGACGTTGCCTATTAGAGAGTACCAAGGGATGTAATGTATTATACATGGGAGATAACTATGTAACGTATACTACTCCTCGGATGAATTGCACAGATAGATCTATTACATGTATAGTACTCACCGTAGAACTTCTATAAACCGGACACGCTCGGACCTCCCAGTGTATCCTGTTTAGAGAGGTTTTATTGCACGTGGTTTTAGTGATCGATGCGATGGGGAAGCCACATAGTGACTTAATGGACATGCAGCTCGTGTGGCTCGGCTCGTATGACGAATGCGTTGCCACGGAAACGATCGTTCCTATCGGAGTTTATGAAGCGGACCATCGCATCCATGGCCGCTACTGTAAAGCCGCCTATGTACTCGGCGGAGGAGGGGTAAGAGTAGTTGCGAACGGTAACTCTTGCAATATACTCCCGTACCGTCCGTAGCTACGGACGGTACGGGAGTAAATTACAAGAGTTACCGTTCGCAACTAGGGTAAGGGTACACAAGCAACTGCAGAGTATCAACGTTTCTGAACATCTATTGGCAATGCCAACTCGCAATCAAACAAATTGATTGACTGAGCCAGATATGAGGCACAATGATAGTCTGAGCTTATGTTAATTTCCCCCAGACTTTCACCGTTGCTGAATAACTATTGACAATGCCAAGTCGCAATCAAGCAGTTTGATTGTCTGAGCCTGAGCTCTAGCACAACTACAGGCACAAATGAACAGATGCAATGAAATAAAAAAACTGTGCGTATTATTCTCGTAGCCGTGGCAATTACCGTGGATCTATTGACTGTCTTGTAATTTTCATTTTTGTTTCGTGAAATTTAGTCACATATATTTGTATGTGGGAATTTAACATAGAGGAAACGAGTTGCAGAAGCTGGACGAGGAGTCGAACAAAGATACCAAAAATGGGATTGCTTCGGACAGCTGGTTTTTCGAGTTTAGATATTAACAAAGAAAACAAAAATAACATTTTCAGCAACAGTATTCTTCCACAGACCGATGCAACTGTCATTCCGAAGTTATGTCGAGGAACATACATATAAATTAAGTCAAGTACTTTTAGCTCAATATAACATTGTTAGTTATAGCTGCATTTAACATATATGACTGTGCCTCGATACATGTGGCTTATGGATATTGGGACCAGTGTAGATCATGATCAGCCTGTGTATCCGCCATTCAATGAAACACATATCATGCTTCTAACATACTATTTAATCAGGAGCTACACTGGTCACAAATGCCATAAGCCCCATTTATCTAGTCACAACCACATACACATGTGGTATTGTCAGTGATTCATTCGTTTCAGCTAAATCCATTTGCTCCCGCCGTGACCATTGGGTTGTGTGTGCCCAATTCATGTAACCCTGGTGACGTCACAGGCCTTTTAAATACCCGTAAGTGTCCGTTTCACTAAACTGCGTACGATACAAATGTCCGTACGAATATTTCTATGAATTTGCTTCTCACATTAACGTGTTTCTCTAATGCTACCATTTGTTTTACCTACTGATTCATGTCATTAAATGCAGCACATCCACGACAGAGTTTCCAAAATCGGCTGTCAGAACAAATGTTATTGTGGATTTCAATTTTGCAAATACGATCTTCTTAGTCGTACAAAGTTTAGTGAAATGCGTAGCAGATTATCGGATGTAAAGTAATATGTGATGTCATTTTTACAGTCAATATTAATCTTTCTAACAACTGGACGGTTATTTGCGATACAGTGGAACCTCTCTAAACCGGACACAGAGACATGTTAAATGCACTTAATTTAGATATGTTTCATTGCCATTTACCTCCAATGATAATGTCTGTTCATGATCGCAAGCATCCACGCGTGTCTTGTAGTAGTCATCCGTCTGTTTTGCAGTGGAATCTCTGTAAACCGGACACCCTGGGACGTCCCCAGTGTGTCCGGTTTAGAGAGGTTCTACTGTATACGAAAGCACGAATAATATAATATTATTTACATGGACGGTAACCGATTCTTCGTCAAAACGACATCATACAGTCGAGCACCAGTATCTCGAATATCAGTATCTCGATGATATCCCCTATCTCGATGATTCACTAAAGTACCGAAATATATCCTTATTTGTTTAATAAATATTTCCACGGCTATCTCGACCATGCCCTATTTCGTATATGTTCTCTATCTTGACTGTTCATTATGCCCCGTCCCTATAAAAAATACTTTAAAAATCTGGTCATTTTAACAATTCATTGAGTCGTGACGCCACCTTGTAATGTTGATTAGCTTACTACCTTTGGTCATTAGTTAATAAGTGGTTGTTTACTAGTGGTGTAATGGGTAACATGATTTCATATTTTTCGCGAAAATATTCGACCATGTCACTTCATCGCTATCTCGAACCTATTGTCTGTTTCGTGGAATAGGCTACTGGTGTAACACTCTTTTTTTTCCATAAAACTATCCAAAGTAGTTTTTTAGAAATGAGCCTCCTTTTTATTTCACGAAAATCCGTCAAATAATTAAGTTATTTAAAAAAAACTGCCACGGACGGCACTTGCCATACAAATGTCCGTCTGGTTTGCAAGAAATGATAACTTGGCCGATTTTCAAAATTTCATGAACAAATAAGCAACTATAAACATAATGGTTCGGAATGAGACTTACCTACTACACTTTCTGAACATTCTAAATTGTAATTACACATTTGTTTCTACTCGTCAGTTAAAATAAATGTCCTAAATCTGTTTCTGTTTTGAATGAACCGTCTGTGTGTTTTCGTGTGTCAAAACAAGATGGCGGAAATTCCGATGTGGACGAGTCCAATGGTTATGAGTCAGGGGTCTTCGCAATCGAATATTGTGAAATTAAGTTGGTCAGTAAATATGACAAACTGGGTTGTATTTTTCAATTGTAATAAGTTTAGAATTATGGTTTTGTCTGAAATGTTGTCTGCTGTCATCGCTGTAGCCATTCAGATGGAGTCAATGAATGCAATTGAGAGCGCACAGGCTTTTGTAACACAAGTTCTTGATAAAAGGCTTTTCAAAGGCCTTGTTTGTTGAAATCTATACTATAGATATGTATATCTCTATGCTACACTAAATAAAAATTACGTTTTTATCTGGTGTATATTTATTTTTTATAGATCCAATTATCTATTTATCTCATTGCAATCCCTTTTTTACTTCGGTTCTTACCGCGCAAAGAAAGAAATCGCGTGCATTTTTTTTTATAAAATATAAAAACGTTCGTTTTAAACATCAGATAAGCGAGTCCGATGTTAGTGCCGATATTTTGATGATGAAAATCCAGGAAGCTGTTCGACAATAAGAAAATGTCGAAAAACTGCTCATCGCGCTGACATACATGGGAGACCCCCATTCACTTTATCATTTCGGGCTCTATTACTTCATTCTACGACCGAATTTCGAAAGATAAAAAGATGGCTCATTGCTAAATTTTGCTGAAAAATGATTTTATGTAAAAAAAATTGGAGTTTTAGGGTGTTTAAAGTGGTTACAAATTTGGCCAGGTTAACGTGAAACAGACAATAGTCTTATCTCGACTATATGGACGGTCTCACTTTGACTTCGAGATACTGGTGCTCCACTGTAGTTATGATTTTAAAGCAAACTATACAATAAATAGAAACCTGTTCGTATTTGTTGGGCAATGTTTCATAAACATCAGCCATTTATCTCAGGTGATATTGCCTGTTCATGCTCGCATAGCGCACAACTACGGCTCAGAATGATCAAATGTATGATTTGCAGTGAAACTCTCTAAACCGGACACCCTGGGAACATCACAGGGTGCCCGGTTTAGAGAGGTTTCACTGTATAAATAATAAATGACAAGCTGTTCCGTATTTGTATTTCAGTCATTCCATTAGACAAAAAATAAAACAAATATATTGTAAACTCATCTAATGAAACTCGTCATGACGTTCGGAAACCACGTGATCCCATACCCTGTACATGTACAACGTACTGAGTCACTCATTCCTTTAACAATGACAACTACATTACTGTCCGCGATAATCTTGCCAGTTCTTTATTTCAAAATACTTGAATATTGTGTTTGCTATCAAGTAGTTTGATTGACTGAGCCTGAGCTGAGGCTCAGACAATCATACATTTATTGCTTAATTCAGCGTTGGCATTGGTACTAGATGTTCAGAAAATTTGATAATCCGGGCAAGATTAATTTGATTTGATGCAAATCAAATTAATCTTGTCCGGATTATCTAGTTTTCTGAACAGCACATGCTGTTAAGTACCGGAAAATGTGTGACTTTAATGGACACAGATATCTCACTGTATCAAGTATCAAGCACAGTGGAACGTCTCTAAACCGGACAACATGGTCCTCATGGTGTCCGGTTTAGCGAGATTTCACTGTAAATCAGGCCTTTAATTATTCCGAACCATCGTTGTGTGCTATGCGATCACGAACAGGTATTATTACCAGAGATCAATGACCAAGAAACTCATCAAAATTAAGATCACATGTGTTTTTATGGTTTCCGGTTTAGAGGAGTTCCACTGTATCAACATGTATTTTGGCATCTAATATGTGGCTGTGAGGCTTGAGAAATTGGGCTTATGGGATTTGTGACCTGATCAAATTGTGACCTGATTGTAGCTCCAGATCAAATATCACACTCATGTAGCCTGATCATGATATATATTGCTCGTTAGTAGCATGATGGGTGCTTAATTGATGGATTTGCGAACAGAGCAGATCCTGATCAGACTGTGCGGATGCTCATGCTGATCTGGATCTGCACTGGTTATAAAGCCCATAAGCCCCTTTTCCCCAGTCACTGTCACATATAACATATGTAGAACCAAGGCCGCCTCATGAATATTCATTCCATGTTGTATCGTCACTACACCTCTTCTGATTGTTGATGATGTGTCAGCGGCTATTGTATATGCTGAATAATTAAGTGCCATGCTTATATATCAATCAACATTATATGTTCTTTATGTATCATTACGACATATATTGCTTATTGTTGTGCATCCTCTAACACTAAATGTTACCTGATCAATATAATAACATACTAGTATATTTACAGTGTCCTTGTATTCATAATGGAAACGCCCATTCAACGTATTGCGTTCATATCCCAGTACATTACATTAGCCCCACGTGACGTCGAGCGACGTTGTTGATTCGTTAAAGTTTGTTTAACGTTATTAGAGTATACGACGTTCATCGTCGCGCTATTGACCAGCAACGTCGCTGTTCCATGAATTGCGACAAAACGACGTAAAACAATAATATTCCTAATTGTGACGCCGTATATGGTTATTTACATCTTTGAAACTATCCGAAAATGCAGTGTAAATATAAGTAATAAAACCATGGGCAGTTGCGTTCACTGTATTATGAACAACAGCTGGTCCACGCACTTTAAACAGACCAACTGTTGTTCATAATACAGTAAACGCAACAACCCATTTGTTTTTTCCTTAAGTCTTTTGATATCTAGTTTATCAGACTCGGCTCCGAAACGGTAGGAATTCCTAGGGCGAGCCTCGTCTAATATAGTTGATATCAAAAGACACTACTCTGGTAGCGTCTATGTCATTCCAACTTGATTCATGCGCGTGTCACTTGTCTATCATTATGCACAGTAAAACCCCTCTAAACCGGATACCAAGAAAACGCCCGTGATCTTATTTTTGATGAGTTTCTTGGTCATTTATCTCAGGTGATAATAACTGTTCTGCTCGCATAGCACACAGCTATAGCATACACACATGGCTTACAGCTATAGCATACACATATGGCTTACAGCTATAGCATACACACATGGCTTACAACTATAGCATACACACATGGCTTACAACTATAGCATACACACATGGCTTACAACTATAGCATACAGACATGGCTTACAACTATAGCATACACACATGGCTTACAACTATAGCATACACACATGGCTTACAACTATAGCATACACACATGGCTTACAACTATAGCATAGCTTACAACTATAACATACAGACATGGCTTACAAACTATAGCATACACACATGGCTTACAACTATAGCATACACACATGGCTTACACTATAGCATCACATATGGCTTAAGATGATCAAATGCCTGATTTACAGTGAAACCTCTCTAAGCCGGACACCCTGTGGGTCTCCCAGGGTGTCCGGTTTAGAGAGGTTCCACTGTATTGCGTTGGTCTCTTCTTTACATAAGTTCATGTGTCTGCTATTGGTATCTTGTTCCGTATTTCGCTGCAGTGACGAGCTTTGTACCTATAAACACGACGTCATGGCCAGCCCCAGTGGTCAGTTGTCAACTGGACAGCCTCGAATACACAACAAAGGCAATTGTCGTCATGTAAGTAGCATTAGACCATTGGTCAGTGGGTCTATACAAGTATATAACAGGGCCTAACCGAGATGCTGATTATTGCTGCTACGCTAGCCGATTTCACCAAAATCCTTGGGTCTACACAAGTATATAACAGGGCCTAACCGAGATGCTGATTACTGCTGCTACGCTAGCCGATTTCACCAAAATCCTTGGGTCTACACAAGTATACAACAGGGCCTAACCGAGATGCTGATTACTGCTGCTACACTAGCCGATTTCACCAAAATCAGTGGGTCTATACAAGTATACAACAGGGCCTAACCGAGATGCTGAGTACTGCTGCTACACTAGCCGATTTCACCAAAATCCTTGGGTCTACACAAATATACAACAGGGCCTAACCGGGATGCTGATTACTGCTGCTACACTAGCCGATTTCACCAAAATTGCTAAGCATACTTATCTAGCTAACTATACTTGTAGGGTGTAAATAATAGTATGAGCAATGCTCTGATCAAAACGTCAAACCTTTTCCGTCAGAGATCGGAACGAAACGTTATGTTTGACCAGTAGCCGATTTCACCGAAATTGCTAAGCATACTTATCTAGCTAACTATACTTTGAGGGAGTAATCATTTATTTTTCCTGAAATGCATTAATTCATATAGAACTAACGACTGCATATAGTTGATAATTAAAAGTATGCAGAATTATTGTACTGAATTTATTACATTTGTATTATTTGTATACACAATTGTTATACTGAATGTATTACATTATCACAGCCAACATGGCTGTGATAATGCAATACATTCAGTATAATAACAATTATTAAATTAATAATTAAATTGAAAATATCTCTCTCAAAGTGTACTTAGCAAGATAAATATACTTTGCAATGTTGGTGAAATCGGCTACAGATCGACTTGTGACACGGTCAATAATGGGACACGGTCAATAATGGGACACGGTCAATAATGCCGTCTGGGCACCATGAGTGTATCCCGATGGTACAGTGAACAGCGTTGATCCGTATCCAAATTCTTACTGTGATGTGCTTTCTGATCTGGGGCTACACTAGCTGTTCACACGTTCGTTTAATCTCTTACATGTATTGTCGTGGTGGGTCAACGGTATGTACAGATGTATATGCAACGGCATTCCACCTAGTACATGTACATGCAAATTAGATCACGGTTCGTTCGCATGTACGAGGAGATAATCCGCGAGCTACTTTAGCTCGCGTATTAGCGCTCGCACATGCTGACAAACGTGATCGAATTTATGTATCACATCCTCATGTACATACCTTAAAAGGTACATCCGCACAGTTGTTTCTATCTCGTTAGGATATCTTTCCCACGAGATAGGATCTCGTTCCCATGACATAGCATCTCATCTCGTTCTCACGGGATATGATCTCGTTCCCACGACACAGCATCTTGTTTCCACGAGATAGGATCTCGTTCCCATGATATATCTCGTTCTCACATCAGTATCAGCCAAAGGTGGTCGAGTAATATCTGCTATTATATTTGCCAATTATGTCGCTCAAACGAGATGTTAGTTCGTGGGAATGAGGTAGCTAACTCGTTCAAACGAAATGCTATATCGTGGGAACGAGATTCGTACCTCGTGGTAACGCGATACTATGTCGTGGGAAGGAAATCCTATGAAGAAAAATACACAATTCCCTTTTAAGCTGTCATATGATCAAGTAATACTAAATAAATTGTAACAGTACAGTGAAACCTCTCCAAATCGGTTATCTTGGGAGGTTCCAAGGGTGTCCGGCTTAGACGGATTTCACTGTAAATCAGGCATTTGATCATTCTGAGCCATAGTTGTGTGTTATGCGATCACGAACAGACACTATCACCTGCGATGAATCGCCAAGAAACTCATAACAAATAAGATCGCATATGTCTTATTGGTGTCCGGTTTAGAGGGTACAAGATCGAATGGTCTGTCTCAAATGGTCTGTGTGATTGCAAGATTGTAGGTTATAAACGTTTCCGAACATAGTTGGGCGATATCAATTCGCAATCAAGTACAGACGATCCTCTCTAAACCGGACACAGAGAAAAGTTGGTTCTGCTTAATTTGGATGTTTCATTGCCATTTATCTTGAGTGATAATGTTTGTTCACCACCGCTAAGTACCCACGTGTGCATTGAAGTAGTCATCCGTCTGTTCTACGGTGGATCCTCTCTAAACCGGACACCCTGGGACGTCGCCAGGGTGTCCGGTTTAGAGAGGTTCCATTGCAATTTGGTTGTTTTTACATGAGCTGTAACATTTCAATACAAAATTCAAGTATGTTGGTACTTTGCAATTGGCAACTATTAGCAATATTAGTGCATGTGGTAGTGTAAAGATATGGATCAATATGTTGCATTGCTGAATAGCAAAACATCGTGGCATATAAAAGTAATTAAAGTATGCCATACAGCATGAGAACTCGCCATTTTGTGTACCTTCGGACATCTGCGTGATTTCATTAAATACGTTTACATACTTTACAATATTATTAATAAATAAAGTCAAAAGTCCTGAAACTTTTATCAACTTTTGACTCAAATTCAACAGGAAAATATTATAAATTTTGTAAACGTATTTCGTGAAATTACGCAGATGTCCGAAGGTGCAAAATCACATGGCGTGTCTCACATCGTTTTCAGATGCGTATGCGCCGCCTTCGTTGCCACAATGATTACGAGGACGGTGTACGATGTGGCCATCACCTTCTTTGTAAACAAAGCGCAAGAGGTCAAGGTAACAGCGGAAACCAAAGTAACCAATATGAGACACACCATGTGATGTTGTACCACCGGACATCTGCTTAATTTCATTAAATACGGTTACAAACTTTAAATATATCTTTCACAAATAAAGTAAAAAAATACAAAACTGTCAGAGTACATGCGCGTATATGAAAATGTTGTTAACTTTTGACGCCATTTACGGAAAATATTGTAAATTTTGTAAACGTATTTCATGAAACTACACAGATGTCCGAAGGTACAAAATCACATGGCGTGTCGCATATGTGTCGTCATTTGTGACTGCGGATATAGATAATACACTACCGCCTGCGTTATTCTTGGCGGTATTTGTCAATTTATTTATTTCCAAATACTGGAATACTGTGCTTGGAAGCAGACAATGTGATTGTCTGAGCCTGAACTGTACCACAGTTCAGCCTCACAATCAACAAATTGCTTGGTTGCGAGCTTGCATTGCAAACTATATGTCAGAAACGTTGATAATCTGGGCAAGATTAACGCAGACAGATGTGTAGCAAGGTACTGTTTCCTGGTATCCAGTTTATCAGGCAAGACTAGGAAACGGTGGGAATTCGGCGGCCAGTCTCGCATTTCCTATGCGTTTCCAAGCCATATATGATATCACAAAACACGAAATCTACCCAAATGTTACCGCCATATAAACAATGCAAAACACAATTATACATTGACTATTGTCTGTTTCACGAAAGCTGCCAACTTTTACGTCGATATAAACAATGCAAAAACAACATTTTCCCGATAAAATGTAATTTTATTTACATTTAGTTTAAACATATTTTATTTGCATATTTATTTACAATGGTACAAGGCGACAATGGAATTTACAATGATATATACAAATGGGATTGGATTGAAAGCAAGCTTATTTAAATCCTCTCCCTACATGTGACTTTTCATCACCGGATGATGAGACCAGTCGTGGTTTAATAAAGGTTTATAATTGGTGAACATAACTGGTTTCAGCACCCGGTGATTCCGGTAAGTGTACGTTGTTTGTCAATATGTAAATATTCATGTAATAAACTATTTATGAAATGAAATAGATGAAATAATGAAACAAGAGAATAGTGTATACAGTTGTATACACAATGCAGAAAACATCTTGACCAGTTCTGATAGAAAAAAATATTTTGAAGGCCCAACGAAAGCCACGGTTGCCACCCTCACATCGACCAATACACAGCCCACTCTACTCCAACCACGACAGTGGGTGTACGTTAGCAGACGTCGGTACCTGATCACGAAAAGCGGCCGGTGCTTTGTATATATGTTCTAACACATGCAAATATAGATTCATTGTCGGTAGGATCAAGTTCGGTGTTGCCCGTAGAGTAATATATGTAGTGTCGGTTGGCAGAGAATTTGAACATCGTTCATTAGTTGTTCGCGGTTTATTGTGTAACGGGTACATGTGAAAAAAATAGTGGTTTGCATCCTCGACCTGTCCGCAAGTACAGTTCGGGGAATCGACAATGTTTTTACGATATAAATCGTGGTTTAGAGCACTGCATTTTGTCCTTAGACGTGTGTGTAGCACTTGGAGATACCGAGAACCATTGTAGTAATAGCTTGGGACTTTGCCGGTATTGATTTTTATTTTGGTTTTGAAACAGTTAAGTGATTGTGCGTTTCGTGTATCGTTAGGAAGAGAGTTCCACTCGCGAACTGTCGATGGTAAAAAGGAATTAAAATAAAGCGTGGTTCGCGATCGTACGAGTTGAACGTTATCAGAGTTACGTAAGTTGTAGCGGGATGTGTCTATTTCCGGCGGAACAATGTCTATAAGATAAGTTGGGGAGATACCGTTTTTCATTTTGTAAAATATATTCAGCTTGTGCGAATGTCGTCTGTGTTCTAATGTTTCCCAACATATTTCGGTATATAAAGAGTCGATAGAGACGAGTCTCGTGGCGCCCGATGTTATGCGTGCTGCTTCGATCTGGATTTTTTCAACCGCATCTTTTTCATATTGGGTACAGTTATCCCAAACAACATCGGCGTATTCAAGTAAGGGTCTGATGAAGGAAAGGTATATTATCTCTAGACTTTTTCTATCTAATGTGTATTTAAGTTTTCGCATAATGTTAATTCTGCGCCACGCTTTTGTTGTTATATAATCTATGTGTTGGTGCCATGTACATTCATTATTAAAGTAGATACCTAGATTGTTTGTGACTCATCAATCTCTGTAACATTATTACCATTCATTACTATTGGTGGATGTACTAATCTATTACGTTTTCGTGATATTAGTAGTGATTCCGTTTTCTTGGGATTGAATGATACTAGCCATTTATTTGACCAGTTAGTGATTCTTTCTAGATCTGAATTCATGGTTAGTGATGCTGTTTCTGGAGTGTCAACAATAAGGTATAAATGGTGTCATCTGCGAAAAGTCTAATACCTGAGTTTATGTTAGTAACACTATCGTTAATATAAAGTAGGAATAGTAACGGGCCTAATATGGAGCCTTGCGGGACGCCGGCTTTAATTTGGTTCCAGTTGGAGTAAACACCTGGTAGCACGACACGTTGCTTGCGCCCACTAAGGTAGCTTTTAAACCAGTCATGTACATTATTAATGACACCTGCGGATCAACAATTTTACGAGAAGACCAGTATGCCAGACTCGATCAAACGCCTTGCTTATGTCGCAAAATACTACTCTTACTTCCTTCCCTTCGTCTAATGCACTGCAGAATGTATTATAGAGAAATGTAAGTTGGTTTACAGTTGAGTCAGCTGGACGAACCCAGATTGTAAGGGAGTTAAGACTTGTTGTCTCTGAAATGATTATACAGATGTTTAAACACGGCTCTTTCTAGCACCTTACTAATTGTGCTAAGTAGGGATATAGGACGATAGTTTAGACGGAAGAGAAGGGTTTACCAGCCTTAAATATTGGGACTACATTAGCTTTTTTCCACTCGTCTGGAAATTGTCCGAGTTGGATAGATGTATTGAATAAATCTGTTAATGGAATGGATATTTCACGTTTTAACTCTTTGAGTATGCGGTTATTGACACCGTCCGGTCCTGATGCTTTTCCTAATGGTACGTTAGCTAATAAGATTTCTATTTCGTTTTGGGTAAGGGTTATACTTTCAAGGTTGTTACCTGTTGTGTTGTGTATGGTGCGATTGTGGGTGCAGACGTGTCTGGTTCGTGTAGAAGTGTTTGGTCCCGAAAAAATTTGTTTAGTATATTTGATTTTTCCATTTCGTCATCAATTATTAAATCGGCATGTTGGAGTGGAGGTATAGTTTTGTTTTCATTCTCACTTATAAAATGTTTTAGTGTCGACCACCAATCTTTGGAGCAAAGTTGACCTGATTTCAGCTTATCACTTATTCTAGTATAATATTCTTTCTTTGAATCCCGTATTGCTGCAATTACATCGTTCCTGAAATTTCGAAAATTAGTCCAGTGTAGATTGTTGTTAGTCGCTCTAGCTTTTTTATATAAACGTTTTCGCTTTCTTATCATTGTTTTTATATTAGTGGTGACCCAAGGTAAATCGAATTGTCTGACGAGTATTTCCTTATTAGGTATATATTTTTCGGCAGTCGATATTATTATGTTAGTAATATTATTTGCGTATTCATCAATGTTTTCCGATTTCAAGTCGTTCCAGGTCACTGATGCAATGTCTCTCCGTAATTGATTGTGGTCCCCCCTATCATATTGCCAAATCTTACGCCTAAAAGGTTTAGTTTTTTGCTTGGAGAATTTAGAAGTCCGTAAATCGGGCAGTGAAACCGAATATCTTGTTGTAAAAATGGATCGCCTACTCCGCTTGTAACAAGATTATCTCTGTTCGAAACAAATAATAAATCGATAATTGATTCTGATTGTTCGGTGAAATGTGTGGCGGATGAAATACACTGAGTTAACGCGAACTGTGTGCAAATAGACTCCACCTTCCTGTTAGATTGGGCATTCAACGTATTATGATTGAAATCACCAACAACAATAACATCCCTGAGGCCAGTGTCGATCGCCATGTGAATTGAGTTCTCTATTGTAGTACTATATAGGTTATTCGCGTTTGGTGGCCTGTAGAAAATACCAAATAGGAAATGCTTTTTGTTGGATACAACTTCAATCCAAATCGATTCAATATTGGCGAGTTCTAGGTCAAGTCTACGCTTATGAAATAATGTGTCTCGTATGTATAATATCACACCCCATGTCGATCACTAATTCTATCTTTTCGTTCAGGTGTTTTGAAGTTGTGAAATAATATATCGTCTGATTTGTGTTCTTCACTAAGCCATGTCTCTGAGAATGCTAGGATATCGAAATCCGGGAGCTCAGCGCGAAGTGTATCCAGTTTCGGGTACAAACTTTGGACGTTTTATAGTGTACGAAGGACAGGTGATGTGATATGTCTTGTGGTCGCGTAATATATTGTACATGTGTAGATGAGCTAGAGATGGATGAGTCGGAAGTGACGTCAAGTAGGCCAATGTCGTCTATTGGCCCAGGGTTCGAGTGGATATCACCAGAGAGCATGATAAGCAGCCATGTCGCCCATGTTATGGCGCATATTAGTAGACATGACATATTGTTAAAGTGGATACTACGTTCCATTGTGGCAATGTTTGCCACCAAACGATGGTAGTGGGTGGGTTTGAGCATGTATGAGCTATTAGCACTATATCGTATGGAGATCAGTAAGCTATATATATGTGATTCGTCAGTAAGCAAGTATAAAAATAGAAATACATGAAGTGTGATCGCGAATCTGCCACGTACACGGTAATTACTTCTGTTTAATACGGTCGAGCGACGAGTGACTATGGTCAAGTGACTGCTGAAATCAAGATTACGAACATCGCTGCGACCGTACCAGACAGACAAGAATACGACTTATAGTTAGTAACAGGCGCGGACCTAGATCGATCGGCGAGCGAGCGGACACGTGGGCTTCCATTGTAAGGCTAAAAACGTGACATAAAAATGGTAATAAGAGATGCATCTGCTGTGAGTTGAGTTTCCAGGACATATTGCGGGGGAAAATGTACAACATGATCAGATCAAGGTGATAATGTCCGCCATCACGAAGTTTCGGAACTTGTTTCCATATTTGTTTTGGATACAATCTACATCATTTATTTAGTGTTTAGTGGGTTCGTATTCATGAGATCAGAGCAAAATTTCCTATACATGTTACGTTGTGTTCCTAAATCTCGTGATGACATACGTCAATTTTAGTGAATTTATTTGGTTGAGCTGGGAACGCAATCGATTATTCAAGTTGAGATGCAATAATTACAACGTTGGCTAAGTGGTAGTCCTAAGGATAGATACCAGCGTTCGAATATAATGGCGAGATTTTTATATCCCTCGAGTACATGTATGTAGTACACCGGTACCAGATATTCTTATGTGCAATCATGACGTTACCATACAAATGGCTTAGAAAGTAGTCCTAAGGGTAGATACCAGCGTTCGAATATAGTGGCGAGATTTTTATATCCCTCGTGTACATGTATGTAGTACACCGGTACCAGATATTCTTACGTGCAATCATGACGTTACCAATACAATGGCTTACAATGTTCCCAGCTCTATCAGAGTACAGTAGATTTGTTTAGTGTTATGTTATGTGGCATGTGCATATTACATACCAAGGAATTACGTACAAGTAAGTATATACATGTACATATATAGAGCGGATGTACTTAAAGTTCCTAATAAGCAATAATAATAATAAATACAGTTCACTTTAATGTGCAGGTCTGACGTGATTCATAGGTGCAGACCAATCGGCTGGTACAATATTGCCCTGAGTATACAATCGCTCCGATAATATACTAACACGCTCAGCTGCGTACGTAACTGTGCTAACCCTTTCACCCCTAAATATCTGCAATGGACTAAACTTGCTGCTAGTGCTACCAATCCAGTCATCACAGGATTGTTCGGACTAGTACATTTAAGGATGGGTGTGTTCTTTTTTAAAATTTCGAAATATGGAAATTACTTCAAAAAGTGCAGATCCCGACGAGACGGTTCTCACGAGCCGGCTGATCTGGATCTACACTGTTTGCAAATACTACATTACAGGCCTGTGGGTTTGAAAGGGTTAGTAGTTGTCACAGTATTGTTACTCACCATTGTCAACCGTTTGCCCATATCATGGATAATCGACAGACGTGATCAACGGCCAAAGTCAGTTGTCTGATCTCCACAAAACAACACGCATAATTATCATACACATACTCAGTGTGTGTAGAATGAACAATTTTCTGGTTGAATATATATGTTATAATAACAATGGTTTACAAGTGTACACATATAGCAGGATATGTTTGCCGGCTGAGAAAAGAGGCATAACAGCACGCGTGACAGGCTAATTCGCAACCATCCTGCGCTACCGCGGAGTCGAGTCAATCATTCACTGGTGGTTTCACGTTTTGGTTCAATTATAAGTGTACATTATGTGTACATTATATTATCAATGAAGTAGGTCTTAAATTGTCGCGTGTGATATTTGTCTCTCTCATCAGGCAACACAATAGTACATGCATTACAGTTCGAACACACGTTGATCGGCTGTCCAACGGTTATATTGAATGCTATGTAGAGCTAACAAATATACGATACAGTCGTTGGTATCCGATGATTGTATGCAAACAGTGTAGACCCCGATCAGCATGCGATGTAGAGTTAACAATAATAATACGGTATACATCATAGAATATTGAATGTTCAGATTATGTTACAAGGGTCTGCACAGCATGTAACTGACAAATATATAGGTTATGTCACTACCGTGCAAACAGTGGACATGCTGGTCGGGGTCCACAGTAGCGAAAGTGAAAATCCCCAGTATGACGACCAATCGCCTCGGTCACCATGGCGCATAAAGAAACAAAACCAGCCAGTGTTATTATACTAGTTTTAGGAAGTCGTACTCTAGTCAATCCTGGACCCAGCCTATACTCACCTCCAGAATTAAATATTTACATTCAACAGGTACCCTGTGGAGGCGAATATATGGGTAACACCAGGATGTGTGTCATGTGTATTGGTCAATCTCACACGGGGCGAAAACGAAATTGTATGAGAATTGAACAATACCTGAATATTTCATACTCGACATATACTGAGTTATTATGACACATGAGTATAATTGACTATTGCACGTGGTAACGTGCGTCTGTTAGACAAAGGTATTCCGTGCAATGGATTCATGAATGAAGATATACTTGCGGACGTGTGTGCTACTTATGTCGCGTACTATTGTGCCCGGAGACTAATCAGTGTCAGATACACGAAGGTATATGTGTAGTACACACATGGTGACCTAGAATGTTGACAAGTCACCTTTTGTCAAGATACAGTAGGCCGATATGCCCGCCTTCAAAAACTCATTAAATAACACATGGCATGGTTTATAACGGTGTGCAGTATGTTGTGAACAAACATGGTAAACAATTGAACGTTTTGATGATAATTTCATGATAATAATACCGGCCTTAAAAATGTGCAAATGTCACGCATTGAACAAATGTGTGACGAAAAGAAAGAGTACATGTCAAATTTCAACTATTATTATAAATCAGCTGCGTTCGTAGAGGATCGCATTTTGATGAGTTTTTCCAGACAAAACGCGAGTTACGCGTTGTATTAGAAGTATGTACATGGAGACAAGCTAATGGTTACACTGTGTGTTACTAATTACATGTATAGGGTGGGCGATCGCGGACATCATGCATTATGTACACGTAAGACGCATTTTGTCGGAACATAACACTCATTGTCATTGAGACGATAATTGGTGGCAGACTATGACAATGTGTACCCTGGTGGTATTGGCAAAAAGTGTAGTCTCGTATTGATCTAGATTACAGAAGATGATGGGTCTAAGCTGGGTCTATATATCTCGGTTATGCACATGTACTTATTAACAATTGCATCATTTGTTATATCACATACATTTACATTCAAGAATGAGCCTTCTTCTTATTTCGTGAAATTTGGTCAATATCCATTTTATTGCGAAATCTTGATTTGTCTATGAGAAGTTAACATGTGGGAACATGAGGAACATGAGGTCGAGGAGCTGGGGGAGAAGCCAAAAGAAAACACAAGTTAATTTTTGAAAATCCTTCCAGTATTTCTGAAATTAGAATCATCGAAAAGAAATATTGTGTTTGCATTGTTTATATATCCGTTAAATGTGCGAGGGTTTCTTGAAACAGACAGTAAGTGCGCCTCAGTGTTCGCAATATACTGTATTTATCGCTGTCCGACTGTCCGTTTTATATGTCATGAATAATCGTTTTGTCAGTGTACATGGGTCTTCAGTTAAGTTTCATCTGTGGAGAAATGGGGTTTATGTCATTTCTACACACTCTAGATCCAGTAGCCTATTTCACCAACATTGCAAAGTATACTTTTCTAGCAAAGTATACTTTGAGGGAGAAATTTTCAATTTTCTGATAAATTTATTAATTTTTATTTACTGAATTTATTACATTATCACAGCCATTTTGGCTTTGATAATGTAATAAATTCAGTATAATAATTCTGTATACTTTTAATCATCAAATATATGCAGTTGTTAGTTTTATATGAAATAATGCATTTCAGGAAAAATAAATGATTATTTAAACTTAAAAGTATACTTTGCAGTGTTGGTGACATAGGCTACACATCTCATACATGTAGCACCTTCCCGAAGTCTGCTATGTATATATACAAGCAGCACTGTGAATTGAATTTGCTGACTAAATGGCAAACAGAAAGACTGCGCGGATATGTAGGCTGATCTGGGACTACAGCTTTCGCATAACTCACAGCCACATTTCGGTATAATGAGACCTTTATCACATGTCGCTAATTTGACACCCAGACTGGAAATGCTTATCAGATGTTACTCTAAGACTTGTAAATAATAGTCAGAGTAGATCAAAACGTCAAACCTTTTCCGTCAGAGATCGGAACGAAACGTTATATGTTGGACCAGTAGCCGATTTCACCAACATTGGTAAGCATACTTATCTAGATAAGTATACTTTGAGGGAGTAATCATTTATTTTTCCCGAAATGCATTATTTCATATAGAGCTAACGACTGCTTATAGTTGATAATTAAACGTATGCAGAATTATTGTACTGAACCTATTACATTATCACAGCCAAAATGGCTGTGATAATGTAATAAATTCAGTATAATAGAAATGAATAAATTTATCCTTAAATAGAAAATTTCTCCCTCAATGTGTAGCAAGATAAATATACTTTGCAATGTTGGTGAAATCGGCTACGGGGCGTCTCGCCTATCAATGTTTTGGATTTTCTTTCAGAGCGATTCCTCAGGAAACCACACGTACCCATTATCGACAAAGGGTACGGGGATAAATGAAACGTCTGTGATATGCAAGTCAGGTACACCATTAGACGAATCGGCAACTATCAACGAAAAGTCAGTTCAGAACGGCCACGAATCAGCCGTACATACATCTGACGTAAAGCTAGACGTAACGCAACCATCGTATAAACCAGGTAAATTACACTACCGCCTGCGCAGAACTCGTCAATATTCGTCAATTTCTTTATTTCAAATTACTTTTCAGTGATTACTTTGCTTGAAAACAAGCAGTTTGATTTCAGAGCCTGAGCTGTGCTACAGCTAAGGCTCGGACAATCAAAATGCTTGATTGCGAGTTGGAAATTGTCAATAGATGTTCAGAAAAGTTGATAAAGCTGGGCATGGTTAACGCAAGTGGTTGCGTACACATCGAGTAGCTAAATATCATTTCGGTCGACATGAGCGTACTAGCGTACTAGCAGATTAGTGGAAACAAAATTGCTACCCCGCTCCATACCTCTCGCAAGGGCAGCAATGTAACCCCGTCTCTTTAATGTAACACATGGAAGAGTGATTTTTGCAAGTTGTATCAATAAATTATTAATACAGTAAATAGACATGCAGAAATTGGTTATTTTACTGTGTCAATGTGTTGATCTGACATTTACATGTATATCTTGTACATTTGAAAGCTTCATTTCGTTATGTTGAATGCTGAACAGCAACAAGAGAACAGATGGCTTCCATGGGAAAATGATTTCCCTGTTCTATTATAGTTGGCACTTTACTAGTTCTACATCAAATATTATAAGGTATAATATATACAGTTTACTCAATTTTGACCTACATGGCATCAGGTTTGGGTATGCATTT
>CM055271.1:54402882-54542213 GCA_029237695.1 Conchocele bisecta | reverse complement strand
GGCCTGTCGGCAAACGAATGCCCACAGTGGCAGATTAGAAAAACTGGCAAAGTTAATTAACCAAAGTGATAAGTATTCATAAGCACATTTATGAAGGTCAAAATATCAATGTCATATTAAGGGAAGTGTGAATATGTGGCATTTGCCCACAAGTATGATGTATTGAAATATTAAAGTAATTCATCAAGGGATATAGAAGTTATGACATAATTGAGAAACTCCGGCGAACTGTGAAAAAGTTCAAATTTGTGAAGGTCAATGTCATATTAAGGGCAGCATGGATGTGTGGTATTTGTCCCCAAGTATGACGTATTGAAATATTAAAGGTACATGCCCACTCAGTAGGCACAAAATGTACTTTATAGGAATTATTAAATAAGTGTATAATTGTGTCACCGTTCCACCAGTGCCCAATATACAGATACAATCATTTAGTAATATTTATTTTACTGATAGTGACTCGCGGTGGTATCAGGCTAGTTTCATTTGCAAATGAGGCACAGGGATCATTTTACAGGGCGAAGTGGGCGAAATTCTCTCCATAAATTGTCTGACTTCTCCCTATTTTGAGTTGAGGGAGAAGTGTTTCACTATATAAAATAGAAAATTTGGAAAAAATGGTATATTTTTGCAAATGTTTAGTTAAAACTTCTCCCTGATTTTAAAGGCTAGCTTGAACCCTGGTCAGACATGATATTTTTTAATTATTTATACTAATTAAATGTGTCGCCTGAACAAATAATATTTTCGACAGATTATAAAGTATGATCATTGCACATAAACAAATAAATACAGAGAACAAATAGTAATGTCCGTAAACATTTTAAGGAAACACGGTTATCGCCCCTGATATCAGTGTGGAAATTTACGTCTGATATAAAATGTATAATATTGCCAATCAATACGTGGGTAATGGTGCAAAAATATTTGCCAGAAAATGTCTCAGATGATGTCTCTGATATAAAGAACATTTTGTCCCTACTGAGTATGCACCTTTAACGTTGTGAAGGTCAAAAGTTCAAGGTCATATTAAGGGCAGCATGGATGTGTGGCATCTTGTCCACAAGTATGATGTATTGCAATAATGAAGTAATCTATGAAGGGATATACCGTAGACAGAATTGAGAAACTCCGGTGAACTTCTTAATGTGTGAAAAAGTTCAAAGTTGTGTAAGTAAAAAGGTCAAGGTCATATTAATGACATCATGGATGTGTGACATTTGTCAGGTATGCTGTGTTGAAATATTTAAGCAATCCGTCAAGGGATATAGAAGTTATGACATAATTGAGAAACTCTGATGAACTTCTTAATGTGCCGGACACACAGTCCAAGCACTATATGCATAACAAATGCCATTTGCCTTACTGGTCTTAGTATGTTATATTATTTCACAATCGGTCGCGGTGGCGTAAATTAACGGTAGGGGTTCCTCCTTATAGGAATCACCATTTGCCTGGTTTGGTCCTCAGGTACGTTTTTATCTTTGGCCCTTTTGTTAATACTTGTGAGTTGAATCGAGTTATTGCCCATTATAAAAGTAAGACGATTATTACTCATCCTACTGCTTTTGGGAGTGGGCCAAGTGATTCTAGTGTGGCGAGGACCTGGCATAACATAGGATTATTTTTATTTCAGGGATGAATATATACCATGTATACCGGTAATTTTTTTATTGTAAATATTCAGTTTTGATTTGGGGATTTTTACCCCCCTCCACCCATTTGTACAGGTAATATATGGGATTTAGTACTAAACCCATTGACCCGGCCTTAAATGACCTTGTCTGTTAAACGTCATCAAAGAAAACAAACAAACAAATCATTCCGCATACCATAATCGCCTCATTTTCTGAAAAGCGCAAGAGGCAATTTTCCTACTTTCCTATACAAAATTTAATCATTGTATCCCCCGGACTCCGTCGGGGGATACTATGGATTTGACAGCGCGCCGCGTCCGCGTCCGCGTCCGCGTCCGCGTCCGCGTCCGCGGTCCGCGGTCCGCGGTCCGAGTGCGCGTCCGCGTACGCGTCCGACGCAGACACTTCTTGTCCGGAGCATAACTCGAACACCCTTTGGAATATTTTCATGAAACTTCACACATGCATAGACACGACCGAAGGTGTGTCTGCGCACAAGAATGACAAACTCTTGCATAGCTAATTTTTTAGTTTATATCCCTTTTTTGTTTCTCGCAACTGATTTCGTGTCCGGAGCATAACTCCACCACCCTTTCGAATATTTTCATGAAACTTCACACATGCATAGACCACGACCCGAAGGTGTGTCGCGCACAAGAATGACAACTCTTGCATAGCTAATTTTTGAGTTATCTCCCTTTTTTGTTTCGCGCACTGATTGACCATAACTCGACCACCCTTTGGAATATTTTTATGAAACTTAACACATTCAATTAGACCACGAACCGAAGGTGTGTCGTGCACAAGAATGAAAACTCTTGCATAGCTAATATTTTAGTTATCTCCCTTTTTTGTTTTCGCTCACTGATTTCCTGTCCGGAGCATAACTCGACCACCCTTTTGAATATTTTCATGAAACTTCACACATGCATAGACCACGACCCGGAGGTGTGTCGCGCACAAGAATGACAACTCTTGCGTAGCTAATTTTTCAGTTATCTCCCTTTATTGTTTTGCGCACTCTACAAACTGGACAATAATGCATGAATACCTGTTTTCTCGTCTGCTCTGTACACCTTTTCTCGTGTGCTCTGTACACCTTACCTGTAGAGAGAACAATAGAAACTGGGAGAATCATGTGCTAGCATGGGCTAGCATGTGCAGATGTCCAGTGCTTGACCAGGTAATTTATACAGGTAAATTACTACATTGGGTACTGTGTTGAAAATATTGTGGCATTATGTGGACCTGTGCAGATATATGTAGATAAATATAGGACTATTAAACAAAATTCTGGGCTCCAGTAGCCAAGCATTATTATTTTTAATTTTTAAACTTTTTTTCCATTTTTTTTTTCATTTTTTTTTCTCAAATTCTTTTTCATTTTGTCTAGTAGCATAAGGTCGTAAGTGCTATATACAGACTATTATCATATAATAAAACAATTATTGACTAGTGAGCCATAGAATATAATCTGATATTCTATGGTTCACTAGTCAATAATTGTATAATATGTTCGGGCCAGTGAAAATTGCTTTCGGGCCCAGGCTCGAGGTCAAGGCGGGACAAGGCGAAGCATCTGATTCCGCGGAATTCTTGTTTACTTATCTCCCTTTGTTGTTTCGTGCTCTGATTTTGTATCCAGAGCATAACTCGAACACGCATATACGCATTGCTCTAATGGTCCTCTACCGCCCTGTGCCAAATCCACGTTCGTTCTGCCCCCGTCAAGCCCAGGGTCAAGGTCACATACTTAGTGCTTCAAAAACATTAACGCTTGGGTAAATATCTTATACTTTCTGTTTTCTTTCATGGATCATGGATCATCTTCATATTTCATATACGCATTGCTCTAATGATCCTCTACCGCCCTGTGCCAAATCTACGTTCGTCCTGCCTCACCAATCCCAGGGTCAAGGTCACATACTTGGTGCTTCAAAAACGTTAACGCTCAGGTAAATATCTTATAATTTGTATTTCCATTCACGGATCAACTTCATATTTCATATACGCGTTGCTCTAATGGTCGTCTACCGCCCTGTGCCAAATCCACGTTCGTCCTGCCCCCGCCAAGCCCAGGGTCAAGGTCACATACTTAGTGCTTCAAAAACTTTAACGCTCGGGTAAATATCTTATAATTTCTGTTTTCTTTCATGGATCATCTTCATATTTCATATACGCATTGCTCTAATGGTCCTCTACCGCCCTGTGCCAAATCCACGTTCGTCCTGCCCCCGCCAATCCCAGGGTCAAGGTCACATACTTGGTGCTTCAAAAACTTTAATGCTCAGGTAAATATCTTATAATTATTCTTTCCATTCACGGATCAACTTCATATTTCATATATGGGTTGCTCTAATGCGTGACCGCCCTGTGCCAAATCCACGTTCGTCCCGCCCCCGCCAAGCCCAGGGTTAACATCATACGCTCAGGTAAATATCTTATAATTTCTGTTTTCTTTCACGGATCAGCTTCATATTTCATATATGCATTGCTCTAATGGTCGTCTACCGCCCTGTGCCAAATCCACGTTCGTCCTGCCCCCGCCAAGCCCAGGGTCAAGGTCACATACTTGGTGCTTCAAAAACTTTAACGCTCAGGTAAAAGAAAATTTTGACTTGCAATTTGGCCTCATTTATTATGAAAGCGATATGTGGGACATCCGTGTTCTATGAACACATTTTCTAGTTTATTAAACTTCACACATGCATAGAAGACGACCCAAAGGTGTGTCTCACGTAAGAATGACAACTCTTGCGTCGTTAATTTCTTAGTTATCTCCCTTTGTTGTTTCGTGCACTGATTTCGTGTCTGGAGCATAACTCGAACACCCTTTGGAATATTTTCATGAAACTTCACACATGCATAGACCACGACCCTAAAGGTGTGTCCCGCAAGAATGACAACTCTTGCATCACTAATTCTTTAGTTATTTCCCTTTGTTTTTCCGTCACTGATTTTGTCTCCGGAGCATAACTCGAACACCCTTTTTTCAAACTACTTCTGTATCTGGGGAGGGGGATACACATGCGCTTGTCGACAAGCGTCCATTTCTAGTTTTGTAATGCAAAACAACTAAATTCCTATCACTAAATAAAATTCAACTGCAGATTCATAATGTTAAATAATCATTTTAAAATATCCTTAAGACCATTTAGTATATTCGTAGTTCTAAATGTAAAATATTCTGGCATGAAAATTATGTATTTTATAGCAAAATGTATCTATTGACGGTAAAGAAGTTATAGCAGGATGGGAAACGTGATGGACAGACGTCTTGCATCTCTATATCGCATTTTCACTATGCAATGGAATAAATATGCAAGTGAACTGCCAGCCAGGTCAATTTAAACACACAATACATACCTTGTGTATTATTTCTCTAAAATGTTAATTTCTAGAAATATTTTTACTAATATTCCACAAATTATTTATTACACATCCATGAAATAGGTTCACTAATCAAACTGTTCACAGCTAGCAATCATTCTGTCATTATTACTGCGTCTGGGTGACAACCTCAGTGTAAAATGTAGAATATGCTAAGAAGACACAGACTAATAAATTTCAGCTCATACTAAGTCTATAAATTTAAATTTAATGAAGCCTAATCCATTTTCTCATGAAGTGATCTAACACAACCCGTAATATTCATAAATCACACATCACCTGACAACCTGCAGTTTTAAGACTAAACCACCAACTGCAGAATAAATGCCACTATATTGCATCCAGCACAACTCCGGGACACTCTAGAGAATAGACTTGTAGATCTCAAAAACAACATAAAATATGACTGTTCTATGCTGGTATAAAAGAAAATAGTGCAGACTGATGGAAATGGGCAGTTTTAAGCCATAAATCACACTGACCACCCTCAAATTTACAGAAATATGGCAGTGACTGTAGGAATGGGGCTTATGTGATATGTGACCAGTGTATGCGTAGCTCTTGCTCAAATAGCTCACTCCGGTAGCCTAATAACGATCTATACTACTTGTTAGTAGCACAACGGGCATTTCATTGACAAAATGACAAACAGCACAGAAGTAGTATTAAAACACGGGGTCTGGCGCATTTTCAAAAAAACAAACAGCCCAGATTCTGATCAGATTCAGGCGCGGATACAGAAATAATTGCAGGGGGGGGGGGTATGTAATTAAAATTCGGCATAGCCGACCTCCGCATGAGCGAAGTTGTAAAGCTGGGGGTCTGGGGGTCCTCCCCCATGAAATTTTTAAATGCCAGATCGCCGCAGATGCGATTTCCTGACACCTAGGCCACAAAAAATGTCATCCAACTATTCGAGTATTGTAGATTTTCTTCTTTTTTATTTTTTTTGCCGGGAGCAGGGGGTCCCCCCCCTGTATCCGCGCCTGAGACTGTGTGGATGCGACAGTCTGACCTGCATCTACATTGGTGGAAAAACCCATAAGCCCAATTTCTCCAGTACCATCCACAATTTGTGACAATAAACATAAATGTTCTGGTTCCTATTTAACTTTTGCCCATACATTATATAGTGATACTTAATTTTGTTGCACTGTCAATACAGGTGCATATCTAAAAGTAGGGTTTTTAAATTTAATATATTAAATAAATTCAACTGATGATATAAAATAGTTCTATCTCATAGTTGTAGCTTAAACATAAACATAATAAAAATGCAGTAATATTGGATTAAATTATTTTTTTTAAACCATATTTTATTCATCCAATACAAGTGATAAATGATACATGATAACCACAGGTGATGGGAACAACTAATCTGATAGTCAGTTGTTACTTGTATACTTGTTACTTTTTTTTCCCCGTCACCTGTGATGATAACTAATGGGATTTGACCGAAAGCAGGACTTATCGTGGTCATCTCCCATCAAATTTAAATATGGTGAAGTCCAGATTCACCTAGAAATCAACATATATCACATTTTATACATAATTTACGAACATACCCTCTTCGGATTAAGGAAGTATGTAGAAACATCACATCATAGGTGGTAAATCACAATTGTATGTACATGTAACTGTAACTTAGAAAACCGTGGGAAACAACTTAAACTACCTTTTTAAAATTATTTTCAATTAGCATTATTCTTAGAATGTGCGTATTCACTTGTTTTCTAGGGACATGAATCAATAGGCACGAACCCATGAGAACTAGGGCTATACAAATTGCCAGATTTTTTAGTTCGAAGGTACCCGACTTTTGAACATCAATGAAATGTCGTCTATGAACATTGACAAGTTATTATGCGTAATTATGTTCCACTACTGTATGGACACACAATGAAATGCATTTTTTTGCAAAATATTGTTACGCCCAAATCAATATCCATATCCCTCAATTGTTGTGTTATGTACTATGTTATGCATATACAACTGTATAATAGATAAAATAAGAAAAATAATAATTTCATGCATTAATTAGCAAGTTATAGGTGATATAAAACTCCATTTCGCCCGAAATTCTCCATTTCGCCCATTTCGTACTTCAGTCATACCCTGTTCAATCAAGTCCGACAAAATCGAGCCTCTTTTTTGACCGTCCATTTTGGTAAGAACATGTGGGTTTACAGCTTCCTGAGTAGTAGTAAGGGAGTAAAAATGATACCACTTACCGTGATATCATTTATAACCCTTTATAATACCCCCACCACCCCCGAAAAATCAAAAAATTGGTTAACGAGGAAATTGTCTCCCGACAGCAAATTTATGAATTTTTGGAGAAAATAATTTTGAAAAGAGGGAGTCAAAATGAGTCCCAATTATATTGGTAATTGACTTTTGAAAAAATATATTGGTGTCATAAATACATCATGTTTTTTTTCACGTCCAATTGAACAGATACATTTCATAGGTTATAAAATATTATTAGAGAAAATGGATAATACAATACAATTGGAATTGAAAGTTTTAATGCCTGTGTTGAAGAAGTTTACGAAGAATACGGGGGTTATAGTCCTATATATAAATTCTATAAAATGAGAACACTAGGCGATATCGAATACATGAAATATCAGCGTAATTTATTACGCTCCGATAAAAACGTTGCATTTACAATATTATACCGGCAATTATGTCAACTATACAAGAGGCAAATACAAACATTAAGACGAATAATGCGTATCGGATATGAAACTAAGGTGTATTATATACAATTGTTAAAACCCAGCGATTCGTTTACGAATGTACATTTCTACGATATCGTTTATAAAGATATGTATATGATTTAACAGAACTAATTAATTTATGTTGTAATCACAACACCAAGCAGACGACAATGTTCCAATTACACGCGTTATGAAAATACAAATTAGGTGTCCCACCTTACACATATATTAAGTGTCCATTTATAGAGAGGTTTACACGATTACATCTTCCGGGATGGAAAATAAACACACTGTAAATATATACTACACACACGGTTATTTATAGCCGAGTGTATTTCTCCTTATCGGTGGTATGTAAACGGGCTATCGATTTACACAGGTGGTGTGTGAACACAGTTTATAAACACTTAGTGAGGGTTATATTAGTTCACGAATTTCCGGGATGGTTCGTTATTTAATTCGTAAAAATATTTATAATTTAAAGCTGAATACCCCCTATTATATAGAAAACATATTAATTAATATAATAATTTATTAATTAATAATAAATAACAATTTTTTTTTATTTCCACCAGCAAAGTTAGGTTTATATATGAGAAATAAACACATATATACATTGCTGGGACGCTAGCAGTAATCTCAGAAGTGAGGCAGGTTTCGCCACACGTATTCCACTCTGGCCGCTCTACACATTATAGCGGATGGAGGTAACGAAGGGGAGAGGTCCGCGGTATCGGTCCAATGATGGGGGTGGAGTAGATGTGAGTGTAACACACCTCGCTAAGCCGAAAAAAAGAGAAAAGAGAGATTTAAGCGAAGGGCTTTTGTTGGCGCGGGTTCGAGCCTCGGTTGGACCTAAAACTTTTTTTTTTTTGTTTTCTTTTTTTTTAATTGTTAATATTTTCCTAAAATTAATTAATAAATTGTTTACTGCACCAATATAATTAATTTTATAATTAATTTAAAGAAAATTATAAAATTAATTATTTAATAAAAATATTAATTTCCTCCGACTTTATCTCCAAGTTTTACCCTAAATTTATCCCAATCAGTACACTCAAGCTTGGGCATGGTGGCGTGTGCTTTGATTTTAATATCATTTTTTAATTTTTCATATCTCCCCATTTCTTCCACCACGGATTCAAACTCTAAATTTGATATTTTCTTATCTGCCAACGCTTTGGACACTATAACGTCGATGCTATTTTTCTTAGACCTGGCGAGAACGGATATTCTATCATGTTTTCTACATTTTTTCTCGAGTTTTCCACCCGACGCCCTAATTACCACTCAAACTTGCCAGAACCGTTCTAGATGCTTCAGCTATATTCGCCGCGCGCTTATATTTTTTAGCGTGTCGTTTTCTATTTCTATATTCTCTAACTAAAATATCCTGCATAGCGACGATATTATTTAACCTAAAATCTGAACTTCTTTCGTTAATTGGACACAGTGTTGATGGAGTGGTATTATCAATTGGAAGCGGTGATTCGTTCATGATTTTCAATATATTAGTATTTACAAATTAAGTTCAATTAGTAATGAGACAATAGTGGAAGAACTCTCTGGGTCAGCGATTTTCGTAACAAAGTTAATAACACTACCTTCAGAAAGTCTAATTAGATCATAACCGGCGAATGAAACCACCGACGAACTATCTCCAGCGATTTTAGTGACTCCAACCCCCCGTTCTTCCCCATCTACTACAATATTTATCGTGACCGCGCCCACAGGTTTACCACTAGCATTAACCGAGCAGACCGCCATTTGGAGAACTGTACCTGTAGCTGTCATGGCGTATCCCCCACATTTATTACTCGCTTTGGCACCGAACGAATATTCATAGAGCCCCTCAACCAATGGGCCCCGCTTCTCAGCCCAAACTGTTATGACACGTTATTGTGTTTTCATTGTTTGCACCAATCCGGCAACCGCCCCGATAGAGGTATGGGCCTCAGTACGAATCTTATAAGAGGCCTCCTCAAGCGCTTTGGTCGTGGCTCTACGAGCATGTTTCAGTTTATCGGAAACTTCTGTTATTTTCCCATCTAGTTCGGTAAGTGCCGCTTCTCTACTGAGAGAGTCCTCTAAGCGCAACGCATCATAAACCTCCGTAATGGTCGCCTGGTGGCCTTCTAGTGCTTTTTCAACACCCGACCGGGCCTCTTTTTGAAATTCGGTTATTTCCCCGTCTAATTCGAGAGAGTCCTCTGAGCGCAACACCTCATAAGCCTTCGCAAGGGCCGCCTGGTGGTCTTCTCGGGCTTTCTCAATACCCGTTCGGACCCCCTCAACCCCCAACCGGGTCTCTTTCCCAAATTCAGTTATTTTTCCGTCTAGTTCGGCAACCGCCGCTTCTCTGACGAGAGAGTCCTCTGAGCGCAACACCTCATAAGCCTTCGCAAGGACCGCCTGGTGGTCTTCTCGGACTTTATCGATACCCGTTCGGACCCCCTCAACCCCCAACCGGGCCTCCTTTCGAAATTCGGTTATTTTTTCGTATAGGTCAGTAAGTGCCGCTTCTCTGTTGAGAGAGTCCTCTGAGCGTAACGCCCCATAAGCCTCCGCAATGGCCTCCTTGTGGTCTTCTCGGACCCCCTCAAACCCCCGACCTGGTCTCTTTCAGAAATTCGGCTATTTTCCCGTCTAGTTCAGTAAATGTCGCTTCTTTGCTGAGAGAGTCCTCTAAGCGCAACGCATCATAAGCCTCCGCAATGGCCTCCGCAAGGTTCACCTAGTGGTCTTCTCGGACTTTATCAATACCCGACCGGGTCTCTTTTCGAAATTTGGTTATTTTTTTGTCTAGTTCAGTAAGTGCCGCTTCTCTGATGAGAGAGTCCTCTGAGCGCAACACCTCATAAGCCTTCGCAAGGGCCGCCTGGTGGTCTTCTCGGACTTTCTCAATACCCGACCTGGCCTCTTTTCGAAATTTGGTTATTTGTTTTCCTAGTTCGGTAAGTGCCGCTTCTCTCTGATGAGAGTCCTCTGAGCGCAGCGCATCATAAGCCTCCGTAAGCTCCTCCTGGCGGTCTTCTCGGACTCCCTCAATACCCAACCGGGTCTCTTTTCGAAAATCGATTATTTTCCCGTCTAATTCAGTAAGTGCCGCTTCTCTGGTGAGAGAGTCCTCTAAGCGCAACGCATCATAAGCCTCCGTAAGGTCCGCCTGGTGGTCTTCTCGGACTTTATCAATCCCCAACCGGGCCTCTTTTTTATTTTCGAAATTTGGTTATTTTTTCACCTAGCTTGTTTAGTTCCGTATGCGTTTCTTCACGACTTTGTGTATTCACAGCCAGGGCATAGTCTCTAAGTTGTGATAGTAGACTCTTGTGAATATCGTCCGTGGCCACCGATATAGTTCTATTGATCAAGGCCTTTGTTTTTTGGGTAGTTAAAAGGTCGCCCTCTGTCGGGATGAATCCCCCTTCTGCCGGTTCCAAATTCTTTGAATTTGTCACCCAATCCCGATTGGAATTGGAAGAACTACCTGGTCCGTATATACTCATTTCAATAATATATATATATATATATATATATAAATTACGAACATGCGTTTAATTCTAAATAATTTTCTTAAAATTAATTAATTTGAAATTTCTAGGACGACCGAAATCGGGTAATCGTTCTTCAACTCTCGCCCTTTATCATCAAGAATAGAAATCTTCAACTCGTGGATGTGTCCCGATTCCAAAACTTTCATCTCGGGGTGTGGGAAGTCTAAGGTCAGGGTCTCACCAAAGAAACAGTCGCTGGCGGGCACGGTTTTCAGTAATGTGCTGGGAGTGCCGTCTACCGTGTTGTACGATGTGTTCACCCGATCCAGGTGCACCCCGAGAGTTTTCGTGACGGCGAAGTTTACTGGGGTCGTGCCGACGTGCTCGCCCGGATAAAACATCCCATCATCGTTGGCAGGGTGTGTTATTTTAAATCCTAACAGTGAGCCCAACCCTGGTGAGATCCTTAAACGCCCCTCAACGGTCAATGTCTTGAGCCCCGTGGCTTTCGAGATTGCGAGAGTGACTATACCGGGAATCTTCGCCGCGACAAAAGCTTGGAGATCTCTGAAACTCCAAAGGCCATGAGGTACTATGGCATACTCGTCAATATCTCCTAAGAAAAACTCGAGTGTTTCGATGTTTTGCCAGCCTACCGTGAAGGTGATTGATCTGAGGCCCACCCGGCGTTTTCCGCAGCAGTTGTCGATTGACTTTTGAAGTTCACAACTCTCTTTTTGAACATTAGTGATAGTAGCAAACATAATAATATATTTCAATGGACACCGAAGCATTTAGCTTTAATTCTAATGCAAACTATAAAGTTGGTGGTGTATACACTCAAAAGAACACCATTGGTGGGCTTGTGCACCCCCAAATAAGAGTCAGTTTGGGCCTGGGTTTCGACACCAATTTCCCTAACATGTTTGAACAATATAGGCTGCCCAAGATTACTACACAGGATGTCACAACAAACTGTAACAACAACCATATGCAGTTCTGGCAGAACCAACTAACTTTTACCGTGTGGTGTGCCACAACCGGGTGTGGCGTGTCTTTCAGAGACCACATAAAAGCCAGTAACAGCATGCTGAGCAGTAGCTTCTACAACTTTCATGTCTATTATACTATTAGGAGGATTCTCAAAGAACTAGGTATTTCACTACCTCAAGACGATGGCTGGAACCCCATTTCCAACACATACGACCGTAGGGCGTTCGAAAGACTGTGTAACGAATTTAACGTTTCAAAAGACGCGGATTGGAGACAAAAAGGTATACCCGAACAGCAACAGCCTGGGCACCGTTCATCTTAGGGGTTTAGAGCACGGGACATACTATGCCAGAACGAAACCTGCTTTTACAGGGTTGGCGGTCGGGGGTTATACTCCGAGTTACCCAACACCACCACCATTCAGAAACGCGGTAAATTGGACGGACAACAATTTTAATACCTCCAACATGACATTCGGGGCTGAAGTGGCTAGAGGGCACACGTGTGATTCCAAATACTGTACATGGTTATCACCATCAAAGGCTCACGTACACATATTTTACAAGACAGAAACGTGCAGAAAGGTATAGAAACCTTTATATTGGACGACGGTCTAGGGTTTACGCAGGCCGGTGTTACCCGCATCAACGACTCCATTCGCACATATGTCTGGGCCATCCTCGCCGCACAGAAGCAAACTCGCAGTTCTATAATAGGAGTCGGAACGGCGTTTGACGCACAAAAACAGTTCTTGGCACTTGTAGAGGACGCCATCTCAGCTAGGGTGGACCTGGAGAAGGCGATCCAGAATTATCAAGACGTTTTGCAGAATGCCAGCACCCCGGTAGACTATGTATTTGGAATAGGTCTTTATATGGTGCCGAGCAATATGATACTACGAGACGACCCGGTTGACGGTTACAATAATCAGATCGTAATCGCCACCGCCAATCAAAAAATCGGCCACAACGGTAACGTGAACACGGATATCATCAAGCGCACCCCCAACATGATCGGGCGCGGAGTTGAAAATTCAAATAAATTTGAAAAAGATTTCATAAAACCCCCAACACACAAAATGGATACACCTCCCTCAACACAATCGGGATTGAAGTTGAACCCAGTACCCCCAATTCGTAAATTGGATGCACCATCGAGTCCCCCTAATCCAATCATCAACAATGTTGAAATTGGAACAGGAGCGGAAACACCAATCGAGATTGGAAGCACAACACACGAGGAGGAGAAATTAGCGCTCGTCGTTGCCCTCGTGGCGATAGGACTATTTACGCTTTGGTTTTAGGAACTCTCTGGCGAAGAATAGTAGGAGACCGACGACTGCCACTATTAGAGCCCAAGTATTTTTAGCTAGCCATCCGGCCGTTTTTGATAATATAGATAACAAGTAAGAAACGATACTTCCGATCAGCCCAGGTAGTGTGGCAGCCGCCTTTTCGGCTAATTTAGCCAGGAGACTGGCGAGGGCTTTTAGTTGTTTTTTTACCCACTCCTTGGCTCCACCGGATGGCGCGGGTGCTGGTGCGGGTGCTGGCGCGGGTGGTGGCGCCGCGCCACCAGTGAAAGCTAGAACTATGGTCGATATTGTCATGCCGATAGCAACGAGGATGCAAAGCCTTGTTATCGTGACGCCCTGCTCTCTGAACAGAGTGCGAAGACGCTCACCGAGTGTCGTCTCCTCGTGCAGGACCCTCGAGATTGTTTCGCGGATCAGACTTATTTGTGTGCGGAGAGCCTCACGGCAAGCCGATGCAGCCTCCATAAGCTCCATTTCTACACTAATGGCCACATATGACCTTATTACACTCACTTCGCGGGTGGTGGTGTGGGTGCTGGCGCGGGTGGTGGCGCCGCACCACCAGTGAAAGCTAGAACTATGGTCGATATAGTCATGCCGATAGCCGCGAGGATGCTTGCTATCGTGATGCCCTGTTCTCTGAACAGAGTGCGAAGACGCTCACCGAGTGTCGTCTCCTCGTGCAGGACCCTCGAGATTGTTTCGCGGATCCGACTTATTTGGGTGCGGAGAGCCTCACGGTTAGTCGAGGCAGCCTCCAAACGAGCTGCTCTTTCATCCCGCAACGACTGCAGGCGTTCGGTGATCCGCTCGGTAGATTCTCTATCGCCACCGGCTTCCTCCAGTTTTCTTTCTTCTAGCGCGATATGTTCATCCAGCGCCTTGAGTTTGGAGAGGTTAAGGACCAGTTCGCCCGGACCGTTTGCAGAGTCTTATCGAGTCCACGGAGTTCGCGAAGAGGTAACGGTGGGTCATCGTTGAGTATTTCGTTTTCGCTGAACGTGGTCTCCATCGTGTTAATAGCGTCGGTGGCTACTTGAGGGACCTCGCTGAGCTCGACCGTTTCTATCGCGGAGGCCGTTTTCGCCATCGTTTCGTCGGTAGACTGTAGGGCCTTTACAGCGCGGGTAGGCATAATTGGTTTACCCCTCTTCCAATCTGGGAATCCGAGTTCGTTTCTTATGAGTTGGCCACCGCCCGGGATTTCTGCAATGGTGTTCAGTGTAGGGGTTTACCGGTCCTCGTGTTGACTATTGGGATATTTGATGCCGCTTTTAGTCGCAATCTACTACCGTTCAGATCAAATAAAACTTGGAGTAGTCGCGACCGACAGATGGGACCAGAACTTTTTCTGCCAATCTGTTGTAGTAGTCGTCTACAGCTCCCTCGAGTAATTCCCGACTTTGACTAGTGGTAGCGCCACCTAATTCCCCCGATTGCGATTGGATTGGAACTGGAGGCTGTATCAAAGGTGTTTCTTCATTATCATCATCTATGTCATCATCATCCGCATCGAGGTTATCGTTTCTGCCGATATCATACATTTCATTATACGTAATCAGCCTATTTATAATTTTCTTAAAATTAATTATTTATTAAAGACAAAACCATACGGGTTTAATATAGTTTCACTAAATTATGTATTCGAGTCAATACGGTCGCAAACTCAATCCATACCGCAGACTGCGTGAGCCCCTCGGGGCAAAAGGCGTGAGACAGAGTGTCGTTATTACGAACAACCCATCGACGATCGACCAGAACCAGCAGCTCTTGGTCCGCTTCCCCAACCTCGGAGCTAACGACGTCATTGTGCCGGGCACTGTTCGCCTCGCTTTCACTATTTCGCTGACGTCGACGGACGAGGACCGAACCGTCGTTCAGAACCTGGGTCGCGCCATCGTCAAGAAGACCATGATAAAGATTTCTGGTAAGGAGGTGATGTCGATCGACGAAAACGCTGTCTATCAGGGTATTGACACCAGCAAAAATAAGACCGTAACCAAACTTAGAATCGGGGCTGGTAACAAGGCAGATAACGCGAGCGACAACGCGGTCGCGGGCGCTTACGGCAACCGCTTCTACATCCCGCTCGACTTTGAGTTGCTGGAGAGTCACATGCCCTACTATCAGAGTGCTTTGGCTGACCGCCTCGAATACGAACTAACGTTCAACGACTACGGCCGAGAGTTCATAGCCACCGACATGTTATCGACGTATACGATCGATAATGTTTCGCTGGAGTACGACATGGTCACGATGCCCGAAGTCGCGCGATTGATCAGAACCCAGTACGCCGGGCGCGTTGCCATACTTTACGACCGAGTTCTTCGCCATCGCAAGATGACGAAAGACAAAGGCGACACATTGTGGAATATTAATGTCAACGTACCCGCCCGCTCGATGAAAGTATACTGATGTTCGAGGATGCTCGGTTCGCGTTCGGTGCTAGAAAAACCGACAAATTCTATAACCCCAAAATAACGAAGGTAGAGGTGACGATCGAGGGAGTACCCAATCAACTCTACAGCGCGGGTCTTCGCGCGCACCAGCAGTGGGACGAAGTAAGAAAGCAGTTTGCTGCCGGCTCTAAGCGCTCTCCGGAGGTTGCAGCAGTTGCCAAAGACCTGCATCTCTCAGCCGTCTCCCTCGCGGAGTTCCTGAATACCAAATACGCGTTATGGTTAGACATGCGAGCCAGCGACGACGACCAAATACACGGCAGCGGACGCCAAGTTGAGAACGCTAGTGAGGGTGTGACGATCCAGATAACCAAAGAGGCGGATGGAGCTGGCACATTGAACGTGTACTTATATATAATTACAGACGCACAACTCAACATCGAAGATGGTCGATACGTATCAGCGATCTACTAAATCTAACGATTTATTAATAAAAAAATCATCTAACGATTTATTAATTAATAATTTTGAAAAAATTAAGAAAATGAGCAATCAATACCAATTCACGATTGGAGATGCCCACTCTGCCATAATATGTGGGCAGACAGGATGTGGAAAAACGGTTTTCATCCTCGACTTGCTCGAGGAGTCCTACCGCGATGCCTTTCGTCACATTGTGATCCTGTGTCCCACTGTGCGGCACAACGAGACTTATCAGCGGCGCCCGTGGATATGGACCGACCCTGAGGTATACGTCATTGACCCCGGCGACAGGCTTCACGATTGGCTGCGTGGTTTATACCAAAGATTCCAGGGTGAGCCCACCCTATACGTGATTGACGATTCCTCGGCCAAGGCGGCGATGACCAAAAAGAAGGACATGCTCTCCGAGCTCGCATTTTCTGGCCGCCATGCTAGACAAAGCGTTTGGATATCCACTCAAAAGTACAACGCTTTCACTGCAAGGACCGAGACTCATTCGATGACTGCCTTCGAGAGAATGACGTTATCCCAACGCGCGAGGAGCGCCTGGAGGTTAGACAGATGCTTTCGGAAACTAAGCACGCCAAGCTTCTGCTAAAGACTGATCAACCAACTGCTTATAAAGTTATCAATTAATTAATTTTAAGAAAATTGCAAAAGTAATAAGCTATTGCAATGCTTAACAATGCTTAGCAATTGCTGAACAATGCTTAGCAATGCTTAGCAATGCTTAGCAATTTCTGAACAATGCTGAACAAATACTTAACAAATGTTGAACAAATGCTGAACAATGGTTAACAATGTTAACAATTTGGTGCTCCGCTGCGAGCTTTGTTGCGAGCATAATGGTGATCATAAGTATCGGGTGGTGCGCTTGGCAATATGTTAAAGTGATGAGACTTGATAGAATAGTTAAATTAATTTTAAGAAAATTTGCAATAATGAACTGCGACGAAATTCTCGATCAGCTAATGGAAGAAACCTCAACTCCGACTGCCGACACGGTATCTTTCCTGAAAGATAATGAAACATCAACTCCGACAGAGCAATCGGGATCAACTTCAACTCCAACAGCAGTTGGTATTGGGTTGAGTGCAACGACTCCGAATGAAAATGAAAATGCGGCGCGACGAGAGCGGCTAGCTGCGCTGGTTGCTGGGGGACAATCGGAGCATTATCTCGGTAGGCGTCTCTCAGTTTTTCAGGTGGATAAGATGTCAGATGCGGAGATCGATAAAATGTATGCGCGATACGAATCCAAATTGGGAGCAGAGATGACAAAAACTCTTGGATCGGCGGCTATTCATTTGTACGCTACCGCCGTTAGTATACTTCTCCCTATACCAAAAACCGCGGGATTGATTGGCGATCTAGAGACTGACCCTTTTATAGGACACACTCTCAGAACAGCCTGCTGCTCAATTTATCACAAGTTTGGAATGTACTTAGCTCCGCTGACAACCGCGTTGACCACGGGTAAACACAGTCAATTTGGACATATATGCCCACGAACTATAAGCCCTAATATTAATATCATAAATGATGACACAAGACACACCTGCGAGAGTGACGGAGTTGAACCCGATTGCTCCAACACAATCGAACCCGAGTGTTACTCCGCCACTGGATGACATACCGCATATAAAAAATCCCAAAAGACAGGCAGCTGGGCGGGCGGCGGCTGCCACCCGAAAAGTTAAACAAGATAAAATACTCGCCGAACTTCGAGAGGCTAAACAGTCGTTGCAATCGGGGACGGAGACAGCAAAACATCTGAAGACAGAGCAATCGGGTTCAACAGTGTTGAGTACAACAACACCCCCAATTCACGAATTAGAAGCACACTCAACACCAAATCGAGGTTGGACGAATCCGATTGAACCCCAATTCACGAATTGGAGTTGGGTTGTTGGTGGTGGTCTGGCAGTTGTTGGTGCCCTGTGCGTGTGGAAATACCCCCTTCTACACCAATCCTTATCGAGAAAACAACCCCCATCAATTCATCCAAAAACAGTTACGAAACACCAATCGCGATTGGATGTGCCACATTTAAACATTGATCGCGATCCCTTTTATATGCAATAATTATAATTATCAACAATGGCTGAACAAGATGGTAAAATGATAGTGAATGCGCTTTATCACGCTGTGGTGATATCGGGTTTCAGTATCGGGTATGCTCGACTATCAAAGATGGCCCTAGGAGGGTCCGCTCCCAAATTGGACTTTACTGTGAGAGATATAGGGCTCGCGACCTTAGATGTAGCGGCCGCAGTTTGGACCCGAGATTATCTAATTAAAGCTGGAATTCTACCCGTTAATATATGGAAATAAATGGCTTCAATCGCAGTAATAGTAGGTGGTGCGCTTGTAAACGCATTGGCGTTCAGCGGTAGCAACTTTATATTCTCTAAAATGAGAAGCTCGAACGTGGATGAGGAGCGCAAGCGTCACGATTTAGCTGTAGAACAACTCTCAATAGCGAAAAGGAAGCGTGGTCGAAAAAACGAACCGCCCATCTGGACTGGGTCAACGAAGAGCTTCGCCGCGAGAATCACGCCGCACAAACTTTGAAGAAGCCAACCGCGAGTACGCGCTGGCATATCCACAGAAAAGTCTAGATCCAATGGATCGCGAGCCCCAACTTTCAGATTTCTATGTACCGTCAGAGCCCCAAAAAGACCGCGAGATCGCGTTCATCGTCGTGGGAATGGGTGTGGTGGGTATCGTCACCTACTATATCCAATCGAGATTTTAAATTAATTAATTATTTAAAAAATATTTTTTTTATAAATATATATATATATAACGATGTTAGTTGACGATCTTTATTTTGCTATGATCGATGTAGGCTACACAGCCCTTAAGCACCGTTTACCCGGTGCAAAGAGTATGATTCATCTGGCCCGAGATTATCTCGAGACGTGGCGCGAGGACAAAAAAGCGGCCACTCTTGTCGCAAAGCGGATGTTAGATTCCTCCTCAACTCCAATCGATGAATTAGATTCCTCCGAGTTCCTTCAGAACTTAACCTCCAAATGTGATTGTACTTCCAACAAAGGTTTATTATTAACGACGCAGTTACCGGACGAACTGGCGAGGGCATGTTGGAGATTGTCCGATATATTAGAATACTTCGCATACGATGAACACGCGCAAACTTGATACCAAACTATCGGTTCGCCTAGCGCGCAAGCTAGCAAACACATACTACAGTCCCCGCGGCTACTGGAAGGGACTCGCTGCCATCAAGAACCTCGCGGCGGCGACCAAGGTTTCAGAAAACGCTGTCAAGGAATGGCTCAAGAAGCAGGTCATCTGGCAGATCTATTTACCCACGCCTCACAATATTCCGCGCCCGAAATTCGACGTGCCGGTGCCGAACCAAGTTCACCAAGCGGATCTCCTCTTTCTACCCCACGATCGCGTCGGTCGCAAGACGTACAAGTACGCGCTGACAATCGTTGACGTAGCGAGTCGTTATAAGGGGGCTGAGCCGTTGGCCACTAAGGAGTCTAAGGAGGTGGCTGAGGCTCTTTCCCGAATATATAAGAGGAGTCCTCTCAAATGGCCGAATCTTCTCCAGGTCGATCCCGGCGGCGAGTTCATGGGCGCAGTCTCTCATCTATTGTCTAAGCACAACGTTTCTGTCAGACGCGGCCGCGTCAACATCCACCGGAACCAGGGGATCGTGGAGCGCTTCAATCGAGCCCTGGCTGAGATACTGTTCGGACACCAATACGCCAAAGAACTTGTAGACCCCCATTCACGATCGACCGAGTGGGTGGCCAGACTGCCCGCCGTGGTCTCCACACTGAACGGAGGTAAGAAGCCTGTAGATGCTATCAAGTTTAAAAGGGTGACGAGCAAGCCCTCTGCCGTCTCGCGCGGGCGACCCGTTGGTTTAGAGGAGCAACGGCTTCCATCAGATATTGACGTCCGGTACCTCTATCAACCGGGAGAGCTCGAAGGTGGCAGCCGCCGCGCGACTGATCCCGTGTGGTCTCTCAATGTATATCATCTAAATCGATCTATTACCAAACCTGATGAGCCCGTGCTCTACTATTTGGATGATGGGCCATCTCGAGGGTTTGTTCGCGAAGAACTTCTTATGGTGCCTTCTGACACCCAGCTACCCCAGGATCGTCAGAGTCTTTAGAGAGGTTCTGTATGTATTCCGTCTGGTAACACGCGTCTTTTATCGTAGTATGCCGAGAGTCCTATTTTTTGTTGACAGTACGTTTTCATAACGCCGTCTTTCATTTTAAATCCTCTATTTTGTGCTACATCTATAATGTGTTTTCCATCTTCTGTAGTTTCACTTAGTACTCGTTTATATCTATCCCAATTTAAATTGTTAGTTCTCTTGGACATTCCTTTCGCAGAATTTTTATTAATTTTAATTTGTTCCAAATTATCTTTAGTGGAATTAAATTTTTCTACGAAATAACACTTACTAGATAACGCTATCGCCCTATCCCCGCTAAATTCCATTTTGAAAAGTCCGGGCTCTCTTTCGCTCCATTTATCCCAAGCCAACCATTTATATTTTTCTTTTTCAAACTCGTCTAGTAAGTTAGGTCTAATCAATTCCTCTATCGTTTTTCCACTAACTCCTATATACATACTATCAGTATCCATCTGTATTAATTCAAAGTCTTCCCTTTTTACGTATTTGTCTAGAAATTCGTAGTAAAATTCCAACATTCTCAATTTAGCTAGTTGATAAACCACTATTCCACAATGGAATGGTCTCTTTACCGCACACCTGGGTTTTCTTGAAGATATTTCGTACGCATCTCCTATCTCTTCCAAATCGTCAAAGAATGCAGATCTTAATGCTTTGTCAACACAGGTTTCGTTTTGTGTATATGTCGTATTTAAATGTCTCTCCGTTGCCTCTATCATTTTTCCACAACACGAGTTTCCTAATAATTTCATTATGTCGGCTACTAGTTTCTTATTTGGTTCTATATCACCTGTTCGTCTTGCGGCTGTAACTTCTTTTGCGAACCATTCGAACGGTTTTCCGCTAATATAATCTATAACACGATGAACTCCAGTTATTTCTAGGCCGTGTTTTAAATACCATTTCAACAGTGGCGCGTACAGCAATACTTTAGTGGCGGTCAATTTTTTTCCATCTCCTCTTGTTCGGCCAGTATCTTTTAAATATTTTAACATGTGTGTGGGAACTTCATCAACCTCTACTTCTCTGTTTATAAATATTGGGGACATTTCAGAAAACTTATCTTTTAAGTTGTGTGGAACTTCTATATCCACCTCCGCAAACCCAAACCAGTCTCCAGATAAAACTCTTTTACAAAACTTTTTTAATAAATTTAGGGTTATGTGGGTATCTATATGGTGTATAGTTTCTCTCCCACCACAAGGCATCTCTTTATTTAACGTAGATAAATATAACGCGTTTGCATCGTACCCCAAAACAGCCTTGCAAGGTTTGGAACCCACTCTAATATTTGAAACACCAGCTTCTGCATATCGTGTAAATACTATTGATGGACCGCCAACTAGAGCGTCCTTCATCATTTCGTATGTTTCTTCTTTTGGTGCATATAGAGCATCCTCCGGAATAATCGTCTTGAAGATTTTTTGTTCTTTAATGGTTCCTCTCAATAAATATTGTATAGCTACTCCAGGTAGTGTTACCGCATCTTTGAAAATATCCACACCTCTGTGTTTATAAAAATGCACACATTTTTCCACCGCTTCTAGGAACGGTGCTACATCTAAATCGTTATAATATTTTCAACCAATCTCTGAAAGTTTTCATTATTATTTTCTTCGAAAATTCTACGACATTTACTTAATTCTGTTTCATCTATTAACATTTTCCCAGATAGTTTGGAATACCAATTCTCTAATATCCGGTAGTCCTGGGTAATCCAGTTTGTCTGGAGAATCGAACCACTCATAAGGAAAGAAAGATTTCTGTCCTTTGCATTCGTAGCTGTTATCCAACTATCGTAACTTACACCAGGTCCTAGATAAAGTATTACATCAAGAAAATCTAAACTCTGGAGTAAATAGAAATATTGTTTCGTTCGCGCCTTTTCCGACCATTACTTTCTTTGTTGTTGATGCCAGTTCGCCTACTAGGTATTTCTTTATTAAGTTTATATCGTACTTACTGCTGTTAAAACCTATAACCGTACTTGCTCTATCCATTGTTCGATCTTGGCGATTTGGTTTTTACTTAAATGTTCTGTATTAAAACCCATATCTTGACCACACTTCTTCTCTTATAGCTTTTTTCCCCTGACTTTCAAATCTTCTACGAATTTTTCTATAAGTTTTGCGGGATCTTATCACAAATGTGAGTACTGTTTCTGAGAAAATTATCTCCTATACTAACGCTTACCGGAACGTGCTCGGCTTCGTACTCTAGATTATTACCGAGAGTTTCAAATTCTGGGTTGAGATATCCTCAAAATCGTATACTATCTGATATGGATAAAGAGTAGTGTCGCTACCGATCTTTATGTCTTTACCCCGTTCTTTGAAATTCGCATTCCCACATAACTACTAGGTTGAATTCTTTGCTTCTTCTAATAAATGTATCTCTTCTCATAGTGGATGCGCGTTCTTCTTTTCTATGCTTTGCATGAATCTCACACCCGTGCCAGTAACAGCCGTGTTATTGATATACGGTATTAGTTTCTGTACAGTATCCATCTACTGGAGCTCCTAAAACCCATCTTTCACCCCCGTGCCCACACTGTTCGTGGTGAATGTGAATTCCCTCCTGCTTTTCCACAGAGTACATCCAATCGATCGCCCCATAACTGTTAGAACTTTTTGGGTAGAACGCTTTCTCGAACGACGAACGCGGGCGCTCTAAATAATTACCATCACATACTACCTTTGTCTCACCTTTCATACATTTTGGTCCGTGTCTCTTGATATTACTCGCTTTCGTGAATTTCTGCTTGCAATTATCGCAGGCGTAAATTTTAGATAGGTTTTTAAGGTTAATTTTTTTATCAGAAATGCGTGATTATTAAACAGTCCTATTGTCATTGGTTTATTCCTATTGCCTTATAGTGCGCTGGTACCTTTTTCAACCACCATACATTACATTCGTGGGTTGATATACTTCTATACCGATTTTAAAGAAACTCTTCAACCTTTTTCAGATCTGAAAAAGGAATTGGTGAAACCACATTACTACCGAAATATTGCTTACTAAGTTCTTTCGCCTTTTCTGTACATCTGTCAGTCTTTTATCTGTCATATGCATAGCTAGACACCTGAACAGACAAAGGTCGTCATTATACTTATCTAAAGAATACATACCTTTTTTATTCTTCAGCCATTCTGGAAGTTCTCCTCCTGCCGCTTCTTTGGATTGTAGTCCCAAATCTATTCCCCTACTGCCCTGTATTAGCTTTACGAAAACCCTCTACCCATCTTACAAGCTTCCACTTTGTATTTGGTCTGTCTATTTTTTTCGGACATTATTCGTGTTTGCTCCTTATCTGACAGCCATTTTTTAACTGTTTATTTTCATTGATGATAGTGGTTCGCCACCACCGAGATTTTTGTGCATTATTATAGTTATAGGTTTTCCATTTTTAGTTTCCTCCATATGTTCTAGCTTGTAAGAATATGAATATCTCAAATAAAAATTTGTTGTTAGATACTGAGCGAGTTTATCGGACATGCGTTCAGACTCGTTAATGTCAATGTTTTTACGAAAGGAAAATGTAACTACCCGTCTTCCCTTTTCTACCTTTTCCAATGTTTCATCGTGATCCCTCAATATTTCTTCACCTTTTTCCAATATCGCGTGAACTATAGATTTTTTATTATTATTTGGTATTTGGTCACCTGTGCGTCTAATTTGAGACAAATTATTGGTGCTCTTGAAGGTTTATTACACTTGCCCTTAACTCCGCAATACATTTATTTTTTAATTCTGTTACCAACTTCCTCCGCTTTGGATATATCATTAAATGCCCTCTTTTATAGGCGCGGTAAACCGCTTCATAAACACCTTATCTTTGTGGCGTTATCAGCTTTGTCAACCCCCTAACTCTCAACCTTTACTATAAGTAATCCCTAGAGATTCGGCTTCTCTTCTCAAACTTTCTATTTCTGCTCTAGTTTCTGGCGTTATCATATTTTCTGTATACACTTTTGTATATATACTTTTGTATAACCTATACAATTTATCTGTTCAATTGGACGTGAAAATGTTACATCATGTTTTTTTCACGTCCAATTGAACAGATAAATTTCATAGGTTAAATACATATATAATGGAGTGTGTGACTTGTTGTAAGACGTTTACATGTAAAGACTATCTACGAAGACATCTAGCGAGACGGAGAAAGTTTCCTTGTACCCCCCCACAATTTCAATGCCCCAGATGCCCTTGTAAATTCGTTAGTGCCCAAACTCTTTGTAGACATAAGCAACTACGCTGTCCGGTGGCTAAAGGTGAACGTGGTAGACTAGAGCTGGTAGAATTAGTTGCTGATCTGCGAAATAAATTAGCTATATCGGAGGAGAAAAATGGGGTGTTGGAATATAAACTATTTTACTTGCATTAATAATTTCAACTTGTTTCAAAAGTCAATTACCAATATAATTGGGACTCATTTTGACTCCCTCTTTTCAAAATTATTTTCTCCAAAAATTCATAAATTTGCTGTCGGGAGACAATTTACTCGTTAACCAATTTTTTGATTTTTCGGGGGTGGTGGGGGTATTATAAAGGGTTATAAATGATATCACGGTAAGTGGTATAATTTTGACTCCCTTACTACTACTTCCTGAATAAACTAAGGTGGCAGTCCTCACACATTTTAGGCAATTCATTGAGTTTTCGGGCCTGCGACAGCAGCCAAAACTTATTTGTGATTATTTTCACTTCACATATTCACATAATCTGTTTGCTGCATGCACTTGTTACCTGATAGGTACAATATCTGTATTAACAACAAAAGCCAATTCAGACATAATACATAGGCTATCTCCACTCTGCTGTTTTTGCACAAAATGTGCCCAAATCTGCATTTATTTGGCCGTGGCCACACATTTCACAACATGGATTTCAAATATCCCATGCGGACACTGCACTAACAGTTGCTAATTGTACCAATTCTGCAATCACACCTTGACCTTGTCACACCAGGCGCGTATATGCATTAAGGCACTGCAGGCCCGGGCCTGAAAATGTGTTTTGCATCATTTACCTTCTAGTTTCGATTTTTTTCTGTGGGGGGGGGGGGGGCATGCCCCCAGACCCCCCTACCATACTGGTGCTCGAAGTCGTCAACCGGGCCTGCAGATTCAAATTGGCTAGCTACGCCCCTGTACACTGATCATAGTATGTACTGGTACCGACCGTTTTGTTTTCGAGCAGCAGACCTGCCTTTCTGACAGATAAAATGGCTGCCAATATTTCGGACGAAAATTCCGAACAGCAGTTTCGCTCTTTTCTGCAACTGAAATCCTGCCAGCATGACACAGATGCAAGCAAAATCACATATTTTTGCAAAAAAGTGTTTGATGGAGTGGAAAACATCATATGAGCCGCGTCGCGAGAAAACCTGTCTTCGGGAGTCTGACGACGTCACAAGATATGACGTCGTGAACTTAGCTGACGTAATTTCAGCCAAGATTTCCAATTATCGACGTTTGTCAGACCGCCATGTTAGGTTTGTTCCGTTGTGTTAAAGTTATATAACGAACAAAATTTATCTATAATCGGGCGTATGTGTGTGAAAAAAACGAAGCAGTCTTCGATCTGTCATGGATCCTGTCTGAGAATGTATTGGATGAACGTTGGACTGCCGTATTAAAGGTCGTACGATCGAAAACCACCATTTTTATTCGAAACGGGCACATCTTATATTATGTTTTTATTAACAGTAATGGCGTAAGGGTAATTTTCTTTTATTATTTTGCTGATATCACATATAAAAATGTTTGTCTGTTATTGATATGTGTTTTTTATGTTCCGTTATTTTGACATATACTATTTTCTTTGACACAGTTTACATATAACTGCCCACATTAACTGCTATCGATCACCATTTACAGGTGAAAACTCTGTGTAAGCTACATTTTGTATTTACATACAGATGGCCGGCAGCATATTTGTAGACCGTTGTAGCCTGGGTCCGGTTTCCCGCACAACTACATGTTTCAGATCTGGTTAACTCGACGCGAATTTTCAGTTTATTGATCAATTATTTCTTTCTAATATACACGTAATGTATACAATTAACATTTAGCGCAACCTTTACTACCTGCAAAAACAACAAAGCCATGGATGTTACGATGTCTTATCTGTGCATATTCACCGTCTGATCAGAACATAGGATGTCTGCCATTCAGTCACTATGGAATCCTTTCTCGATTACCGACATGATATGGGTCGCCGATCTTACATTTATTGCAGATAGTGTAAGGTCCGTTTTTTTCTTCAGCAGGTGGTCCAAGTACAGATGTAAGCGGGACGATCTTGTGAACATTCGACATTTATGTTGTCTGAATATGAAAAGCTTAAATATGAATGCACACTGGCAAAATGACCCCCTTTCCTTCATAATGGAAGTCTCAAACTTAACATGAACAGTGGTCATGCACCCCCACCCTCCTCCACCCACACACGGAAATAAAATTACGAGTATTTATTATACAGTAGAACCTCGCTAAACCGGACACACAGACAGTCTGTGTATCCTTAAGTGTATGGGTTTCATTGTGTATATTTATTATGATAACGCCTGTTAAAGTTCGCAAAGCACATCTACGTACCTTGGCATAGTCATATGTCTGATTTACAGTGGAACATCTCTAAGCCGGACACCCTGGGACCTCCCAGGGTGTCCGGTTTAGAGAGGTTCCACTGCAGTGAGGGAGGTCCCAGGGTGTCCGGCTTAGAGAGGTTTCACTGTAGATCAGACATTTGATCGTTCTGAGCCATAGCTGTGTGATATGTGATTACGAACAGACATTATCACCTGAGATAAAGGACCAAGAAAATCATTGGAACTAAGATCACATGTGTTTTATTGGTGTCCGGTTTAGAGAGGTTCCACTGTAAAATGTAAAATATATTTGCAAATAGAGCAGATTCTGATGACACGGCTCGTTATGAGTTTGCTCACTGTGTCTACACGGTTTTGTTGAAACTTTTGAATTAACTCCGGTTACCACATCTTTGACACTTCCTGGTGTTGTTTCTGTATTAACACAGCTCGTCGTGTGCAAGGTATGTGCATGAGGATGTGATAAATAAGTTGGAACACGTTTTTAGCTCGCCTGCACGAAGTGCAGAAGAGCTTATGTCATACCCCGGCGTCGTCGGCGTCGGCGTCGGCGTCGGCGTCGGTGTCGGCGTCGGCGTCGGCGTCGGCGTCGGCGTCAGCGTCGTCCACAAACTTAACGTTGGGTAAATGTCTTATAACTTGTTTTTCCTTTCACGGAACACCTTGTTATTTCATACATGCATTCCTCAGATGACCCTCTATCATGCTGTAGCAAATCCATGACCCACCACCCAGCCATTACCCCAGGGTCAAGGTCACAAACTTGGCACATTCATAAACTTAACGTTGGGTAAATGTCTTATAACTTCTGTTTCCTTTCATGGAACACCTTGTTATTTTATACAGGTTTTCTCGCGACGCGGCTCATATGATGTAGGCTAATTAATTGTAGAACATTTTCGTAAGCTACAGACATGTGTTTTTAGCTCACCTGAGCGAAGCTCATTGAGCTATTGTGTTTAGCTCACCTGTGAGCTATTGCTACCGAAATGTGTCCGTCGTCGTCCTTGAACATTTTCAAACGTCTTCACCTCGGTAACCATTGGGCCTATAGTCACCAAACGTCATGGCCATGGTCTTTTGGTAGGGGGATTACAAAATTGTTAAAATGACGTCATTACGTAATCCAAGATGGCCGCAGTCTAAAAATTCTTCAAAAATCTTCTTCTCAAAAACCGTCAACCGGATTTCGACAAAACTTGGTAGTATTGATCGATGTACAATTCTCTTTCAAATTTGTTAAAATGGTGACCCCGGGGTCAAAAGTGGGCGTGGCTCGTGAGGTCAAATTGAGGTCAAATTTTATTTTTTACCGAATATTGTCATGTTATATATAAAATCGAAGGTATCAACGAGGCGATGACTCTGGTACATTATTTGTCGAAATTGGATGTTCATGTCATCCAACATGGCCGCCGAAAGGTCCAAAAGGTTGTTCTATTATTAGAGATTTCAAAATTCTTCTTCATACAAATCGCTTGGCCCATGGTTGGCAAACTTCTCAGTTATGGTCCATGGGTGAAGCCTTTTCAGATATGTTAAAACGGAGGTCGTCGCTTATCCAAGATGGCCGCCGTCTAAAAATATCACAAATTCTTAAAAAATCTTTTTCTCATGAACCGCTGGCCGGATTTCGACAAAACTTTGTACGAATGATGAATGTTCAATGCTCTTTCAAAGATGTTAAAATGGTGACCCCGGGATTAAAAATGGGCGTGGCCTGTGGGGTCAAATTGGGGTGAAATTTAATTTTTGACCGAATATGGTCATGTCTATATCAAATCGAAGGTATCATAGAGGCGATCACTCTGGTACATTTTTTGTCGAAATTGGATGGTCATGTCATCCAAGATGGCCACCGAAAGGTCAAAAGGTCGTTCTGTTTAATTTGTATTGGAGATTTCAAAATTCTTCTTCACACGAACCTCTTAGCCCATGGTGGCCAAACTTCACAGTTATGGTCCATGGGTGGAGCCTTTTCAGATTTGTTAAAACTGAGGTCGTCGATGATCCAAGATGGCCGTCTAAAAATAGCGCAAATTCTTAAAAAACATTCTTTTCATGAACCGCCAGCCGGATTTCGACGAAACTTGGTAGGAATGATCGACGTAGTATGCTCTTTCAAAGGTGTTAAAATGGTCACCCCGGGGTCCAAAATGGGCGTGGCCCGTGGGGTAAATTTTTGTTTTGCCAAATATGCTCATGTCGTGTATCAAATTGAAGGTATCAATGAGGCGATTGCTCTGGTGCAATATTTATGTCATCCATGATGACCTCCAAAAGGTCCATTATTTCAAGATTTTTAACGTCTTTTTCTCAGGAACCACATGGCCGATTTCCATGGAGTTTTATCCATGGATTTCCATGGATGTCCAGGCTTTCAAGCTTGGAAAAGCATGGAAAAGCATGCCGGTATTGGCCAAGGAATTCCATGGATATCCTAGGATATCCATGTCAAGGCAAAGCATGGAATAGCATGGAATTGTAAAAAGTATGGAATACCATGGAGTTAATTATGAAGAATATGTTGTATTTCTCTGGAAAAGCATTGAATATCTTGGATTTCCATGGAATCTCTGGGAAAAGCATGGAATAACTTGGATTTCCATGGAATCCTTAGGAAAAGCATGGAATACCTTGGATTGCCATGGAAGGTCTGGGAAAAGCATGGAATACCTTGGATTTGCATAGAATTCCTTGGATTTCCGTGGAATCTCTTGGAACAGCATGGAATAGCTGGGAAAAGAACAAGTAATAATATTGTTTTATATTTTGTATTATGAAATTCATTTAAATAAAATCCAGTATATTGCTAAGCGGGGCACCCATCCGGTCATATACTACTTCTCCAGATTTGGCGCAAGTTTTTCAGCTGAAAAATAAAAAGACCATTATTATGGTAACTATGAAACCCCTACTTTCCTTGCACAAGACAAGACGGACAGCTGAGCAATGTGAAAATTATCTGCACAATTTGATGAACCAGTGCCAATATTAGAACTCGAGCACGGCACAAACAACCCAAACAACAAGAGCTGTAGGAGAACAGCATAGCTCGACTACCAGGGTTGTCGATGTACACATAGCTTGACAAAGAAGGTGGCCGCGGCCTGCATGAAAACCTTAATCAAGGTTGACTAAAAACCTTAACCAAGGGAAATTAAGTAAGTGATTCAAGGTTCAATGTTGGTCAATACCAGATATAGGTCAGGGGTTATTATCACTAGGAGATGAAGTTTTCCAAGTATGGTTGCTGTAGGCCCAGGAATATTCCATATGCAAGCTTGACTAAAATCCTTAACCAAGGGGAAATAACTATGTAATCCAAGGATAAAAGTAGGTCAAGGTCAAATATAGGTCAGGGATTATCGATATACATCACTAGGATATGAAGTTGTCCAAGTATGGCTGCTGTAGGCCCAGGAGTATTCCATATTCAAGCTTGACTATAAACATTAACCAAGTTTGAGAACAAACCTTAACCAAGGGGAAATAAGTAATAATTCAAGTAAATTCAAGTTAATGTAGGTGAAGTTAAAATATAGGTCAGGGGTTATTGATGTTCATCCCTATGAGAAACAGTTATCCAAGTATGGTGTCTGTATGCACAATATTATTCAATCTACAAGCTTGACTAAAAACCTTAACAAAGGTTGACTAAAAACCTTAACCAAGGGGAATTAACTAAGTAATTCAATGTTAATTGTAGGTCAAGGTCAAATATAGGTCAGAGGTTGTTGATGTTCATCACTAAGAGATGAAGTTGTCCAAGTATGGTTGGTGTAGGGCCAGGAGTATTCCATCTTCAAGCTTGACTAATGACCTTAACCAAGGAGAATTAAGTAAGTAATTCAAGAGGAAATGCAGGTCAAGGTAAAATATAGATCAGAGGTTATCGATGTATATCACTATGAGAAAAGGTTGTCCAAGTATCGTGTCTGTATGCACAATAGTATTCCATGTACAAGCTTGAGTAAAAACCTTAACCAAGAGGAATTAAGTAAGTAATTCAAGGTTAAATGTAGGTCAAGGTCAAATGTAGGTCAGGGGTTGTTGATGTACATCACTAGGAGATGAAGTTGTCCAAGTATGGTTGATGTAGGGCCAGGAGTATTCCATCTACAAGCTTGACTAAAAACTTAACCAAGGTAAATTAAGTAAGTAATTCAAGGTTAAATGTTGGTCAATACCAGATATAGGTCAGGGGTTATTATCACTAGGAGATGAAGTTTTCCTAGTATGGTTGCTGTAGGCCCAGGAGTATTCCATATGCAAGCTTGACTAAAAACCTTAACCAAGGGGAAAGTAACTAAGTAATCCAAGGATAAAAGTAGGTCAAGGTCAAATATAGGTCAGGGATTATTGATGTACATCACTAGGAGATGAAGTAGTCCAAGTATGGTTGCTGTAGGCCCAGGAGTATTCCATATTCAAGCTTGACTATAAGCATTAACCAAGTTTGAGTACAAACCTTAACCAAGGGGAAATAAGTAAGTAATTCAAGGTTAAATGTAAGTGAAGGTAATATATAGGTCAGGGGTTATTGATGTACATCCCTATGAGAAAAAGTTATCCAAGTATGGTGTCTGTATGCACAATAGTTTCAATCTACAAGCTTGACTAAAAACCTTAACCAAGGTTGACTAAAAACCTTAACCAAGGGGAATTAACTAAGTAATTCAATGTTAATTGTAGGTCAATGTCAAATATAGGTCAGAGGTTGTTGAAGTTCCTCACTAGGAGATGAAGTTGTCCAAGTATGGTGGGTGTAGGGCCAGGAGTATTCCATATTCAAGCTTGACTAAAAACCTTAACCAAGGAGAATGAAGTAAGTAATTCAAGAGGACATGTAGGTCAAGGTAAAATATAGATCTGAGGTTATCGATGTACATCACTATGAGAAAAGGTTGTCCAAGTATGGTGTCTGTATGCACAATAGTATTCCATGTACAAGCTTGAGTAAAAACCTTAACCAAGAGGAATTAAGTAAGTTATTCAAGGTTAAATATAGGTCAAGGTCAAATGTAGGTCAGGGGTTGTTGATGTACATCACTAGGAGATGAAGTTGTCCAAGTATGGTTGATGTAGGGCCAGGAGTATTCCATCTACAAGCTAGACTTAAAACCTTAACCAAGGGGAATTAACTAAGTAATTCAAGAGGAAATTATGTCACAATCAAATATAGATCAGGGGTTATTGATGTGCATCACAAGGAAATGAAGTTGTCCAAGCATGGTGGGTGTAGGGCCAGTAGTATTCCATATACAACATGTACAAGCTTGACTAAAACCCTTTACCAAGGGAAATAACTAAGTAATTCAAGAGGAAATGTAGGTCAAGGTCAAATATAAATCAGGGGTTATTGATGTACATCCCTATGAGAAAAGGTTGTCCAAGTATGGTGTCTGTATGCACAATATTATTCCATGTACAAGCTTGACCAACAAGAATTCCACCACGGAAGTGGTATCACGCCTGCCGAGGCATTTGACCGTGAACATTACAAGTAAATAAATGACATTGACCTTGAGAATTTGGATGTGGGGGTGTGCGTAATGAAGCATCATCCCTAGACAAACATTGATGTGAAATATTATCAAAGTGTGGCAAGGGGTTAAAGAGATATTGTGAAAAAACAATAACTTTAACGCATTTCTGTTACAAAACCGGTGAACATTACAAGTAAATAAATGACAGTGACCTTGAGAATTCGGATGTGGGGGTGTGCGTATTGAAGCATCATCCGTAGACAAACATTGATGTGAAATATTATCAATGTATGGCAAGGGGTTAAAGAGATATTGTGAAAAAACAATAACTTTGACGTATTTCTGTTACAAATCCGGTGAACAATAAAAGTAAATAAATTACCTTGACCTTGAGAATTTGGATATGTGGGTGTGCATAGTGAAGCATCATCCATAGACAAACATTGATGTGAAATATTATCAAAGTGTGGCAAGGGGTTAAAGAGATATTGTGAAAAAAGAATAACTTTAACACATTTCTGTTACAAAACCGGTGAACATTACAAGTAAATAAATTACCATGACCTTGAGAATTTGGATGTGGGGGTGTGCGTAATGAAGAATCATCCCTAGACAAACATCGATGTGAAATATTATCAATTGTATGGCAAGGGGTTAAAGAGATATTGTGAAAAAACAATAACTTTAACGCATTTCTGTTACAAAACCGGTGAACATTACAAGTAAATAAATTACCTTGCCCTTGAGAATTTGGATGTGGGGGTGTGCATAGTGAAGCATCATCCCTAGACAAACATTGATGTGAAATATTATCAAAGTGTGGCAAGGGGTTAAAGAGATATTGTGAAAAAATAATAACTTTAACGCATTTCTGTTACAAAACCGGTGAACATTAAAAGTAAATAAATTACCTTGACCTTGAGAATTTGGATGTGGGGGTGTGCGTAATGAAGCATCATCCCTAGACAAACATCGATGTGAGATATTATCAAAGTGTGGCAAGGGGTTAAAGAGATATTGTGAAAAACAATAACTTTAACGCATTTCTGTTACAAAACCGGTGAACATTACAAGTAAATAAATGACCTTGACCTTCAGAATTTGGATGCGGGGGTGTGCGTTAAAAATGTGCGTAATAGCATTTACACTTCGCACACTAAAATATAGAAACTTGATGGCTACAGCCAGCATATCATGCCCGCCGAGGTATTTATATATTAAACAGTATATTTATTTGAATAAACACATGTCATATATACACATTATAGTATTGGTGTATTGAGGAGAAAACAAATATGCTTGTATTATACATCTTTTCTAGTTATTTGATGGTCCCAGTACATATGTACATAACAAGTATATGTATCTGGTTAGAGCAATCGGATTGGGGAGATACATGTATTGGGTACATAAAAACGCAGATTTTACAAAACTTTAGCACAAATTTCAGAGTAATTTGACCTTGGGCATGGGGTCTGCATGGGTTGGCTATAGAATGAAAATATGGATGGTGATAAAGAATTATTGAATATATTGGGTAGTTAAAAACTTTGACTCAGATTTAAGAAAAACATTTTAACGCAAGTTTCTGAGTAATTTGACCTTTAAGTTTATTTTGATGGTTGATTCTACACTCAGGTCATGAATTATCTCTCCTTTTGGACTTGGAATTTTTCCTCGTTTATTATCAAAGCGATCTGTGGGGCATCCATATATGAACACTTTCTAGTTGATTTGACCCCAGGTCATGGATTATCTCCCCCTTTTCGACTTAGGATTTGGCAATTTTGCCTTGTAAGTCATAGCTATTTTAAACCTTACACACCTAAAATTTGGTATGATGCTTTGTTATGATGAGTAGATGCACAAAGTTTATTTCGATTTTTTTTTCAGCCCCCGTCACCGAATAGTGAGGAGGGCATATAGAGTTACCGGCGTCCGTACGTACGTAACGTACGTATGTAACTTATGTCCGTACGTACATCCCGAAACCTTAACGCTCGGGTAAATGGTTTCCTTGCTCGGATCTGCTTGACATTTCACACACGCATTGCTCCAATGGTCCTCTAGCCCTATGTGACAAATCCACATTCGTCCCGCCCCCGCTAAGCCCAGGGTCAAGGTCACATACTTGGTGCGTTCGAAACCTTAACGCTCGGGTAATGGCTTATAATTTATGTTTCCTTTCTCGGATCTGCTTCACATTCCACACACGCATTGCTCCAATGGTCCTCTGCCACCCTGTGACAAATCCACATTCATCCCACCCCCGCTAAGCCCATGGTCAAGGTCACATACTTGGTGCGTTCGAAACCTTAACGCTCAGGTAAATGCCTTATAATTTCTGTTTCCTTGCTCGGATCTGCTTCACATTTGACACACGCATTGCTCCAATGGCCCTCTACCGCCCAGTGACAAATCTACATTCGTACCGCCCCCGCTAAGCCCATGGTCAAGGTGCGTTCGAAACCTTAACGCTTGGGTAAATGGCTTATAATTTCTGTTTCCTTGCTCGGATCTGCTTCACATTTCACACATGCATTGCTCCAATGGTCCTCTGACACCCTGTGACAAATCCACATTCGTCCCACCCCCGCTAAGCCCATGGACAAGGTCACAGACTTGGTGCGTTCGAAACCTTAACGCTCGGGTAAATGCTTTATAATTTCTGTTTCCTTGCTCGGATCTGCTTCACATTTCACACACGCATTGCTCCAATGGTCCTCTGCCACCCTGTGACAAATCCATATTCGTCCCGCACCCGCTAAGCCCATGGTCAAGGTCACAGACTTGGTGCATTCGAAACCTTAACGCTCGGGTAAATGCCTTATAATTTATGTTTCCTTGCTCGGATCTGCTTGACATTTCACACACGCATTGCTCCAATGGTCCTCTACCGCTATGTGACAAATCCACAATCGTCCCGCCCCCGCTAAGCCCAGGGTCAAGGTCACATACTTGGTGCGTTCGAAACCTTAACGCTGGGTAAATGGCTTATAATTTATGTTTCTTTTCTCGGATCTGCTTCACATTCCACACACGCATTGCTCCAATGGTCCTCTGCCACCCTGTGACAAATCCACATTCGTCCCACCCCCGCTAAGCCCATGGTCAAGGTCACAGACTTGGTGCGTTCGAATTAAAAGAGAGCGCACTATCTTAGTTAACCTTGTATTTGGATAGATAAAAGGTTTTTGTAATTCGGTCCATTCATTAGTTCGGCCATTAATATTCAGTTTGTGAATAACTAATAATATTTCAATCAAAACATGTTATAAACACACCAAACAGCTCTATTCATTAACACATTATAATTTTGACATGAACATCTTTGTGCAAAAAATAATTGAGCTACTTACTATCAAGTGGTGCATGTATATTATCCGGTTTAAGATCTCGGCACAAAAAACGTTGCATTTCCCCCCCCCCCCAAATTTTAAAAATTGAATAACTCCTAAACCAATCAAGGTATCTTGATGAAACAACTTCCATTGTTTTGCATTCGTTCAATACCTATAATTTGATACCAAACACTCCATAATGCACACCTTTGTTTTGGAAAAAATATCCACTACATTCAAAATCAGCAATATTTTTTTAGAAAATTTGTTATTTCTCGAAATTAAAAAATTAATAACTTCTTAACCAATTAAGATATCTTGATGAAACCACTTCCATTGTTTTGCATTCTTCAATACCTTTAATTCGATACCAAACACTCCATACTGCACACATTTTTTTTGGATTTATCGAAATTAAAAATTGAATAACTTCTTAACCAATCAATACATCTTGATGAAACAACTTCCATTGTTTTGCATTCTTCAATACCTTCAATTTGATACCAAACACTTCATACTACACATTTAAACAAATAAAATAATCTTTCAATTCAAAATCGGCATTAAATGGTCAGAAAATTTCCGAAGTTCTCCAATTTCCCTAGTGATAGTACATATGACAATATGTCATATATTATATGATATGAGACACGCCATGTGATTTTGTACCTTCGGACTTCTAAGTAATTTCATGAATTACGTTTACAATATTTTCCTGCCATTTAGAGCACAGGCAATCGGCTTATTTCGGCTTTCATATCGGTATAGTTGCGAACTGTAACTTGCAATCTACTCCCGTACCGTCCGTAGGCACTTTAGCAGTTAATTGTGAAAGATTTTCAATAGCGAATCCGATCTGATTCGCACTTTAGCAGTTAATTCAGACTTCAACTGGTGGTAAACTTTGATCTATGTAAACTCCGTGGCTGAAGGGTGGGGGGACACGACCTCGTATTATAACAAAATAACATGTTTGAAATTGTAATATTCCATTTATTCTATGTATTTCTGCAGGATAACAATAATTCTGAAATGATCATATTAACTTGCCACTATAATTATTGATGTTAGAGCCTTAAAGACAATATTTCATTTGTTATGATACTAGGTTGTGTCCGACCTAGGAAAAGCAGCTGTAATTCGATATTCTTTGCATAATTATGTTCTAACTATGTTATTTTAGCCAGATAACAATAATTCTCAAATGAACATATGCACTTTCCATGAAAATTTCACATTGACGTTAATAAAATTGCGAGGTCGTATCCGACCAAAGTTAGAAACCTTGTTCATATATATAGAGTTATACCGATGAAAGCCGAAACACGCCGAATGCCTGTGGTTTGAAATATGTACTTGTAAGGGGAAATGTGTCGCCCGATGTGGGGTTCGAAAACACGACCCCCGTACATGTAACACTAGCACGGCGCACTAACCCACTGAGCTCACTAACTGCACGATCGTGTCTCACCACCACACACGAACACTATACTCCTGCCCTTCTTATCCTTTGGGAGCCAGGCATCAACCTCACAGCTTCATGAGGAGTATAGCCTGCAACCCAAAATACACCAGGAACAATCCTGTTTTCTTCTGACACCATTGAAGTAATTATAAGGGAAAAAAATGTCGCCCGGTGTGGGATTTGAACCCACGACCCCCGAAACACTAGCACGGCGCTCTTACCAACTGAGCTAACTGGACGATCATGTCTCACCACCACACACGGACACTACATACTGGAGAATTACTTTGATGATACAATTCATTGCAGAGCATGTAGCCAAATGGTCTGGAGCGTCGCACTACTGATATTTCGGTTGTGGGTTCTAGCCTCACCCGGGCTGAGGCGTGGGTTGTGTCCTTGTCCACTATCCACACTGCTTCAGTCCACCTAGCTGTAATGGCTATCGGCTAAGTTCTGGGAAACTCAACTGTATTTCACTATTTGATTATATTTACATGTATATATAATCATGCACATTACAGAGCTCCAGATAAGCTGTGTATTTGCTTAAATACCCAATTAAAATTGCCAAAAACCCAATTGAAATCAGAAGTAGCGAGTATCAAAAAGCAATACAAAGATTGTGGTACCTTTATCATGCTGCAGAAAACACAAATATAGCATATTTTTCTTATTTTCCATGAAAACAGATATTGGTATGAGACAATTCTAATGAAATGCCAAGACATGTTTTCATTTTGAAGCAAACCATTCAATAATTGCTGTCTGTTGATGTGTAAACATGGTAAACAGTAGTGTGATTTGATTTTACCCAATTAAAATTTTGAAATACCCAATTGCTTCAGAAATGATGGAGTGACAATACTCAATTACAAATTCCTTATCTGGAACACTGACATTATCCCCGAAAGGAGACGTTGCAGAAAAGGAAGAAATAAATATTTCAGCCGTCGGTTATTCCACTGACCACTTCCCTTTCCCTTTTCCAGCGGTCTTGAACAGACAACGGAGTGGTATGGCGAGTGGAGTGTTGGAAATGGTGGGTGATGCACGGACGGCTCTGGAAACCGTGATTGCTAACGGCACGGACTGCACTGTGCCCGTCGAGCAACTTGTCACCCTAGACACCTCACTACAGACAAAGTTTGTCAGACTTGACTTCTGTGAGTTGTTGGCTCACAACGGACAGGTAAAACACTTCATTAATTGTGGCTGTGACTGGAGAAATGGGGCTTATGGCATTTCTGACCAGTGAATCTCATGATCAAATAGCACACCCTGGTAGCCTGTCGGATAATGATCTGCATTGCTTGTCAGCAGCATGACAGGTGTTTCAGTGATGGAATTTCCAACTGTACAGATACTGATTGCACAGGCTGGTATGGATTTACACTGGTCACACAACCCTTAAGACCCATTTCTTCAGTCATAGACACAATTAACTAAAACACAGTGCATTATTGCCACATACAAATGCGCACAAAGTCAGGACTGCTAGGCACATACCGGTAATCAACATGGACAAAAAATAGAATGGAAAAGTTAACATGACACAAACATATAGATATACCATTAGTCCTTAGTTAATAACTGTCTTGATAAACAGTCATGATGGCTAGTTGTTTGGGTAGGTGAAGTTCTTGACTAATATACAATGGGCAGATAAATACTTGATGGACAAGGAAACATATGATTAACTCTGCATGCTAGCGGTGAAAATGACAGCCAAACAATTACTGTCTGTTCTACGTTTTTCTGCCGACAAACTTGTGGCTATTAAACGCATTAAATCTAAAAAATATTTAAATGTCAGTACTTTTTCATCAATAACAAAAAAGTCACCCTCTTCAAAAATATTTATTTCATGAAATTCCGTTAAATATTGATTTTATTGCGAAAAAACTATTTTCCTATGGGAATTTAACATGTGGGCTAAAAATATATTTTTGTTATTGATGAAAAAGTATTTTTTAAATATTTTTTCGATTTAATGTGTTTATATAATAGCCAAAAGTTTATCGGCAACAAAACGTGGAACAGACAGTAGGAGTGTTTGTAAATGTCTTGGAATTTTATTAGAATTCTAGATAATGAAATTCCAAGACATATTTATGATATTTACTGGGAGAAAAAAAAGCAAAATATAATAATTTTCTTCTGCTATTTTTGAATTATTTATATCCCAAAAGTGGGTGGCAGGTGGGAAGATGTGATGGGTAATTTAACGATCTGAGTTCATCATTACCGGAATCCTGACGCAAAGTATACTTTTCTAGCAAAATATACTTTGAGGGAGAAATTTTCAATTTTAGGATAAATTTATTAATTTTTATTATACTGAATTTATTACATTATCACAGCCATTTTGGCTGTGATAATGTAATAAATTCAGTATAATAACGTTTAATCATCAATTATATGCAGTCGTTAGTTCTATATGAAATAATGCATTTCGGAAAAAATAAATGATTACTCCCTCAGAGTATACTTTGTTAGAAAAGTATACTTTGCAATGTTGGTGAAATCGGCTACTGGTTTGGCCCTCATGTACGCCTTTTTGTATGTGACCAGTTGAATCTGGTTATACACCTTATGTGAGTATAATTATTCGTAATCCTATTACATTTAGGGCAAGGGGCCAAGTGACTATGGACCTGTCACGAGGTCAGATTAATCTAAACTTAGGGCTGAATATATTATTTTTTTTCCATTAGAGGTTAGATACGCGAACCCGTTGGCCTGGCCATAAATGACCTTAGCTGTTGATAGGCGATTACAAACCAATAAATCAATTATATTCCAAAAGTTTTCCAACATGCAAAGAGTTAACAGGAAAAACATACTGAAGTTATAAACACTGACGTGCAGTAATGAGCCTTATCATGTATTTTATGAACCAGAGCTCCAGATAAGCTGCGTATTTGTTTAAATACCCAATTATAATTGCCAAAAACCCAATTGAAATCAGAAGTAGCTAGTATCAAAAACGCAATAAGAAGTTTGTGGTACATGTTGGAGAAAACAATAAACACACCACAAATATAGTATATTTGTCTTATTTTCCATGAAAACACATCTTGGTATTACATTAGAATTAGCGAGTATCAAAAAGCGATAAAAAAATTGTGGTACCTTTATCATGCTGCAGAAAACAATAAACAGACCACAAATATAGCATATTTTTCTTATTTTCCATGAAAACACATCTTGGTATGAGACAATTCTAATGAAATGCCAATACATGTTTTCATTTCGAAGCAAACTATTCAATAATTGCTGTCTGTTGATGTGTAATACGGTAGTGTGATTTTATTTTACCCAATTAAAGTTTTTTGAAATACCCAATTGCTTCAGAAATGATGGAGTGAAAATACTCAATTACTAATTCCTTATCTGGAGCATGATGAACTACCCGTTTTCTAAGTATTTAAAAATCCTATAATTAACATGGTATAGTCTAGTTACTTAGGGTTGAAAGGGTTAAATATATTTCATTTTATCTACAGTCTAGGGATGCATTCAGGAGGCTTATAATGGCCCTGAACATTTTGGAGAAGTATGGGCGCCATCTTCTAAAGCCGACAGACGCCAGATCCGAGACGTGGCGTCACATCATGTACACCAACAATATATTCCGTGACAGAGTCGACACGATCAAGGTTTGTGGTCCTATGACTAGAGAAATTTGACTTATTGCATCTGCGACCATTGTAGATCCAGATCAGCCTGCAATATGACTGACATGATTGCGCAAATGTCTGAAATCTACATTCAGGTTTTAATATTTTTTTTATGTGGTTGTGACTGGAAAAATGGTGCTTATGTGATTTGTGACCAGTGTAAGTCAAATTAAATTTGATAATTTGTGTACATTGTATTTGTTTATCATCATTCGTATTTATAGCTATTTATGCTCCCTATGTGAGAGCAAGGGGTGGAGGTTATTGCTGTGCTCTTGAGGTTCCATATGTCCGTCCATACGTCTATCCGTTCATGTACATTTACGTGGTAAAGTAAAAACGTTTATAAGAGTTTCTCCAGTTAGAGTCCAGGGGGCCGTTTCACTAAACTTCTTACGACTAAAATGTTCGTAAGTGCAAATTTAGCATCGCCTGGAAATGTCAATTAATGGATTTACATTTATTGAGCATATGCTGCATATGCTCAATAAATGTAAATCCAATTATTGTTTACAAAAAAACATTGTTAATGTGAAATTTACAGACTATAATAATTTTAACTTACGAACATTTTAATTGTACGAAGTTTAGTGAAACGGCCCCCAGTATGCTAGGGGGGCATATCCATGGGTTACAAACATAATGTCTAGTTTCATTCTATGGCCAATCAATGTGGCCCGTTTTCCCAAGGTCAAGGTGAAATGACTATCAAATGCCTTGATAGGCTTTTTTGACTTGCATTTTAACTTGCTGTCATTTAACCCTTTCAACACCACGTGGTATTGACAAACAGTGTAGATCCAGATGAGCCGGCTCGTGACGAGCCGTTTCATCGGGATCTGCACTTTTTGCAAATAATTTTCATATTTTTTACAGCAAAACACCCCATTTTCATAAATGGACTGATCTGAGAATCATTTGTTACAATTGGATGGTTGCAAAATTAACATATATATAAATCCATTCCAGTTATATTTAGGGGTGAAATGGTTAAGTGTTACATACTATACCATTGCCATGTTACCACACAGGGCGGTCGTAAGATCATGCAGCAGTTGGGCTACACGCTGATGAAGGCCGACGGAGTTGCCTTCCCTGATGGGGTGGAGCCAGACCATGATCGCGTGCTGCAGGTGGTGGCGGACATTCTACTGGGCAAGAAAGAGCTGGAGGCGTACCTGGGCGGCGTCCACCCACACCCGGGCTACATAGAGGGCTTCCTGCACCCAGAACTCGTGTATGTACCGGCATTAACCCATTAGAGACAGGATTCAATTATCTTAATATGAAATTTTTTGGGGAAAAAAATCCTATTTTGTTTATTTCATCTGGAAAGTATATGTTGCTACCACTTATTTGAACCGTCGAGTGGTAACAACATTTCGTGGAGCCCGTTTGCGGAAAGCGAAACATAGTGATCACAATGACGTCCGGGTGTCCGTGCGTCCGTGCGTCCGTGCGTCCGTGCGTCTGTCTGTCTGTCCGAAATCTGCGTTAAAGTTTTTAAATACCATCTAATGCCTCGGCGGGCTCGACATATGGGCCGCGGCCATCTGGTATGGAGAAATAAACAAATTAATCTTATTTTTGTCTCGCCCGCGAAGCGGAAAGCAAGACATAGGTTTTGCTTTTCTGGAGTTGGCGTCGGTGTCATCGGTGTCGGCGTCATCATTCAATGTTAAGTTTTCGTGTTACGGTTATTACTTCAACACCTTATCAGCTACAGTCATCAAACGTTATGCATACCTTTACTATGATATGTAGATGAATATAGGACTATTAAAAAAAAATCCGGGCTCCAGGGTCAAGGTCAAACTCTATTTCTTTTTTTCTGTACACCTTACCTGTAGAGAGAACAATAGCCTTCTCCAGTTGAACACTTGTGCATGTGCAAGCATGTGCAAATTTCCAGATTGACCACTAAATGTCCATCTAAATTATTACAGGTAATTATGCCCCCCGCAACGAGTTGTGGGGGGGGGGTATACTGGAGTCAGGTTGTCCGTCCGTCCGTCCGTCCGTGCATCCGTCCGTGCGTCCGTAAACTTAATATCAGAGAAATATTGTTATAACTTCTATTTCCTTCATCAAAACTGCTTGATATTTCACACATGCATTCATGTAAGGCTCTACTACCATGCGTTGCCAAATCCACGACCGCCCAACCCCCGCATATCCCAAGGTCAAGGTCAAATACTTAGTCCGTAAACTTAACATCAGAGAAATATTGTTATAACTTCTATTTCCTTCATCTAAAATGCTTAATATTTCACACATGCATTCCTGTAAGGCTCTACTACCATGCTGTGCCAAATCCACGACCGTCCAACCCCCGCAGATCCCAAGGTCAAGGTCAAATACTTAGTATCTTTACAAAACTTAACATCAGAGAATATTGTTATAACTTCTATCTCCTTCATCTAAAATGCTTAATATTTCACACATGCATTCCTGTAAGGCTCTACTACCATGCTGTGCCAAATCAACGACCATCCAACCCTCGTCGATACCAAGGTCAAGGTCAAATACTTAGTCTCTTTACAAAACTTAACATCAGAGAAATATTGTTCTAACTTCTATTTCCTTCATCTAAAATTCTTAATATTTCACACATGCATTCCTGTAAGGCTCTAATACCATGCTGTGCCAAATCCATGATCGTCCAACCCCCGCTGATCCCAATGTCAAGGTGAAATACTTAGTCTCTTTACAAAACTTAACATCAGAGAATTAAGTTATAACTTCTATTTCCTTCATTGAAAATTCTTATTATTTCACTTGTGCATTCCTCTAAAGGTTGTACTATCATGCTGTGACAAATCTACGACTGTCCAACCCCCGCTGATCCCAAGGTCACATACTTAGTCTCTTTACAAAACTTAACATCAGAGAAATATATGATAACTTCTATTTCTTTCATTGAAAGTTCTTAATATTTCATATGCTGTGACAAATCCCCGCTGATCTCGAGGTCAAGTCACAAAAAAATATTTTTTTACCAATGACCGCAAATTTCAAACATAAATAATCCTTAAATCCTTATTTGTGTTTGAAATTGGCGGTCCTTGGTATTTTCTTCTTTTTATTCTTTTTTTTTTACTGGCTAATAAATGCCCCCCCCCCCCCCTTTTTTTTGTAAAATGTAACGCCTCCGGGGCGTTAATTCGAGGTTATACTGTAGTCTCTTTACAAAACTTAACATCAGAGAAATCGGTTATAACTTCTATTTCCTTGCTCTGATCTGCTTCACATTTCACACACTCATTGCTCCAATGGACCTCTACCACCCTGTGATAAATTCACGTTCATGCCGCTCGCGCTAATCCCAGAGTCAAGGTCACAAGCCCACACACTTGGAAATGTTTACATATTTAAGGGGTACCTGGGCCCACGCGTATTCCGTAAGCCTCGCTTACTGACCAATCTAGTTTATACACGTAAATTATTATACCTGGGTATTACATTTCCGTAAACTGTGTTGACAATATTGTGGCAATATGTGGACCTGTGCAGATATGATATGTAGATAAATATAGGACTATTATAAAAATTATGGGCTCCAGTAGCGAGCATTATTTTTTTGTAATTTTTAAACTTTTTTGTTTTTTAATTTTTTTCCATTTTTAGCCAGTTTTTTTTGGAAAAAAAATCCTTTAAAGTTTCTTTTTTTAAACTTTTTTTCCATTTTTAGGCAGGTTTTTTTTGGGGAAAAAAACCAGGCTATTGGATTGGCGAAAGCCAGGCGGGCGGGCGGCGTCCACAATCAATGTTAAGTTCTTTGTCCATTTCTTTGTTACTGTAACACATAGGACCAACAAACTTTCACAGCTTCATAACCAAGGGGTGCCCGCCACATATCACTATACAACATGTTACCTTTTTTTGAACTTGACCCATTTTTTACGCGCAGTCAATGTTAACTTTTCACTTTTACAATGTTAAGTTTTCGTGTTTAAGTCCATTTCTTTGGTACTGTACCACCTAGGACCACCAAACTTTCACAGATTCATAACCAAGGGTGCCCACCACATACAACTATCCAACATGTGACCATTTTTTTTTACCTTGACCTATTATTTCTACGTAATTGACTTAGCCATTTTCAACGTTAACTTTTAACGTACGTCTGGTTAAAGTTTTTTGGTTGAAGTTTTTCGTTATACTATATCTCTGCAACTGCTTCGCCCATTACCTTGAAACTTTACATGGGTGTTTATCATCATCCATATTTTCATTCTACCCCCCAACCGTGCGGCCCCTGTGCCCAATGTCAAGGTCAAATTACTTTCATTTGTTTTGTGTACTATATCTCTGCAACTGCTTCACCCATTACCTTGATACTTCACATGGGTGTTTATCATCATTGTCGCGCCCGCTTGCGGAAAGCGCGATATAGTCGGTATTTTGGCATACGTCCGTCCGTCCGTCCGTCCGTGTGTCCGGTTAAAGTTTTTCCATCTACTATATCTCTTTTTTAGTGTCCATGCCTCGCCCCAAGGCGCGACATGCAGACCACGGCCATCTAGTCTACAAAAAGTGGGTATAATTATGTGATTCAAGTGTCTATGCTTGGAAAAAACCTGGCCTTCGTGGCTTTGCCTCGTTTCTTGTTTTTTTTTCAAATTATTTTTCCATTTTTGTCTAGTAGCATAAGTTTGTAAGTGCTATATACCGACTATTATCATATACTAAAACAATTATTGACTAGTGAGCCATAGAATGTAATCTGATATTCTATGGCTCACTAGTCAATAATTGTATCCCCCGGACTCCGTCGGGGGATACTATGGATTTGACAGAGCGCCGCGTCCACGTCCGCGTCCGCGTCCGCGTCCGCGTCCGCGTCCGCGTCCGCGTCCGCCGCAGACACTTCTTGTCCGGAGCATAACTCGAACACCCTTTGGAATATTTTCATGAAACTTCACACATGACCACGACCCGAAGGTGTGTCGCGCACAAGAATGACAACTCTTGCATAGCTAATTTTTGAGTTATCTCCCTTTTTTGTTTCTCGCACTGATTTCGTGTCCGGAGCATAACTCCACCACCCTTTGGAATATTTTCATGAAACTTGACACATGCATAGACCACGACCCGAAGGTATGTCGCGCACAAGAATGACAACTCTTGCATAGCTAATTTTAGTTATCTCCCTTTTTTGTTTCGCGCACTGATTGACCATAACTCGACCACCCTTTGGAATATTTTTATGAAACTTAACACATTCAATTAGACCACGAACCGAAGGTGTGTCGTGCACAAGAATGACAACTCTTGCATAGCTAATTTTTTGAGTTATCTCCCTTTTTTTGTTTTCGCTCACTGATTTCCTGTCCGGAGCATAACTCGACCACCCTTTGGAATATTTTCATGAAACTTCACACATGCATAGACCACGACCCGGAGGTGTGTCGCGCACAAGAATGACAACTCTTGCGTAGCTAATTTTTCAGTTATCTCCCTTTTTTGTTTTGCGCACTCTACAAACTGGACAATAATGCATGAAGAGACCTCTCGCCTCTCACTCTGTACACCTTTTCTCGTGTGCTCTGTACACCTTACCTGTAGAGAGAACAATAGAAACTGGAGAACCATGTGCTAGCATGGGCTAGCATGTGCAGATGTCCAGTGCTTGACCACTGTTGACCAGGTAATTTATACAGGTAAATTACTACATTGGGTACTGTGTTGAAAATATTGTGGCATTATGTGGACCTGTGCAGATATATGTACAGGGTGATTCAAAAAACTTGTCCCCACTTCAAATAATCATATTTTGCTTTCTAAGAGTGATAGAGAATCAAAATATGGCTTATTAATTAATGCAACTCAACACCATTTTGCTAATATTATGAACAAAACCTGATGACGTCATCATTTCATGTGTATGACGTCATCAAGTTTAGTGTATGATGTCATCAACATTTGAAAATGGATTTCTCAGCAGAAGTTGTAAAGTTGTATTATGAATGCGGAAACTCACCTAATATTGTCAGAAAGATGATGAAGAAGAGTATCCAGACAGAGAATACTTGTCACGGAAGCAGATATATAGAATAGTCAAGAGATTTAAGAATCGGGAAGTGTTCACGGGAGATGGAAGGAAGGGAAACAGTGGTAGAGAAAGAAATGGACGTTCAAATGAAAACAAAGTAATATCGCTCAAAACACTTATTGAATGGCCCCCACGCTAACCAGACCTCAGCCCATTGGACTTCTTTCTCTGGGGTCACCTTAAGGAGAGAGTATATTCTCCCAGACCAACAAATCTGAAGGAGTTCAAGACAGCCATTGCGCGAGAGACGAAGAAGATAAGCTCGGAGACTTGCAATGCGATCATCGGCCACTTCAGAAAAAGGCTTGGACTGGTTATCCGACAGAATGGCGGACATATAGAACATGTCATTTAAACGAGAAAAACATAATTGATTCCGAGGATTTGTGTATTGACTGAAAAGGTGAATAATTGTTTGTTATTTTGATATATAGAGTAAACGTATATAATTTGAGTATGGCTTAAGATGTTCATTTGAAGTGGGGACAAGTTTTTTGAATCACCCTGTAGATAAATATAGGACTATTAAAAAAAAGGTATTTTTCAATTTGACTGAAAAAAAAATCTGGGCTCCAGTAGCAAGCATTATTATTTTTAAACTTTTTTTTTCCATTTTTTTTTTTTCATTTTTTTTTTTCATTTTTTTTTTTCATTTTTTTTTTTATTTCATTTTTTCAATTTTTGTCAATTTTTGTATAGCATAAGGTCGTAAGTGCTATATACAGACTATTCACCTGTGCATGTGCTAGCATGTGCAACTGACCACTGACCACTTACAGGTAATTTATACAGGTAAATGATTATATTACATTTCCGTAAACTGTGTTGAAAATATTGTGGCATTATGTGGACCTGTGCAGATATATGTAGATAAATATAGGACTATTAAAAAAAAATCTGGGCTCCAGTAGCAAGCATTATTATTTTTAATTTTTAAACTTTTTTTCCATTTTTTTTTTCATTTTTTTTCTTCAAATTCTTTTTCAATTTTTGTCTAGTAGCATAAGGTCGTAAGTGCTATATACAGACTATTATCATATAATAAAACAATTATTGACTAGTGAGCCATAGAATATAATCTGATATTCTATGGTTCACTAGTCAATAATTGTATAATATGTTCGGGCCAGTGAAAATTGCTTTCGGGCCCAGGCTCGAGGCCAAGGCGGGACAAGGCGGGACAAGGCGAGGCATCTGATTCCGCGGAATTCTTTTTTACTTATCTCCCTTTGTTGTTTCGTGCTCTGATTTTGTATCCAGAGCATAACTCGAACACGCATATACGCATTGCTCTAATGGTCCTCTACCGCCCTGTGCCAAATCCACGTTCGTTCTGCCCCCGTCAAGCCCAGGGTCAAGGTCACATACTTAGTGCTTCAAAAACATTAACGCTTGGGTAAATATCTTATACTTTCTGTTTTCTTTCATGGATCATGGATCATCTTCATATTTTCATATACGCATTGCTCTATGGTCCTCTACCGCCCTGTGCCAAATCCACGTTCGTCCTGCCCCACCAATCCCAGGGTCAAGGTCACATAACTTGGTGCTTCAAAACTTTAACGCTCAGGTAAATATCTTATAATTTGTATTTCCATTCACGGATCAACTTCATATTTCATATACGCGTTGCTCTAATGGTCGTCTACCGCCCTGTGCCAAATCCACGTTCGTCCTGCCCCCGCCAAGCCCAGGGTCAAGGTCACATACTTAGTGCTTCAAAAACTTTAACGCTCGGGTAAATATCTTATAATTTCTGTTTTCTTTCATGGATCATCTTCATATTTCATATACGCATTGCTCTAATGGTCCTCTACCGCCCTGTGCCAAATGCACGTTCGTCCTGCCCCCGCCAATCTCAGGGTCAAGGTCACATACTTGGTGCTTCAAAAACTTTAATGCTCAGGTAAATATCTTATAATTTTTCTTTCCATTCACGGATCAACTTCATATTTCATATATGCGTTGCTCTAATGGTCCTCTGCCGCCCTGTGCCAAATCCACGTTCGTCCCGCCCCAGCCAAGCCCAGGGTTAACATCATATACTTAGTGCTTCAAAAACTTTAATTTAACGCTCAGGTAAATATCTTATAATTTCTTGTTTTCTTTCACGGATCAGCTTCATATTTCATATATGCATTGCTCTAATGGTCCTCTACCGCCCTGTGCCAAATCCACGTGTGTCCTGCCCCCGCCAAGCCCAGGGTCAAGGTCACATACTTGGTGCTTCAAAAACTTTAACGCTCAGGTAAAAGAAAATTTTGACTTGCAATTTGGCCTCATTTATTATCAAAGCGATATGTGGGACATCCGTGTTCTATGAACACATTTTCTAGTTTATTAAACTTCACACATGCATAGAAGATGACCCAAAGGTGTGTCGCACGTAAGAATGACAACTCTTGCGTCGTTAATTTTTTAGTTATCTCCCTTTGTTGTTTCGTGCACTGATTTCTTGTCTGAGCATAACTCGAACACCCTTTGGAATATTTTCATGAAACTTCACACATGCATAGACCACGACCCTAAAGGTGTGTCCCGCAAGATTGACAACTCTTGCATCACTAATTCTTTAGTTATCTCCCTTTGTTTTTCCGTCACTGATTTTGTCTCCGGAGCATAACTCGAACACCCTTTTTTCAAACTACTTGTGTATCTGGGGAGGGGGATACACATGCGCTTGTCGACAAGCGTCCATTTCTAGTTGTATAATATGTTCGGGCCAGTGAAAATTGCTTTCTGGCCCAGGCTCGAGGTCAAGGCGGCGGGACAAGGCGAGACATTTGATTCCGCGGAATTCTTGTTTTAAATACAAGTATTGTAGCCATTGACTTCAATGGGTTATACAGTCTGATCCACCCACACCTGAGCTACATCAAGGGCTTCCTGCCCCCAGAACTTGTGTATGTATTAACACATTAGTGACAGGATACAATAATAATAGTATGAAACTTTTGAGAATGTTTATGCCTCCGGTCTCGGTAGAGCCGACGCATATAGTGTTTGCACTGTGCATCCGCACATCCTGATCAGGATCTGCTCTGTTCGCCATTCCATCAATGGCACACCCTTCATGCTTCTAACAAGCAATATGGATCGTTATCAGGCTACAGGAGTGTGTCATCACAGGTTGAATTAACGGACCGAGGTCTAAATACATTAAATATATCTCAAAGCATCAATAAACGAAAAAAAAATAAGCTAAACAAATGTTTTTTACTCCCTCCATATAGACTCCATATAAAAAATAAGCTAACAAAATGTTTTTTACTCCCTCCATATAGACTCCATATATGGAGTCTATATGGAGGGAGTAAAAAACATTTGTTTAGCTTTTTTATTTTTCGTTTATTGATGCTTTTAGGCATATTTAATGTATTTATAGACCTCGGTCCGTTACTTCAACCTGTGTGTGTCATTTGAACATGAGATACACTTGTCATAAATCACATAAGCCCCATTTCTCCATTCACAGCTACATCTGTCATCATCCATGCAGCCCCTGAGGTCAAGGTCAAATAATTTAGAAATTTGTGTAACGTTTTTGTGGGGTACACTTTTACTGATTTAAAATATACAGTGAAACCTCTCTAAGCTCTACACATTTTCGAGCATAAAATGTTACTAGATCAATAGAATACCAGGATACTGTCTTTTAATATCAAGTTATCAGTCTCGGCTTGGAAACGGTAGGAATTCCTACGCGTTTCTTAGCCTTGCCTGATATCAAAAGACAGTAGCCAGCTATTTTCTATGAACCTTTTCCCAGTCAGATACTGTCGCAGTCAAGCACGGTTTCTACTCCACAACCACGTACAGCTGACCGCGCACCGTCTGACCGTCCACAGTCTGACCACCCACCGTCTGGCCGTCCACAATCCGAGCATCCACCGGCAGACAAGGATTCGGAAGCTGTCAAGCCTAGCCAAACTGCTGGCATACCCAGATCTAGACTGCAAACTAAGGACCTGATGGTATACAGAGCTCTTGTTAAGATGCGTAATTTGACCAAATATTCGAGGTATTTTTCTTAGTTCTTCACCAAAAATGGTAAGTTGGGAGTTATTTATAATCGTCTCAATAAGACGATTCTAAAGCATTCCCAACTTGCCATTTTTGGTAAAAAAATAGAAAATTGCTCCCAAAGTTGATCAAATTACGCACCGTATATGCAGATTGTATGGCAATATTGTTTGACAGCACTTTGGAATAATTTACAACATGCTTTGACAGCACTTTAGAATCATTTTCATTGGAAATGATTCTAAAGTGCTGTCAAACCATGTTTTTTTTGCTGAGAAAAATATAAAATAAACAGCAGATGATAAGATTTAATTCAGCATTGTTAGGGTGTTTGAAACTTTTTATTCATATATTTTTATGCCTGGTTGAAAATGTATTGCTACACCACCACCACCTGTGCTGACCTTGCCAATATAGTGGACGGGCCATTTAGTGTTACCCTTGTCCGTCCATACGTCCATCCGTCATAAGGTTAAAGTTTTTGTAAGAGCTTGCATCTTTAATAGTATTAGGTCTACAGCCACCATACTATCATGAGTCAGTGATGTACACAGCAACCCACTGTGAAACACATGACCTTTGTGTTACCTTGACCCATAATTCTAATAGTTATTTCCCTTGGTTTAAGTTTTTGTAAGAGCTTGTATCTTCAATAGTATTAGGTGTACAGCCCCATATTTGCACACTGTCATGAGCCAGAGATGTACACAGAAACCCACTGTGATTCAAATGGCCTTTGTGTGACCTTACAATTGCAATTCAGTAGAAGATCGATCTCTCGAACCGATCTCTGTTGAACACTCCGGAAAATTTGAACTCGTCCTGTGGTCCCGACAAATTTCCCTATGAATCGTATATTGTTCTACCTAAAACTCGAACTACGACAAAGTCGAACTCTCGAACCGAAGTCACGGTCCCTTGGTCAGTCAATCAACGTAAAGTGCTATTGATAGCTCGTACAGGTAAGTCTGCCACCAACTGAATCTGTTTGTTGCCTAACGAGGTGTGATAATTTCACGATTTGGGTCGGTTTACTGTTTGATTTGTTTCGCTTTTAGAAATATTCATGGACGTTTTAATATGGAGGGACATGTTCATATTTGTATTCCTTGTATTTTGTTTAAATTCTATTTGTACAGTTTGTATATTTAATAAACCAGTGTGCTATTTATAGACACATTCTTGGGATATGATGTTTCACGTCTACTTTCGTTTATTGAATGTTATTTTACGCCAATCTTTTGCAAATACTTTACTTCTTGTGAATGAAAATGATCCGTGCTAACAAAAAACATTCACTAGCAATAAAAATGGTCCATGGTTGTGAAGTTGTGGTTGTCAAGCTTATAGCATAGTAAAATAAACACGTTTACAATGGGAATGTTGCTCACGACAACTTCCGGTTTCGATATGAAAACAAAACAAATACGACACGGTGTGTAACATTCAGTTTAATTAACAGTTTATTTACGTATGCATACATGTATATAATAATTAATTCTTTATATTTGTTTATTTGATATTTCTTCCAGAAGGCCATAGTCCCATACAAACATCAATCAATGGTGTCATTCCTAAATGGAATGAAATCACTGACTAGTATTTAGTTTTCTTTCCCTCGAACTACGCCTGACTCAAACTTTTATTCGAGTCCGTTACTGGTTCGAGAGATTTATCTTCCACTGTACATGTATTTATACCCCCCCCCGCTACGAGTTGTGGGGGGTATACTGGAGTCAGGTTGTCCGTCCGCCTGTCCGTCCGTCCGTCCGGGCCAGCATCGGGGGTTTAGGAGCTTAGGGTAAGGGTTAGTAACAAAGGATTCCTTTGTTATAGTCGGTAAGCTCCTAATTCCATTGATCTTTAGGAGCTAATCCTTTGATCTTTTAAAGAACAAATAGCTCATAACTCGTCCGTCCGTCCGTCCGTCCGTCCGTAAACTTAACTTCAGAGAAATATTGTTATAACTTCTATTTCCTTCATCTAAAATGCTTGATACTTCACACATGCATTCCTGTAAGGCTCTACTACCATGCTGTGCCAAATCCACTACCGTCCAACCCCCGCAGATCCCAAGGTCAAGGTCAAATATTTAGTCCGTAAACTTAACATCAGAGAAATATTGTTCTAACATCTATTTCCTTCATCTAAAATGCTTAATATTTCACACATGCATTCCTGTAAGGCTCTACTACCATGCTGTGCCAAATCCACGACCGTCCAACCCCCGCTGATCCCAAGGTCAAGGTCAAATACTTAGTCTCTTTACAAAACTTAACATCAGATAAATAAGTTATAACTTCTATTTCCTTCATTGAAAATTCTTATTATTTCACTTGTGCATTCCTCTAAGGTTGTACTATCATTCTGTGACAAATGTACGACTGTCCAACCCCCGCTGATCCCAAGGTCAAGGTCACATACTTAGTCTCTTTACAAAACTTAACATCAGAGAAATATGTTGTAACTTCTATTTCTTTCATTGAAAATTCTTAATATTTCATATGCTGTGACAAATCCCCGCTGATCTCGAGGTCAACGTCACATACATACCGTATAACCTCGAATTAACGCCCCCCTCCTAATAACCCTCCCCACCCCCCCCCCCCCCCCCCCCCTCCCCCCCCCCCCCCCCAAATAAAAACATAAATATCTTTTTTTAACAATGACCGCCAATTTCAAACACAAATAATCCCAAATAATCCTTAAATCCTTATTTGTGTTTGAAATTGGCGGTCCTTGGTAATTTTATTTTTTTTTGCTAGCTAATAAACGCCCCCCCCCCCTTTTGTAAAATGTAACGCCTCCGGGGGCGTTAATTCGAGGTTATACGGTAGTCTCTATACAAAACTTAACATCAGAGAAATCGGTTATAACTTCTATTTCCTTGCTCGGATCTGCTTCACATTTCACACACTCATTGCTCCAATGGACCTCTACCACCCTGTGACAAATTCACGTTCATGCCGCTCGCGCTAATCCCAGAGTCAAGGTCACAAGCCCACGCGGGGGGTATTCCGTAAGCCTCGCTTACTGACCAATCTAGTTACATTCTGACCATAAATACTGAAATATTGCCATCCCCATATCTAAAATGACCTTAGTTGACAGGCCGTAAATATCATTAAATAAATACTGCATTGTTTTCCCTTCAGCCGAATGTGTCGGTGAGTATGGAGCCAGCAGATAATGGGGAACCTGTGCCCCCTACTCTCAGTGAGTACCAGCATATGGTTTGTATGGTCATTTCATCAACTTGCGCTAGTTAACCCTTTCACCTGGAAACTGGATTGGATTTTGATATGTTAATTTTGCAGCCAATCCAAACGTCGCAAAATGATTTTAAGACTAGTCCATTTATGAAAAGGGGGTGTTTTTGTTCTAAAAAATATGAAAATTACTCTCAAAAAGTGCAGATTATGATGAGCCAGCTCGTGACGAACTACATGTTTTGCCAATACCACTATACAGGCCTATCGTATTGAAAGGGTTAAAAGGCGGGAACCGGATATTGTCATCTCCTGTTTTTCGTCTGTATTGTCGTCTGCCAGTAATCGGTGCTATTGATGTGTGTCCGGTGTTTGTATTGAGGTTTTTACGTACAAAATATCTCCATATTTTCGTCTGTTGTTTTATGCTCCACCACGATAGTGGAGGGGCAGTTAGTGTTACCCTGGTAAGAGCCTTTATCTTCAAGAGTATTAGGCCTACAGCTACAATACTTGCACACTATCATGAACCAGTGATGTGCACCACAACCCAGTGTGAAACACATGACCTTTGTGTGACCTTGACCTACAATTGCAATATTTACATACCTTGTACAGTGTTATTTCCTGTGGTTAAAGTTTTTGTAAGAGCTTGTATCTTCAATAGCATTAGATCACAGTCAGCATTCTGAATCACAGGCACTATGACCCGCCGCCGGAAATTGTTTGAAAAAACATTTTCCATATTTACAGTTACATGTATTTAGTTTATAGTAACTGATCACACTTAATTAAATTGCTGCATGTGAGGCATTCATGTTATTTTTCTAACCAGTGACCTTGCATAGTTTAGATAATTTGTATTTATAATAATGTAAATATAAAAATTAGCAACCAACCGATACTTTGTGCACAAATACTACTGTTTACGACACCCACCCCTTTATGTATGAATATATACATTAACCCTTTCAACACTACAGACCTGTATAGTGGTATTGGCAAAAAGTGTAGATCCACATGAGCCGGCTCGTCTCATCAGGATCTGCACTTTTTATGCCCCAGCCACCGAATGGTGAGGGGGGCATATAGTGTTACCGGCGTCCGTACGTACTTAACGTATGTACGTAACGTACGTACATACGTACGTATACGTACGTCCCGGTACGTCCCGAAACCTTAACGCTCGGGTAAATGGCTTACAATTTCTGTTTCCTTGCTCGGATCTGCTTCACATTTCACACACGCATTGCTCCACTGGTCCTCTGCCACCCTGTGAAAAATCCACATTCGTCCCACACCGCTAAGCCCAGGGTCAAGGTCACAGACTTGGTGCATTTCAAACCTTAACGCTCGGGATAATGACTTATAATTTCTGTTTCCTTGCTCGGATCTGCTTCACATTTGACACACGCATTGCTCCAATGGTCCTCTGCCACCCTGTGACAAATCCACATTCGTCCCGCCCCCGCTAAGCCCAGGGTGAAGTTCACAAAATTGGTGCATTTCAAACCTTAACGCTCGGGATAATGACTTATAATTTCTGTTTCCTTGCTTGGATCTGCTTCGCATTTCACACACGCATTGCTTCGATGGTCCTCTGCCACCCTGTGACAAATCCACATTCGTCCCGCCCCCGCTAAGCCCAGGGTCAAGGTCACAGACTTGGTGCAATTCAAACCTTAACGCTCGGGTAAATGACTTATAATTTCTGTTTCCTTACTCGGATCTGCTTCACATTTCACACACGCATTGCTCCAATGGTCCTCCGCCACCCTGTGACAAATCCACATTTGTCCCGCCCCCGCTAAGTCCAGGGTCAAGATCACAGACTTGGTGCGTTTGAAACCTTAACGCTCGGGTAAATGGCTTATAATTTCTGTTCCCTTGCTCGGATCTGCTTCACATTTCACAAACACATTGCTCCAATGGTCCTCTAGCGCCGTGTGACAAATCACCAAACAGCTCTATTCATTAACACATTATAATTTTGACATGAAGTCTTTGTGCAAAAAATAATTGAGCTACTTACTATCAAGTGGTGCATGTATATTATCCGGTTTAAGATCTCGACACAAAAAACGTTGCATATTTCCCCCCAAATGTTAAAAATAACTCCTAAACCAATCAAGATATCTTGATGAAACAACTTCCATTGTTTTGCATTTGTTCAATACCTATAATTTGATACCAAACACTCCATAATGCACACTTTTGTTTTGGAAAAAATATCCACTACATTCAAAATCAGCAATATTTTTTTAGAAAATTTGTTATTTTTCGAAATTAAAAATTTAATAACTTCTTAACCAATCAAGATATCTTGATGAAACAACTTCCATTGTTTTGCATTCTTCAATCCTTTAATTCGATATCAAACACTCCATACTGCACACTTTTTCGGAAAATATCCGCTAAATTCAAGAACAATTTATTTTGTTTTACATTTTTTTTTGGATTTCTCGAAAATAAAAATTGAATAACTTAACCAAACCAATCAAGACATCTTGATGAAACAACTTCCATTGTTTTGCATTCTTCAATACCTTCAATTGGATACCAAACACTTCATACTACACATTTAAAAAATCAAAAAATCTTTAAATTCAAAATCGGCAGGAAATGGTCAGAAAATTTCCGAAGTTCTCCAATTTCAAAATTGAATAACTTCTTAACTAATCAAGATATCTTGATGAAATAACTTGCAGTGTACAACTACATTCTTCAGCTTTAATGATACCAAACAATCCATAAAAATCTAAATTTTTGAAAACGCTCTGACATCCCTAGTGACGATATGTCATATATTAAACAAATAAAACGTATGACGATATGTCATATATTATATGACATGAGACACGCCATGTGATTTTGTACCTTCGGACATCTAAGTAATTTCATGAATTACGTTGACAATATTTTCCTGCCATTTAAAGCATAGGCAATCGGCTTATTTCGGCTTTCATATCGGTATAATTGCGAACTGTAACTTGCAATCTACTCCCGTACCGTCCGTAGGCACTTTAGCAGTTAATTGTGAAAGATTTTCAAAATGTTTGTACTGAAATACAATTGTATGAGTGTTACATATTCAAGTAATTATGACATAAATTGACATATGTAGTAGTTGCGAATGGTAACTCTTGCAATGTACTCCCGTACCGTCCGTAGGCAGAGTTACGATTCTACTCATAGGATTCCTCTACAGAATAGCGAATCAGATCTGATTCGCACTTTAGCAGTTAATTCAGACTGCAACTGGTGGTAAACTGTGATACATGTAAACTCCGTGGCTGAAGGGTGGGGGACACGACCTCGTATTATAACAAAATAACATGTTTGAAATTGTAATTTTCTATTTATTCTATGTATTTCTGCAGGATAAAAATAATTCTGAAATGATCATATTAACTTGCCACTATAATTATTGATGTTAGAGCCTTAAAGACAATATTTCATTTGTTATGATACTAGGTTGTGTCCGACCTAGGAAAAGCAGCTGTAATTCGATATTCTTTGCATAATTATGTTCTAACTATGTTATTTTAGCCAGATAACAATAATTTTCAAATGAACATATGCACTTTCCATGAAAATTTCACATTGGCGTTAATAAAATTGCGGAATTTTTGATAATACGAGGTCGTGTCCGACCAAAGTTAGAAACCATGTTCATATATATAGAGTTATACCGATGAAAGCCGAAACACGCCGAATGCCTGTGGTTTGAAATATGTACTTCTAAGGGGAAAATGTGTCGCCCGATGTGGGGTTCGAACCTGCGACCCCCGTAACACTAGCACGGCGCACTTACCCACTGAGCTAACTAACTGCACGATCGTGTCTCACCACTACACACGGATACTACACTCCTCCCCTACTTATCCTTTGGGAGCCAGGCATCAACCTCACAGCTTCATGAGGAGTATAGCCTGCACCAAAATACACCCAGGCACAATCCTGTTTTCTTCTGACACCATTGAAGTAATTCTAAGTGGAAAAAGTGTCGCCCGATGCGGGATTTGAACACACGACCCCCGAAATACTAGCACGGCGCTCTTACCCACTGAGCTAACCGGACGATGATGTCTCACCACCACACACGGACACTACATACTGGAGGATTACTTTGATGATACAATTCATTGCAGAGCATGTAGCCAAATGGTCTGGAGCGTCGCACTACTGATCTTGCGGTTGTGGGTTCTAACCTCACCCGGGCTGAGGCGTGGGTTGTGTCCTTGTCCACTATCCACACTGCTTCAGTCCACCTAGCTGTAATGGCTACCGGCTAAGTTCTGGGAAACTCAACTGTACTTCACTATTTGATTATATTTACATGTATATATAATCCTGCACATTACGGAGCTCCAGATAAGCTGTGTATTTGCTTAAATACCCAATTAAAATTGCCAAAAACCCAATTGAAATCAGAAGTAGCGAGTATCAAAAAGCAATACAAAAATTGTGGTACCTTTATCATACTGCAGAAAACACAAATATAGCATATGTTTCTTATTTTCCATGAAAACACATCTTGGTATGAGACAATTCTAATGAAATGCCAAGACATGTTTTCATTTTGAAGCAAACCATTCAATAATTGCTGTCTGGAACCCTGACATTATCCCTGAAAGGGCAGAAAAGGAAGAAAGAAATATGTCAGCTGTTGGTTATTCCACTGACCACTTCACTTTCCCTTTTCCAGCGGTCTTGAACAGACAACGGAGTGGTATGGCGAGTGGAGTGTTGGAAATGGTGGGTGTGGCACGGACGGCTTTGGAAACCGTGATTGCTAACGGCACGGACTGCACTGTACCCGTCCAGCAACTCGTCACCCTAGACACCTCACTACAGACAAAGTGTGTCAGACTTGACTTCTGTGAGTTGTTGGCTCACAACGGACAGGTAAAACATATCATTAATTGTGGATGTGACTGGAGAAATGGGGCTAATGACATTTCTGACAATGAAGCTCATGATCAAATAGCACACCCTGGTAGCCTGTCAGATAATGATCTGCATTGCTTGTCAGAAGCATGACAGGTGTTTCAGTGATGGAATTTCCAACAGTACAGATACTGATTGCACAGGCTGGTATGGATTTACACTGGTCACACAACCCTTAAGACCCATTTATTCAGTCATAGACACAATTAACTAAAACACAGTGCATTATTGCCACATACAAATGCGCACAAAGTCAGGACTGCTAGGCATACCGGTAATCAACATGGACAAAACATAGAATGGAAAAGTTAACATGACACAAACATATAGATATACCATTAGTCCTTAGTTAATAACTGTCTTGATAAACAGTCATGATGGCTAGTTGTTTGGGTAGGTGAAGTTCTTGACTAATATACCATGGACAGATAAATATTTGATGGACAAGGAAACATATGATTAACTCTGCATGCTAGCAGTGAAAATGACAGCCAAACAATTACTGTCTGTTCTACGTTTTTCTGCCGACAGACTTTTGGCTATTAAACACATTAAGTCACCCTCTTCAAAAATATTTATTTCATGAAATTCCGTTAAATATTGATTTTATTGCGAAAAAACTATTTTCCTATGGGAATTTAACATGGGGGCTAAAAATAGATTTTTGGAAATAATTTTTTATTTGTTGACCGATTTTCAAAATCTAACTCTTGTTGTCTTAGTTACACCATTTCCAAGCTATCTAACCAGGTTCGGTGTCAATCAATATTTATGGACTTTCATGAAACACAAAAATTGGGGAGGGTGACATTTTTGTTATTGATGAAAAAGTACTTACATTTAAATATTTTTTCGATTTAATGTGTTTAAAAGCCAAAAGTTTATCGGCAACAAAACGTGGAACAGACAGTAGGAGTTTTTGTAAATGTCTTGGAATTGTATTAGAATTCTAGATAATGAAATTCCAAGACATATTTATGATATTTACTGGGAGAAAAAAAAGCAAAATATAATAATTTTCTTCTGTTATTTTTGAATTATTTATATCCCAAAAGTGGGTGGCAGGTGGGAAGATGTGATGGGTAATTTAACGATCTGAGTTCATCCTTACCGGAATCCTGACGCAAAGTATACTTTTCTAGCAAAATATACTTTCAGGGAGAAATTTTCAATTTTTATAGGATAAATTTATTAATTTTTATTATACTGAATTTATTACATTATCACAGCCATTTTGGCTGTGATAATGTAATAAATTCAGTATAATAATTCTGCATACTTTTAATCATCAAATATATGCAGTCGTTAGTTCTATATGAAATAATGCATTTCGGAAAAAATAAATGATTACTCCCTCAGATTATACTTTTTTAGAAAAGTATACTTTGCAATGTTGGTGAAATCGGCTACTGGTTTGGCCCTCATGTACGCCTTTTTGTATGTGACCAGTTGAATCTGGTTATACACCTTATGTGAGTATAACGATTATTCGTAATCCTATTACATTTAGGGCAAGGGGCCAAGTGACTATGTACCTGTCACGAGGTCAGGTTAATCTAAATTCAGGGCTGAATATATTATTTGTTTTTCGATTAGAGGTTAGATACGCGAACCCGTTGGCCTGGCCATAAATGACCTTAGCTGTTGATAGGCGATTACACACCAATCAATCAATTATATTCCAAAAGTTTTCCAACATGCAAAGAGTTAACAGGAAAAACATACTGAAGTTATAAACACTGACGTGCAGTAATGAGCCTTCTAATGTATTTTATCAACCAGAGCTCCAGATAAGCAGCACATTTATTTAAATACCCAATATAATTGCCAAAAACCCAATTTAAATCAGAAGTAGCTAGTATCAAAAACGCAATTAGAAGTTTGTGGTACATGTTGGAGAAAACAATAAACGGCCCACAAATATAGTATATTTGTCTTATTTTCCATGAAAACACATTTTGGTATTACATTAGAATTAGCGAGTATCAAATAGCGATACAAAAATTGTGGTACCTTTATCATGCTGCAGAAAACAATAAACAGACCACAAATATAGCATATTTTTCTTATTTTCCATGAAAAAACATCTTGGTATGAGACAATTCTAATGAAATGCCAATACATGTTTTCATTTCGAAGCAAACTATTCAATAATTGCTGTCTGTTGATGTGTAAACAGTAGTGTGATTTTATTTTACCCAATTAAAGTTTTGAAATACCCAATTGCTTCAGAAATGATGGAGTGAAAATACTCAATTACTAATTCCTTATCTGGAGCATGATGAACTACCCGTTTTCTAAGTATTTAAAAATCCTATAATTAACATGGTATAGTCTAGTTACTTAGGGTTGAAAGGGTTAAATATATTTCATTTTATCTACAGTCTAGTGATGCATTCAGGAGGCTTATAATGGCCCTGAATATTTTGGAGAAGTATGGGCGCCATCTTCTAAAGCCGACAGACGCCAGATCCGACATGTGGCATCACATCAAGTACAGCAACAATATATTCCGTGACAGAGTCGACACCGTCAAGGTTTGTGGTCCTATGACTAGAGAAATTTGGCTTATGGCATCTGCGACCATTGTTGATCCAGATCAGACTGCAATATGACTGACATGATTGTGCAAATGTCTGAAATCTGCATTCAGGTTTTAAAATTTATTTTATGTGGTTGTGACTGGAAAAATGGTGCTTATGTGATTTGTGACCAGTGTAAGTCAAATTAAATTTGAGAATTTGTGTACATTGTATTTGTTTATCATCATTCGTCTTTATAGCTATTTATGCTCCTATGTGAGAGCAAGGGGTGGGGGTTATTGCTGTGCTCTTGAGGTTCCATATGTCCGTCCATACGTCTATCCGTTCATGTACATTTACGTTGAAAAGTCAAAACGTTTATAAGAGTTTCTCCAGTTAGAGTCCAGGGGGCCGTTTCACTAAACTTCTTAAGACTAACATGTTCGTAAGTGCAAATTTAGCATCGCCTGGAAATGTCAATTGCTGGATTTACATTTATTGAGCATATGCTGCATATGCTCAATAAATGTAAATCCAATAATTGTTTACAAGAAAACATTGTTAATGTGAAATTTACAGACTATAATAATTTTGCACTTACGAACATTTTAGTTGTACGAAGTTTAGTGAAACGGCCCCCAGTATGCTAGGGGGGCATATCCATGGGTTACAAACATAATGTCTAGTTTCATTCTATGGCCAATCAATGTGGCCCGTTTTCCCAAGGTCAAGGTGAAATGACTATCAAATGCCTTGATGGCCTTTTTTGACTTGCATTTTAACTTGCTGTCATTTAACCCTTTCAACACCACGTGGTATTGACAAACAGTGTAGATCCAGATGAGCCGGCTCGTGACGAGCCATCTCATCGGGATCTGCACTTTTTGCAAATCATTTTCATATTTTTTACAGCAAAAACACCCCATTTTCATAAATGGACTGATCTGAGAATCATTTGTTACTATTGGATTGGTTGCAAAATTAACATAATTTTATATATAAATCCATTCCAGTTATTTAGGGGTGAAATGGTTAAGTGTTACACACTATTCCATTGCCATGTTACCACACAGGGCGGCCGTAAGATCATGCAGCAGTTGGGCTACACGCTGATGGAGGTCGACGGAGTTGCCTTCCCTGATGGGGTGGAGCCTGACCATGATCGCGTGCTGCAGGTGGTGGCGGACATTCTACTGGGCAAGAAAGAGCTGGAGGCGTACCTGGGGGGCGTCCACCCACACCCGGGCTACATAGAGGGCTTCCTGCACCCAGAACTCGTGTATGTACCGGTATGAACCCATTAGAGACAGGATTCAATTATCGTAATATGAAACTTTTGAGGGAAAAAATCCTATTTTGTTTATTTCATCTCGAAAGTATATGTTGCTACCACTTATTTGAACCGTTGAGTGGTAACAACATTTTGTCGAGCCTGCTTGCGGAAAGCGAAACATAGTGATCACAATGACATCCGGGTGTCCGTGCGTCCGTGCGTCCGTGCGTCCGTGCGTCCGTGCGTCCGTGCGTCCGTGCGTCCGTGCGTCTGTCTGTCGGTCCGAAATCTGGTACGGGGGCATATAGTGTTACCAGCGTCCGTCCGTACGTCCCGTATGTCCCGTACGTCCGTCCCGTACGTCCGTCCCGTCCGTACGTCCCGATATTATATTCTTTAGTAACTTCTACATGGCTTCACATGTTATGTCAATATTTATACACGTGATACATATGAAAATCCCTTACACTCTCCACCACCCAGTACTTCGACCTTGACCTTTGACCTTGACCTTTTCTACTTTAAATGTTTACTTACCACTTTGGACAAATCTACGTGCACGTTTTCAATCCTACAAGTAACTTCTCAATCTACTTTTGCAATCCCTTAAATATTTTGTTTATACACATGATACATATGAACATGCCCTACACACTCCACCACCCAGTACTTCGACCTTGACCTTTGACCTTCACCTTTTCTACTTTAAATTTAAATGTTTACTTTACCATTTCTTTGGGACAAATCTACATGCACGTTTCTCAATCCTACAATAACTTCTCAATACTTTTGCCAATCGCTTAAATATTTATACACATGATACATATGAACATGCCCTACACACTCCACCACCCAGTACTTCGACCTTCACCTTCACCTTTTTATGCCCCCGCAACCGAATGGTGAGAGGGGCATATAGTGTTACCGGCGTCCGTCCGTACTCGGGTAAATGGCTTGTAATCAAATATGCCTCGTTTTCTTTGGCTGCCAGCGGGGGAATTCGTGTGCCGACAGGCCACATTTCTAGTCTTGTTAATTTTTAAACTTTTTTTTTTTAAACTTTTTTTCCATTTTTAGCCAGTTTTTTTGGAAAAGAAATCCTTTTAAACTTTTTTTTTTTGTTAAACTTTTTTTCCATTTTTAGCCAGGTTTTTTTGGGGAAAAAATCCAGGCTGTTGGATTGGCGAAAGCCAGGCAGGCGGGCGGCGTCCACAATCAATGTTAAGTTTTCGTGTTTGAGTCCATTTCTTTGTTACTGTAACACATAGGACCAACAAACTTTCACAGCTTCATAACCAAGGGGTGCCCACCACATATCACTATCCAACATGTTAACTTTTTTTGAACTTGACCCATTTTTTCCGCGCAGTCAATGTTAACTTTTCGCGTTCACAATGTTAAGTTTTCGTGTTTAAGTCCATTTCTTTGGTACTGTACCACCTAGGACCACCAAACTTTCACAGCTTCATAACCAAGGGGTGCCCACCACATACAACTATCCAACATGTGACCATTTTTTTTACCTTGACCTATTATTTCTACGTAATTGACTTAGCCATTTTCAACGTTGACTTTTTAACGTACGTCTGGTTAAAGTTTTTCGTTATACTATATCTCTGCAACAGCTTCGCCCGTTAGCTTGAAACTTTACATGGGTGTTTATCATCATCCATATTTTCATTCTACCCCCAACCGTGCGGCCCCTGTGCCCAATGTGAAGGTCAAATTACTTTGATTTTTTGTTGTACTATATCTCTGCAACTGCTTCACCCATTACATTGATACTTCACATGGGTGTTTATCATCATTGTCGTGCCCGCTTGCGGAAAGCGCGATATAGTCGGCATTTTGGCATACGTCCGTCCGTCTTTCCGTGTGTCTAGTTAAAGTTTTTCCATCTACTATATCTCTTTTTTTAGTGTCCAAGCCTCGCCCCAAGGCGCGACATGCAGGCCACGGCCATCTAGTCTACAAAAAGTGGGTATAATTATGTTATCCAAGTGTCTATGCTTGGAAAAAAACCTGGCCTTGGTGGCTTTGCCTCGTTTCTTGTTTTTCGAGGTCAAGGCGGCGGGACAAGGCCAGACATTTCATTCCGCGGAATTCTTGTTTTAAATACAAGTATTGTAGCCATTGACTTCAATGGGTTATACAGTCTGATCCACCCACACCTGGGCTACATCAAGGGCTTCATGCACCCAGAACTTGTGTATGTATTAACACATTAGTGACAGGATACAATAATAATAGTATGAAACTTTTGAGAATTTTTATGCCTCCGGTCTCGGTAGAGCCGAGGCATATAGTGTTTGCACTGTGCATCCGCACATCCTGATCAGGATCTGCTCTGTTCGCCATTCCATCAATGGCACACCCTTCATGCTTCTAACAAGCAGTATGGATCGTTATCAGGCTACAGGAGTGTGTCATCACAGGTTGAATTAACGGACCGAGGTCTAAATACATTAAATATGGCTCAAAGCATCAATAAACGAAACAAAAATAAGCTAAACAAATGTTTTTTACTCCCTCCATATTGACTCCATATAAAAAATAAGCTAACAAAATGTTTTTTACTCCCTCCATATAGACTCCATATATGGTGTCTATATGGAGGGAGTAAAAACATTTGTTTAGCTTTTTTTGTTTTCGTTTATTGATGCTTTTAGGCGTATTTAATGTATTTATAGACCTCGGTCCGTTACTTCAACCTGTGTGTGTCATTTGAACATGAGATACACTTGTCATAAATCCCATAAGCCCCATTTCTCCAGTCACAGCCACATCTGTCATCATCCATGCAGCCCCTGAGGTCAAGGTCAAATAATTTAGAAATTTGTGTAACGTTTTTGTGGGGTACACCTATCACTGTTACTGATTTAGAATATACAGTGAAATCTCTATAAGCTGGACACATTTTCGAGCATAAGATGTTACCTGATCAATAGAATACCAGGATACTGTCTTTTAATATCAAGTTTATCAGTTTCGGCTTGGAAACGGTAGGAATTCCTACGCGTTTCCTAGCCTTGCCTGATATCAAAAGACAGTAGCCTGATATTTTCTATGAACCTTTTCCCAGTGAGATACTGTCGCAGTCAAGCACGGCTTCTACTCCACAACCACGTACAGCTGACCGCGCACCGTCTGACCGTCCACAGTCTGACCACCCACCGTCTGGCCGTCCACAATCCGAGCATCCACCGGCAGACAATGATTCGGAAGCTGTCAAGCCTAGCCAAACTGCTGGCATACCCAGATCTAGACTGCAAACTAAGGACCTGATGGTATACAGAGCTCTTGTTAAGATACGTAATTTGACCAAATATTCGAGGTATTTTTTTTAGTTCTTCACCAAAATGGTAAGTTGGGAGTTATTTAGAATCGTCTCAATAAGACGATTCTAAAGCACTCCCAACTTGCCATTTTTGATGAAAAAATAGAAAATTGCTCCCAAAGTGGATAAAATTACGCACGGTATATGCAGATTGTATGGCAATGTGTTGTTAACCCTTTCACCGCTATCTTAACATTTTTGTCGTCTGCTCGTTTAGTTTCTATTTTACATTTTTATCATTGTTACCTTGACCCATAATTCTAATATTTACATAGTTATTTCCCTTGGTTTAAGTTTTTGTAAGAGCTTGTATCTTCAATAGTATTAGGTGTACAGCCCCATATTTACACACTGTCATGTACACAGAAACCCACTGTAAATGGCCTTTATGTGACCTTGCAATTGCAATACAGTAGAAGATCGATCTCTCGAACCGGTCTCTGTTGAACACTCCGGAAAATTCGAACTCGTCCTGTGGTCCCGACAAATTTCCCTATGAATCATATATTTTTCTATCTAAAACTCGAACTACGACAACGTCGAACTCTCGAACCGAAGTCACGGTCCCTTGGTCAGTCAATCAACGTAAAGTGCTATTAATAGCTGGTACAGGTAAGTCTGTCGCCAGCTGATCTGTTTGCCTAACGAGGTGTGAATATCACGATTGGCGGTCTGTTTGATTTGTTTCGCTTTTAGAAATATTCATGGACGTTTTAATATGAAGGGACATTTTCATATTTGTATTCCTTGTATTTCGTTCAAATTTTATTTGTACAGTTTGTATATTTAATAAACCAGTGTGCTATTTAGTTATAGACACATTCTTGGGATATGATGTTTCACGTCTACTTTCGTTTATTGAATATTATTTTACGCCAATATTTTGCAAATACTTTACTGCTTGTGAATGCAAAGGATCCGTGCTAACAAAAAACATTCACTAGCAATACAAATGGTCCATGGTTGCGAAGTTGTGGTTGTCAAGCTTATAGCATAGTAAAATAAACACGTTTACGATGGGAATGTTGTCACGACAACTTCCGGTTTCGATATGAAAAAACAAAGACGAGACGGTGTGTAATATTCAGTTTAATTAACAGTTTATTTACGTATGCATACATGTATATAATAATGAATTCTTTATATTTATTTATTTGATATTTCTTCCAGAAGGCCATAGTCCCATACAAACATCAATCAATGGTGTCATTCCTAAATGGAATGAAATCACTGACTAGTATTTATTTTCTTTCCCTCGAACTACGCCTGACTCAAACTTTTATTCGAGTCCGTTGCTGGTTCGAGAGATTTATCTTCCACTGTACATTTATTTACATTCTGACCATAAATACTGAAATATTGCCACCCCATATCTAAAATGACCTTAGTTGACAGGCCGTAAATATCATTAAATAAATACTGCATTGTTTTCCCTTCAGCTGAATGTGTCGGCGAGTGGGGAGCCAGCAGATAATGGGGAACCTGTGTCCCCTACTCTCAGTGAGTACCAGCATATGGTTTGTATGGTCATTTCATCAACTTGTGCTAGTTAACCCTTTCACCTGGAAACTGGAATGGATTTTGATATGTTAATTTTGCAGCCAATCCAAACGTCGCAAAATGGTTTTCAGACTAGTCCATTTATGAAAAGGGGGTGTTTTTGTTCTCAAAAATATGAAAATTACTCTCAAAAGGTGCAGATTATGATGAGCCAGCTCGTGACGAACTACATGTTTTGCCAATACCACTATACAGGCCTGTCGTATTGAAAGGGTTAAAAGGCGCGAACCGGATATTGTCATCTGCTGTTTTTCGTCTGTATTGTCGTCTGCCAGTAATCGGTGCTATTGATGTGTGTCCGGTGTTTGTATTGAGGTTTTTACGTACAAAATATCTCCATATTTTCGTCTGTTGTTTTATGCTCCACCACGATAGTGGAGGGGCAGTTAGTGTTACCCTGGTAAGAGCCTTTATCTTCAAGAGTATTAGGCCTACAGCTACAATACTTGCACACTATCATGAACCAGTGATGTGCACCACAACCCAGTGTGAAACACATGACCTTTGTGTGACCTTGACCTACAATTGCAATATTTACATACATGTAGTTATTTCCTGTGGTTAAAGTTTTTGTAAGAGCTTGTATCTTCAATAGCATTAGATCTACAGTCAGCATTCTGAATCACAGGCACTATGACCCGCCGCCGGAAATTGTTTGAAAAAACATATTTACAGTTACATGTATTTAGTTTATAGTAACGGATCACACTTAATTAAATTGCTGCATGTGAGGCATTCATGTTATTTTTCTAACCAGTGACCTTGCATAGTTTAGATAATTTGTATTTCTAATAATATAAATATAAAAATTAGCAACCAACCGATACTTTGTGCACAAATACTACTGTTTACGACGCCCACCCCTTTATGTATGAATATATACATTAACCCTTTCAACACTACAGACCTGTATAGTGGTATTGGCAAAACGTGTAGATCCACATGAGCCGGCTCGTCTCATCAGGATCTGCAGTTTTTATGCCCCAGCCACCGAATGGTGAGGGGGGCATATAGTGTTACCGGCGTCCGTACGTACGTAACGTATGTACGTAACGTACGTACGTACGTCCCGGTACGTCCCGAAACCTTAACGCTCGGGTTTACTTGCTCGGATCTGCTTCACATTTCACACACGCATTGCTCCAATGGTCCTCTGCCACCCTGTGACAAATCCAAATTCGTCCCGCCCCTGCTAAGCCCAGGGTCAAGGTCACAGACTTGGTGCATTTAAAACCTTAACGCTCGGGTAAATGACTTATAATTTATGTTTCCTTGCTCGGATCTGCTTCACATTTCACACACGCATTGCTCCAATGCTCCTCTACCGCCCTGTGACAAATCCACATTCATCCCGCCCCCGCTAAGCCCAGGGTCAAGCTCACAGACTTGGTGCGTTCCCAACCTTAACGCTCGCGTAAATGGCTTATAATCAAATATGCCTCGTTTTCTTTGGCTGCCAGCGGGGGCATTCATGTGCCGACAGGCCACATTTCTAGTTTTGTTTTTGTAACGCATGTACCACTTAATCAATTTTGATAATATTTGGCCACAGTGTGTGTTTTGGGATACTGCTTTGTTTTGCATATGACCCACGTCCAACCGCCCATGGTCAAGGTCACTTTTTATACGACCGTTTTTAAAAAACGGTACGTATTATGTTTTACCACGGGGCGGGCGGCGGCGGCGAGAAAAAGTGCATAATTTGTGTACACAACTCCTCCGAAACCGTTCAGTCGATCGATCTGAAACTATACACTTGTCTTCTACACATATTGAAGATGTGCACCTTGGTGTTTTTATGCCGAAAAAATATTTTTTAACAAAAATATCACCTTTTTATCTTTAATAACCATTTTTTCTTCATTTTTAGCTCGCCTGTAGAGGTGCAGAAGAGCTTATGGCATACCCCCGGCATCGTTGGCGTCAGCGTCCACAAACTTAACGTTGGGGTAAATGTCTTATAACTTCTGTTTCCATTCATGGAACAGCTTGTTATTTGATACATGCATTCCTCAGATGACCCTCTATCATGCTGTTGCAAATCCATGACCCACCACCCAGCCCTTACCCCAAGGTCAAGGTGACAAACTTAACACATTCATAAACTTAACGTTGGGGTAACTGTCTTATAACATCTTTTCCTTTCATGGAATGCCTTGATATTTCATACATGCATTCATCTGATGATACTGTATCTTGCTATAGCTAATCGATGACCCACCACTCATCCCTTACCCCAAGGTCAAGGTCACAAACTTAGCACATTCATAAACTTAACGTTGGGGTAAATGTATTATAACTTCTGTTTCCTTTCTTCATAAACTTAACGTTGGGGTAAATGTCTTATAACATCTGTTTCCTTTCATGGAACGCCTTGATATTTCATACCTGCATTCATCTGATGATACTCTATCGTGCTATAGAAAATCCATGACCCACCACCCATCCCTTTCCCCAAGGCCTAGGTCACAAACTTAGCACATTCATAAACTTAACGTTAGGGTAAATGTCTTATAACTTCTGTTTCCTTTCATAGAATGCCTTGATATTTCATACTTGCATTCCTCAGATGACCCTCTATCATGATGTAGCAAATCCACGACCTACCACCCAACCCTTGCCCCAAGGTCAAGGTCACAAACTTAGCATGTTCATAAACTTAACGTTGGGGAAAATGTTTTGTAACTTCTGTTTTTTACAGGGAACGCCTTCATATTTCATACATGCATTCATCTGATGTTTCTCTATCGTGCTATAGCAAATCCATGACCCACCCCCACCCCTTTCCCCAAGGTCAAGGTCACAAACTTAGCACATTCATAATCTTAACGTTGGGGTAAATGTCTTATAACATCTGTTTCCTTTCATGGAACGCCTTGATATTTCACACATGCATTCATCTGATGATACTCTATCATGCTATAGCAAATCCATGACCCACCGCCCATCCCTTACCCCAAGGTCAAGGTCACAAACTTAGCACATTCATAAACTTAACGTTGGGGTAAATGTATTATAACTTCTGTTTCCTTTCTTCATAAACTTAACGTTGGGGTAAATGTCTTATAACATCTGTTTCCTTTCATGGAACGCCTTGATATTTCATACATGCATTCATCTGATGATCCTCTATTGTGCTACAGCAAATCCATGACCGCCCACCCCTTTTGCCAAGGTCAAGGTCACAAACTTAGCACATTCATACATGCGTTCCTCATGTGAATAGCTATCATGCTGTAGAAAATCACTAACTTAGTGCGTTCATAAACTTAACGTTGGGTTAAATTTTGTTTTACTTCTGTTTTCAGGGAGCGCATTGATATTTCCACATGCATTCATCTTAATATGTTATATTATGCTATAGAAAATCCACGACCCACCTTGCACCACTGACCCCAATGTTAAGGTCCACCGCACGCCCCTTAACCCAAGGTCAAGTTATATAATCATTCAATGATATATTGCAACTGTACCAAGTTTGAGTGAAGGCTTCGTTGTCTTCTGACAACTCTTGTTAAAAAGCGGTACGTATTATGTTCCGAAACTGTTCAGTTGATCGATCTGAAACTATACACACGTCTTCTACACATATTGAAGATGTGCACCTTGGTGTTTTTATGTTGAAAAAATATTTTTTAACAAAAATATCGCCTTTTTTACTTAGCCATTTTTTCTACATTTTTGTCGCGCCCTCTTGCGGAAACCGCAATATAGTCCGGTTGTGTACGGTTACATTTTTTGGTTAAGTTTTTATACGACCGTTTTTAAAATATCACCTTTGTAACTTATGGCTTTTCCAGAATTAATCGTATGGGGGGGGGGTTGGGGTTGGAAGGCAGTTTTATTTTACCCACCACCCATTCAAACAAATAATTTTCATACCCCACCACCCATGATTTTGAATTATCGCTTCACCCCACCACCCACACAATTGAATTATTATCGTTTGCCCCAGCCCCCATAATTATTAATTTTCCCTTGCCACACCACACATATGTATTACTTATTGTATTGCCGCCACCACCCATACAATTGAGTTATATATATATATTTCTCAACAACAAAACATGAGAATCGTTTCGCGATCTCGCCTTCCGCTTTTCGCTTTTGAAAATAAATTTGGCTCGAACCCTATTGTTCTGTCTGTAACTTAGGGCGACTATCTCGGCGTTACAGACAGAAAATTCGGGTTTGTTTTGCTCATACATGTGTCGAAAGCATGCGTGTTGAAATTGCGCATGCGTGTGTGTAGACCGTAATTCCAACAGTCATGCGAGATCGCGAATCAACGCACGATATCGCGGCGAGATTGATAGAATCTCGCTCTCCCGTTTTCGGCTCGAAATCATGCTTCGCGTTTTCGCGATCTCAACCTATGCGAGAAATAGCGAAAAAGCGAGGTTGTCACATTTCCTGAACAGGACACGTACACGTTGTCTTAGGAGACGATTCTCGTGTGCTGCCAAAACATGTTTTTATTAAGAAATAGAAATATCGCGGTTTCACCTTGCGATCTCGTGTTTTCGCGACTGCGATGTCGCCCGGGCATTTTCACGATGTGTTGAAATTGAGTTCTGTGCAACATGTACGTACGTAAAACGCAATACCAGCTCGCATGCTTTCGAGATCTATGCATGTACGTACGTAGAACGCAATTATATTGTTAGCTTATTTTGACCAGGATACCTTATTTTGTCAAAACACAGACGGGGATAGCACTTACTGTAAATGTCAATTGTCACATACACCATTTCAGTTTACCGCCGTTACATCAGCTGTTATTCTAAGTATGTATGGTCGCTCGTTAGTGGCATTTCTTTCATTCATTTATAAGGGATGGGTTGTGGCCTAGGTGTAGAACATATGACTTCCAATCTGGAGGTTGACAATAAGAAACGGAATTCGTTTCTACACTACGTATGCGATGAAACTAAAATTAGCATCCCTTATATAAACACACATAGGCGAAAAAGAAACATCATTACGTTTACTACAATTACATTAGTTTACATCTCAATGTAAGGCTCAAGTACAAGATGGATGGACTTCGACTCATGGCAGAGGCGTGTTGCTGTTGATGATGGCGTTGATAACATCACCGAAAGTATGGATTTGTACTAGCGGCATATGTTGCACATTGTACATGCATACGGTCGACAACAACATGCGCGACAAGATGTTTGACTCCATTTGGCAGGGTCCAGTTCTGGCTCAATCTCTCCATTAAGAGTTGATTAGTTGACGTGAGCTGGAATGTCTCCGTCGAAGAGGGAAGACACTGAAAACACATCATGAACGAGTACCTGCCTGACTTCTGTACACGACTCATTAGCGATGTCCATTTTGCTCTGCGCCTCTGCTATGTCCTTTGATGAGATGTCAGTCTTCTCCTTCTGAACGGTTGCTGCTGCCTTATGTGGTTGGTCGGTAAATATAGGCAGCTTACATTTAGCTATGGTTGAACTAATTTTCTTTGTCTTCTCGACTAACCTCTCCCGCCTGTGTGATCGCTATACATGCTCACCATTTTCACTTGAGCAGGTGTGCAGACACATTGGTCGACAGCCAGCTTCATGAGCAGATGATCGCGAAGTGGTACAGCTACACTGCACAGAAGCGAGTATGGATTTTTCCACTCAAGCACAAAATCCAACAGCATCGCCACGTTAGGGTTGACTGGGCGCGTGGTGCTTAGAGCGTGCTGGAGATGACATTCAGTGTGCTTCAAGGGCTGGTTGCTGGTGAGAATGTTCAGATCTGGTTTACATGGAACAAAAACTCGAATTCCGCCACAGCAATGTCATTGCGTGTGGCTCCTTCAGCATAGTGACCACCATGACCATTCGACGCTCGCTGAATGGACTGCTCGACTGTCGTGTCGCCACCAACAGCACAAAATCCCCTGAACGATCCCTAACATCACATGTTGATTATGTTGGCTCTAGAACGCAGGAAACACCATTTTGAGGGTATATGTTGAATTTTCTCCCCCGCTCAATAGTCCATGGCATTATGTTATTCACCGCCACGGGCCTGCAGCAATATAGATTGTTATCAAGCTACAGGAGTGTGATAAATGATCAGAATCTATACTGGTCACAAATCAGATAAGACATACATTTTACTTCTTCAGGCTGGACACGGGTGCCTCCAGATCACAATGATGTTTCCATGGCGGCTGATGTTCTTCGTGTGAAATATGTTAGAAACCGTCTAGTCAACCAAGCACCTGTGGCATGCTTAACAACCACAGAATTTGAAGATATATGTCAGAATCTGGAGCCTGCATTAACACGCCTTGCAACTGCCGCTGCTGGTATCACCGATGATGTTGTAACTAAACAGATAGCCAATGAGAAAACGGGGCCACTAGATCCAAATACACAGTCGGTGCAGAGTATTTTATCAAGCCGTCAGGATCAGGTAAGGGTTTTAAATGTCATGAATGTAGCTACAGGATCTTAATTGGATTGTGATTTCATATAATATTTGTATCCCCCGGACTTCGACGGGGGATACTATGGATTTGACACGGAACATCGTGCGCGTCCGCCGCAGATACTTCTAGTCCGGAGCATAACTCGAACACCCTTTGGAATATTTTCATGAAACTTCACATATGCATAGAACACGACCCGAAGGTGTGTCGAGCACAAGACTGACAACTCTTGCGTAGCTAATTTTTTAGTTATCTCCCTTTTTTGTTTTGCGCACTGATTTCGTGTCCGGAGCATAACTCGACCACCCTTTGGAATATTTTCATGAAACTTCACACATGCATAGACCATGACCCGAAGGTGTGTCGCGCACAAGAATGACAACTATTGCATAGCTAATTTTTTAGTTATCTCCCTTTTTTGTTTCGCACACTGATTGAGCATAACTCGACCACTCTTTGGAATATGTTAATGAAACTTCACACATGTACAGACCACGACCCGAAGGTGTGTCGCGCACAAGAATGACAACTCTTGCATAGCTAATTTTTTAGTTATCTCCCTTTTTTGTTTCGCGCACTCTACAAACTGGACAATAATGCATGAAGACACCTTTTCTCGCGTGCACTGTACACCTGCAGAGAGAACAATAGCCTTCTCCGGTTGAACAATAGTGACTGGGAGAACCATTCACCTGTGCATGTGCTAGCATGTGCAAATGTCCAGACTGACCACTAACTGACCACTAAATTATTACAGGTAATTATACCCCCTCAACGAGTTGTGGGGTGGTATACTGGAGTCAGGTGCGTGCGTGCGTGCGTGCGTGCGTGCGTGCGTGCGTGCGTGCGTGCGTGCGTGCGTGCGTGCGTGCGTGCGTGCGTGCGTGCGTGCGTGCGTGCGTGCGTGCGTGCGTGCGTGCGTGCGTGCGTGCGTGCGTGCGTGCGTGCGTGCGTGCGTGCGTGCGTGCGTGCGTGCGTGCGTGCGTGCGTGCGTGCGTGCGTGCGTGCGTGCGTGCGTGCGTGCGTGCGTGCGTGCGTGCGTGCGTGCGTGCGTGCGTCGTCCCCGTCCCCGTCCCCGTCCCCGTCCCCGTCCCCGTCCCCGTCCCCGTGCGTGTGCGTGCGTGCGTGCGTGCGTGCGTGCGTGCGTGCGTGCGTGCGTGCGTGCGTGCGTGCGTGCGTGCGTGCGTGCGTGCGTGCGTGCGTGCGTGCGTCGCGTGCGTGCGTGCGTGCGTGCGTGCGTGCGTGCGTGCGTGCGTGCGTGCGTGCGTGCGTGCGTGCGTGCGTGCGTGCGTGCGTGCGTGCGTGCTTGTGCGTGCGTGCGTGCGTGCGTGCGTGCGTGCGTGCGTGCGTGCGTGCGTGCGTGCGTGCGTGCGTGCGTGCGTGCGTGCGTGCGTGCGTGCGTGCGTGCGTGCGTGCGTGCGTGCGTGCGTGCGTGCGTGCGTGCGTGCGTGCGTGCGTGCTGTGCGTGCGTGCGTGCGTCGTGCGTCCCCGTCCCGTCCCCGTCCCCGTCCCCGTCCCCGTCCCCGTCCCCGTCCCCGTCCCCGTCCCCGTCCCCGTCCCCGTCCCCGTCCCCGTCCCCGTCTGTCCGTAAACTTAACATGAGAGAAAAATTGTTATAACTTCTATTTCCTTCGTCTAAATGCTCAATATTTCACACATGCATTCCTGTAAGGCTCTACTATCATGCTGTGCCAAATACACGACCGTCCAACCCCCGCTGCTCCCGAAGGTCAAGGTCAACTACATAGTCTCTTTACAAAACTTAACATCAGAGAAATATTGTTATAACTTTTACTTCCTTCATTTAAAATGCTCAATATTTGACACATGCATTCCTGTAAAGCTCTACTACCATGCTGTGCCCAATCCACGACCGTCCAACCTCCGCTGCTCCCAAGGTCAAGGTCAAATACTTATCCTCTTTACAAAACTTAACATCAGAGGAATATTGTTAAAACTTCTATTTCCTTCATCTAAAATGCGTAATATTTCACACATGCATTCCTGTAAGGCTCTACTACCATGCTGTGCCAAATCCATGACCGTCCAACCCCCTCTGATTCAAAGGTCAAGGTCAAATACTTAGTCTCTTTACAAAACTTAACATCAGAGAAATATTGTTATAACTTCTATTTCCTTCATCTAAAATGCTTAATATTTCACACATGCATTCCTGTAAGATTCTACTACCATGCTGTGCCAAATCGACGACCGTCCAGCCCCCTCTGATCCCAAGGTCAAGGTCAAATACTTAGTCTGTTTACAAAACTTAACATCAGAGAAATATTGTTATAACTTCTATTTCCTTCATCTAAGATGCTTAATATTTCACACATGCATTCCTGTAAGGCTGTACTACCATGCTGTGGCCAATCCACGACCGCACAACCCCCGCTGCTCCCAAGGTCAAGGTCAAATACTTAGTCTCTTCACAAAACTTAACATCAGAGAAATATTGTTATAACTTCTATTTCCTTCATCTAAAATGCTGAATATTTCACACATGTATTCCTGTAAGGCTCCACTACCATGCTGTGCCAAATCCACGACTGTCCAACCCCCTCTCATCCCAAGGTCAAGGTCAAGTACTTAGTCTCTTTACAAAACTTAACAGCAGAGAAATATTGTTATAACTTCTATTTCCTTCATCTAAAATGCTCAATATTTCACACATGCATTCCTGTAAGGCCCTACTACCATGCTGTGCCAAATCCACGACCGTCCATCCCCCGCTGCTCCCAAGGTCAAGGTCAAATACTTAGTATCTTCACAAATCTTAACATCAGAGAAATATTGTTTTAGTTTCTATTTCCTTCATCTAAAATGCTTAATATTTCACACATGCATTTCTGTAAGGCTCTACTACCATGCTGTGGCAAATTCACGAGCGTCCAACCCCCGCTGATCCCAAGGTCAAGGTCAAATTCTTAGCCTCTTTACAAAACTTAACATCAGAGAAATATTATTATAACTTCTATTTCCTTCATCTAAAATGCTTAATATTTCACACATGCATTCCTGTAAGTCTCTACTATCATGCTGGACCAAATCCACAACCGTCCAACCCCCGCTGATCCCAAGGTCAACGTCAAATACTTAGTCTCTTTACAAAACTTAACATCAGTGAAATAAGTTATAACTTCTATTTCCTTTATTGAAAATTCTTAATATTTCACTTGTGCATTCCTCTAAGGTTGTGCTATCATGCTGTGACAAATCTACGACCGTCCAACCCCCGCTGATCCCAAGGTCAAGGTCACATACTTAGTCTGTTTACAAAACTTAACATCAGAGAAATATGTTATAACTTCTGTTTCTTTCATCGAAAATTCTTAATATTTCATGCATGCATTTCTCTAAGGCTCTACTATCATGCTGTGACAAATTCCCGCTGATCTCGAGGTCAAGCTCACATACTTAGTCATCAGAGAAATCAGTTATAACTTCTATTTCCTTGCTTCACATTTCACACACGCATTGCTCCAATGGACGTCTACCACCCTGTGACAAATTCACGTTCATGCCGCTCGCGCTAATCCCAGAGTCAAGGTCACAAGCCCACACACTTGGAAATTTTTAAATATTTTAGGGGTAACTGGGCCCACGCAGGGTGGTATTCCGTAAGCCTTGCTTACTGACCAATCTAGTTTATACAGGTAAATTACTATATTACATTTCCGTAAACTGTGTTGAAAATATTGTGGCAATATGTTGACCTGTGCAGATATGATATGTAGATAAATATAGGACTATTAAACAAAATTCTGTTCCAGTAGCGAGCATTATTAATTTTAATTTTTAAACTTTTTTTTTCAATTTTTTTTTTCCATTTTTTTTCTTCAAATTATTTTTCAATTTTTGTCTAGTAGCATAAGGTCGTAAGTGCTATATATACAGACTATTATCATATAATAAAACAATTATTGACTAGTGAGCCATATAATATAATCTTATATTCTATGGCTCACTAGTCAATAATTGTATCCCCCAGACTACCGTCGGGGGATACTATGGATTTGACAGCGCGCCGCGTCCGCGTCCGCGTCCGCGTCCGTCCGCGTCCGCGTCCGCGTCCGCGTCCGCGTCCGCGTCCGCGTCCGCCGCAGACACTTCTTGTCCGGAGCATAACTCGAACACCCTTTGGAATATTTTCATTTTTCATGAAACTTCACACATGCATAAACCACGACCCGAAGGTGTGTCGCGCACAAGAATGACAACTCTTGCATAGCTAATTTTTGAGTTATCTCCCTTTTTTGTTTCTCGCACTGATTTAGTGTCCGGAGCATAACTCTCCACCCTTTCGAATATTTTCATGAAACTTCACACATGCATAGACCACGACCCGAAGGTGTGTCGCGCACAAGAATGACAACTCTTGCATAGCTAATTTTTGAGTTATCTCCCTTTTTTGTTTCGCGCACTGATTGACCATAACTCGACCACCCTTTGGAATATTTTTATGAAACTTAACACATTCAATTAGACCACAAACCGAAGGTGTGTCGTGCACAAGAATGACAACTCTTGCATAGCTAATTTTTTAGTTATCTCCCTTTTTTGTTTTCGCTCACTGATTTCCTGTCCGGAGCATAACTCGACCACCCTTTGGAATATTTTCATGAAACTTCACACATGCATAGACCACGACCCGGAGGTGTGTCGCGCACAAGAATGATAAATCTTGCGTAGCTAATTTTTCAGTTATCTCCCTTTTTTGTTTTGCGCACTCTACAAACTGGACAATAATGCATGAAGACCTGTTTTCTCGTCTGCTCTGTATACCTTTTCTCGTGTGCTCTGTACACCTTACCTGTAGAGAGAACAATAGAAACTGGGAGAACCATGTGCTAAGCATGGGCTAGCATGTGCAGATGTCCACTGCTTGACCACTGCTTGACCACCAGGTAAATCACTACATTGGGTACTGTGTTGAAAATATTGTGGCATTATGTGGACCTCTGCAGATATATGTAGATAAATATAGGACTATTAAAAAAAAATCTGGTCTCCAATAGCAAGCATTATTATTTTTAAACTTTTTTTTGTCATTTTTTTTTTTTTTTTTTTTTCATTATTTTTTTTCATTTTTTATTTTTTTTTTCAAATTATTTTCAATTTGACTGGAAAAAAAATCTGGGCTCCAGTAGCAAGCATTATTATTTTTAAACTTTTTTTTTTCCATTTTTTTTTTGTTTTCATTTTTTTTTTCAAATTATTATTTTTCAATTTTTGTCCAGTAGCAGAAGGTCGTAAGTGCTATATACAGACTATTCACCTGTGCATGTTGCTAGCATGTGCAACTGACCACTGACCACTTACAGGTAATTTATACAGGTAAATGATTATATTACATTTCCGTAAACTGTGTTGAAAATATTGTGGCATTATGTGGACCTGTGCAGATATATGTAGATAAATATAGGACTATTAAAAAAAATTCTGGGCTCCAGTAGCAAGCATTATTATTTTTAATTTTTAAACTTTTTTTCCATTCTTTTTTTTCATTTTTTTTTTCAAATTCTTTTTCAATGTGTGTCTAGTAGCATAAGGTCGTAAGTGCTATATACAGACTATTATCATATAATAAAACAATTATTGACTAGTGAGCCATAGAATATAATCTGATATTCTATGGTTCACTAGTCAATAATTGTATAATATGTTCGGGCCAGTGAAAATTGCTTTCGGCCCAGGCTCGAGGTCAAGGCGGGACAAGGCGAGGCATCTGATTCCGCGGAATTCTTGTTTACTTATCTCCCTTTGTTGTTTCGTGCTCTGATTTTGTATCCAAAGCATAACTCGAACACGCATATACGCATTGCTCTAATGGTCCTCTACCGCCCTGTGCCAAATCCACGTTCGTTCTGCCCCGTCAAGCCCAGGGTCAAGGTCACATACTTAGTGCTAAAAAACATTAACGCTTGGGTAAATATCTTATACTTTCTGTTTTCTTTCATGGATCATGGATCATCTTCATATTTCATATACGCATTGCTCTAATGGTCCTCTACCGCCCTGTGCCAAATCCACGTTCGTCCTGCCCCACCAATCCCAGGGTCAAGGTCACATACTTGGTGCTTCAAAAACTTTAACGCTCAGGTAAATATCTTATAATTTGTATTTCCATTCACGGATCAACTTCATATTTCTTATACGCGTTGCTCTAATGGTCGTCTACCGCCCTGTGCCAAATCCACGTTCGTCCTGCCCCCGCCAAGCACAGGGTCAAGGTCACATACTTAGTGCTTCAAAAACTTTAACGCTCGGGTAAATATCTTATAATTTCTGTTTTCTTTCATGGATCATCTTCATATTTCATATACGCATTGCTCTAATGGTCCTCTACCGCCCTGTGCCAAATCCACGTTCGTCCTGCCCCCGCCAATCCCAGGGTCAAGGTCACATACTTGGTGCTTCAAAAACTTTAATGCTCAGGTAAATATCTTATAATTTTTCTTTCCATTCACGGATCAACTTCATATTTCATATATGCGTTGCTCTACTGGTCCTCTACCGCCCTGTGCCAAATCCACGTTCGTCCCGCCCCCGCCAAGCCCAGGGTTAACATCATATACTTAGTGCTTCAAAAACTTTAACGCTCGGGTAAATATCTTATAATTTCTGTTTTCTTTCATGGATCATCTTCATATTTCATATACGCATTGCTCTAATGGTCCTCTACCGCCCTGTGCCAAATCCACGTTCGTCCTGCCCCCGCCAATCCCAGGGTCAAGGTCACATAATTGGTGCTTCAAAAACTTTAACGCTCAGGTAAAAGAAAATTTTGACTTGGAATTTGGCCTCATTTATTATCAAAGCGATATGTGGGACATCCGTGTTCTATGAATACATTTTCTAGTTTATTAAACTTAACACATGCATAGAAGACGACCCAAAGGTGTGTCGCACGTAAGAATGACAACTCTTGCGTCGTTAATTTCTTAGTTATCTCCCTTTGTTGTTTCGTGCACTGATTTCGTGTCTGGAGCATAACTCGAACACCCTTTGGAATATTTTCATGAAACTTCACACATGCATAGACCACGACACTAAAGGTGTGACAACTCTTGCATCACTAATTCTTTAGTTATCTCCCTTTGTTTTTCCTTCACTGATTTTGTCTCCGGAGCATAACTCGAACACCCTTTTTTCAAACTACTTGTGTATCTGGGGAGGGGGATACACATGCGCTTGTCGACAAGCGTCCATTTCTAGTTGTATAATATGTTCGGGCCAGTGAAAATTGCTTCCGGGCCCAGGCTCGAGGTCAAGGCGGGACAAGGCGAGGCATTTGATTCCGCGGAATTCTCGTTTACTTATCTCCCTTTGTTGTTTCATGCACTGATTTCGTGCCCGGAGCATAACTCGAACACCCTTTGGAATATTTTCATTAAACCTCACACATGCATAGACCATGACCCAAAGGTGTGTCGCGCGCAAGAATGACAACTCTGGCATCGTTAATTTTTTTTACTTATCTCCCTTTGTTGTTTCATGCACTGATTTCGTGTCCGGAGCATAACTGGAACACCCTTTGGAGTATTTTGTTTTAAGCTTCACACATGCATAGACCACGACCCTAAAGGTGTGTCACGCAATAATGACAACTCTTGCATCACTAATTTTTTAGTTATCTCTCTTTGTTTTTCCGCGCACTGATTTTGTCTCCGGAACATAACTCGAACACCATTTTTTCAAACTACTTGTTTATCTCGGGAGGCGGATACACATGCCCTTGTCGACAAGCGTCCATTTCTAGTTATTATTCGTATTTGCAACCTGTGTACACATCGTAACGAGCCGTCTCATTAGAATCGAAACTGTGGATATTTACTGATTTATTTTACAAAAGAAACATCTTTCCTAAATAGTTCAAAAGTTTACAAGGAAGAGTCCATACCAGTTAGATGTACTTAGGGGTGAAAGTGTTAACCCTTAAACCGCTATCTTATCCAGCTAATGAGATAACAATGTTTGTGAGTTTGCTCAATTTTCTTCCCACATCGGCCTCTACATGTGGGAAGCACCCCCGTTTAAAGGTTTTTGACCTTTGTATGTCTGTGATATGGGCCACCCTTGATTTCTCGGGTGATACTACTTCGTCGGGGGATACTATGGATTTGACACCGTGCCGCGTCCGCGTCCGCCGCAGACACTTCTTGTCCGGAGCATAACTCAAACACCCTTTGGAATATTTCCATGAAACTTCACACATGTATAGACCACGACCCGAAGGTGTGTCGCGCACAAGAATGACAACTCTTGCGTAGCTAATTTTTTAGTTATCTCCATTTTTTGTTTTGCGCACTGATTTCGTGTCCGGAGCATAACTCGACGACCCTTTGGAATATTTTCATGAAACTTGGCACGTGCATAGACCACGACCCGAAGGTGTGGCGCGCACAAGAATGACAACTCTTGCATAGCTAATTTTTGAGTTATCTCCCTTTTTTGTTTCGCACACTGATTGAGCATTAACTCGACCACCCTTTGGAATATTTTCATAAAACTTCACACATGCATAGACCACGCCCCGAAGNAGTATGTCGCGCACAAGAATGACAACTCTTGCATAGCTAATTTTTGACTTATCTCCCTTTTTTGTTTTGCGCACTGATTGAGCATAACTCGATCACCCTTTGTAATATTTTCATGAAACTTCACACATGCATAGAGCACGACCCGTAGGTGTGTCGCGCACAAGAAAGACAACTCTTGCTTTTTAGTTATCTCCCTTTTTTGTTTTGCGCACTCTACAAACTGGACAATAATGCATGAAGACCCGTTTTCTCGTGTGCTCTGTACACCTTACCTGTAGAGTTTATACAGGTAAATTACTATATTACATTTCCATAAACTGTGTTGAAAATATTGTGGCATTATGTGGACCTGTGCAGATATATGTAGATAAATATAGGACTATTCAACAAAATTCTGGGCTCCAGTAGCAAGCATTATTAATTTCCATTTTTTTTTTTAAAAATCCATTTTTTTTTTCATTTTTTTTTTCAAATTATTTTTGAATTATTGTCTAGTGGCATAAGGTCGTAAGTGCTATATACAGACTATTATCATATAATAAAACAATTATTGACTAGTGAGCCATAGAATATAATCTGATATTCTATGGCTCACTAGTCAATAATTGTATAATATGTTCGGGCCAGTGAAAATTGCTTTCGGGCCCAGGCTCGAGGTCAAGACGGGACAAGGCGAGGCATTTGATTCCGCGGAATTCTTGTTTACTTATCTCCCTTTGTTGTGTCATGCTTTGAATTCGTATCCAGAGCATAACACCCTTTGGAATATTGTTAGGCCCCACCACGATAGTGGAGGGGGCATTTAGTGTTTCCCTTGTCCGTCCGTCCGTCCGTCCGTCCGTCCTTCCGTCCGTCCGCACACACGAATGGGTACTTGTTGTAAGCGTACGGGGATCTTATTGAGTAGGGTTAGGATAGTGTTGGGTACTCTTGTTGGGTATTTTTATAGAGTAAAAACCCAACAAGTATTCATTCGTAGGAACGTGCGTCCCGTCCTCCCGTCCGTCCGTCCGTCACAAAACTTTAACACTCGGGTAAATGTCTCATAATTTCTTCATCCTTCGACCGATCTGCTTCATATTTCATATACACATTGCTCTGATGGTTCACTACCGCCCCGTGCCAAATCGTTTGTCCTGCCCCCGCCAAGCCCAGGGTCAAGGTCACATACTTGGTGCTTCAAAAACTTTAACGCTAAGATTAATATATTATAATTTCTGTTTTCTTTCACGGATCAGCTTCATATTTTATATACGCATTGCTATAATGGTCCTCTACCGCCCTGTGCCAAATCCACGTTCGTCCTGCCCCCGCCAAGCCCAGGGTCAAGGTTACATACTTGGTGCTTCAAAAACTTTAACGCTCAGGTAAATATCTTATAATTTCTGTTTTCTTTCACGGACCAGCTTCATATTTCATATACGCATTGCTCTAATGGTCCTCTAGTGCCATATGCCAAATCCACGTTCGTCCTGCCCTCGCCAAGCCCAGGGTCAAGGTCACATACTTAGTGCTTCAAAAACTTTAACACTCAGGTAAATATCTTATAATTTCTATTTTCTTTCATGGATCAGCTTCATATTTCATATACGCATTGCTCTAATGGTCCTCTACCGCCCTGTGCCAAATCCACGCTTGTCCTGCCCCCACCAAGCCCAGGGTCAAGGTCACATACTTGGTGCTTCAAAAACTTTAACGCTCAGGTAAATATCTTATAATTGTTCTTTCCGTTCACGGATCAACTTCATATTTCATATACGCGTTGCTCTAATGGTCCTCTACCGCCATGTGCCAAATCCACGTTCGTCCTGCCCCCGCCAAGCCCAGGGTTAAGATCACATACTTAGTGCTTCAAAAACTTTAACGCTCAGGTAAATATCTCATTATTATGCCCCAATACGATAGTGGAGGGGGCATTTAGTGTTACCCTTGTCCGTCCGTCCCGTCCATCCCGTCCGTCCGTCCGTCCGTCACAAAACTTTAACGCTCGGTTAAATGTCTCATAATTTGTTCATCCTTCGACCGATCTGCTTCATATTTCATATACACATTGCTCTAATGGTCCTCTACCGCTCTGTGCCAAATCAACGTTCGTCCTGCCCCCGCCAAGCCCAGGGTCAAGGTCACATTATTAGTGCTTCAAAAACCTCAACGCTCAGGTAAATATCTTATTTCTTTCACGGATCAGCTTCATACTTCATATACGCATTGCTCTAATGGTCCTCTACCGCCTACGTTCGTCCTGCCCCCCGCCGAGCCCAGGGTCAAGGTCAAATACTTGGTGCTTCAAAAACGCTCGGGTAAATATCTTATAATTATGCCCCCGCCACCGAATGGTGAGGGGGGCATATAGTGTTACCGGCGTCCGTACGAACGTAACGTACGTACGTACGTAACGTACGTAACGTACGTACATAACGTACGTACGTCCCGAAACCTTAACGCTGGGTAAATGTTTCCTTGCTCGGATCTGCTTCACATTTCACACATGCATTGTTCCAATGGTCCTCTAGCGCCCTGTGACAAATCCACATTCGTCCCGCCCCCGCTAAGCCCAGGGTCAAGGTCACATACTTGGTGCGTTCGAAACCTTAACGCTGGGTAAATGGCTTATAATTTCTGTTTCCTTGCTCGGATCTGCTTCACATTTCACACACGCATTGCTCCAATGATCCTCTACCGCCCTGTGACAAATCCACATTCGTCCCGCCCCCGCTAAGCCCAGGCTCAAGGTCACAGACTTTGAGCTTTCGAAACCTTAACGCTCGGGTAAATGGCTTATAATTTCTGTTTCCTTGCTCGGATCTGCTTCAAATTTCACACTTTCACACACGCATTTCTCCAATGGTCCTCTACCGCCCTGTGACAAATCCACATTCGTCCCGCCCCACGCTAAGCCCTGAGTCAAGCTCACAGACTTGGTACATTCGAAACCTTAACGCTCGGGTAAATGGCTTATAATCAAATATGCCTCGTTTTCTTTGGTTGCCAGCGGGGGAATTCGTGTGCCGACAGGCCACATTTCTAGTTTCTGTTTGCTTTCACGGATCAGCTTCATATTTCATATACGCATTGCTCTAATGTTCCTCTACTGTCCTGTGCCAAATCCACGTTCATCCTGCCCCCGCCAAGCCCAGGGTCAAGGTCACATACTTAGTGCTTCAAAAACTTTAACGCTCAGGTAAATATCTTATAATTTCTGTTTTCTTTCACGGATCAGCTTCATACTTCATATACGCATTGCTCTAATGGTCCTCTACTGTCCTGTGCCAAATCCACGTTTGTCCTGCCCCTGCCAAGCCCAGGGTCAAGGTCACATACTTAGTGCTTCAAAAACTTTAAAGCTCAGGTAAATATCTTATGATTTCTATTTTCTTTCACGGATCAGCTTCTTTCTTCATATACGCATTGCTCTAATGGTCCTCTACCGCCCTGTGCTAAATCCACATTTCTCCTGCGCCAAGCCCAGGGTCAAGGTCACATACTTGGTTCTTCAAAAACCTTTACGCTCGGGTAAATATCTTATAATTTCTGATCCCTTCCACGGATCAGCTTCATACTTCATATACGCATTGCTATAATGGTCCTCTACCGCCCTGTACCAAATACACGATCGTCCTGCCCCCGCCAAGCCCAGGGTCAAGGTCACATACTTGGTGCTTCAAAAACTTTAACGCTCAGGTAAAAGAAAATGTTGACTTGGAATTTGGCCTCATTTATTATCAAAGCGATATGTGGGACATCCGTGTTCTATGAACACATTTTCTAGTTTATTAAACTTCACACATGCATAGAAGACGACCCAAAGGTGTGTCGCACGTAAGAATGACAACTGTTGCGTCGTTAATTTCTTAGTTATCTCCCTTTGTTGTTTCGTGCACTGATTTCGTGTCCGGAGCATAACTCGAACACCCTTTGGAATATTTTCATGAAACTTCACACATGCATAGACCACAACCCTGTAGGTGTGTCATGCAAGAATCACAACTCTTGCATCACTAATTTTTTAGTTATCTCCATTTGTTTTTCTTCGCACTGATTTTATCTCCGGAGCATAACTCGAACACCCTTTTTTCAAACTACTTGTGTATCTGGGGAGTGGGATACATATGCGCTTGTCGACAAGCGTCCATTTCTAGTTATTTTTGTCGTCTGCTGTTTATTTTCTATTTTCCATTTTTATCATCAAAAACATGCTTTGACAGCATTTGAGAATAATTTACAACATGCTTTATAAATGTTTTTATTGAGAAATAAGGCAAGATATAAAAGCGACAGCTAACGACAAGTGTTGTGAGTAGCGGTCTAAGGGTTAATATAATAAGAAACTTGTTATGCCCAGTTCCTAATGAAAGGGTCAAAAAGTTTAATAGATACCATTTTATGTCATGACAAATGTTAAATTATATTTGTTTCATAAGCACATCATCATATGAGCTGCATCGCGAGAAAACCTGTCTTCAGGAAATTGTTGGTCAAATATATTTTTATGATGAATTGGATACTTCTTATCGCTCCTGCCTTACCAGTTTTCACCTGTAAATGGGGACGATAACAGTTAACATGGACGGTGAGCAGTAAACTGCGCCAAAGAAAGTATTTTGTCAAAATAACGGAAAGGAAAAAAGAAATGTGTCGACTAGAGCAAAGTCGATGGCAGGCCATCGCTAAATACCCACTTTTCCTCGGCAAATAGATCATATAAAGGTGGATATAAGGCCATAGACAATGTACTTTGGTTCTCAAATATCGCCGCGTCAGAAAAATCCCTGCGTGTCGAGCGTTTTATTGCCATTGAGAAATAAGATAGTACTGTAAATTCGCCACATTACGTATAAAAAACACTACCATGCAAAAATATGTTCAATCCAATCATGTCTGATGAAAATCTAGTTATTTTTCAGGTCATATGAGGTCATAGTAACATTCTAGAGCATATATGCCTCTGGCGACTTGAACAAATCAGAATCAAACATCTCAAACAAAACAAATATATTTAAAAAAATCGGCCCTCCCGCGTCACATTCCACAAACCCCTTGTCTGAGAACCAAAGTACTTATTTTTATGGTCTAATCAATACCCGAGAGGTTGAATTAAAAATTGAATATCACTTACACACCAAAGAATGCTACGCTACTTGGGGGGGGGGGGTGTCGAATAACAAAAATCACTTTGACCATCCACAGACCATAAGGAAGGCCCACACCAAGTCCCTACCTAGTATGATATTAAAATGTTTTGACTTCTTGCAGGGCAAAATTGGCGAATTGTAAGTCAAAAAGGGGGAGATAATCCATGAGGGGGGTGTCGATTCAAAATTGAAATAACTTTGCGCATCTACACACAATAAGGAAGGCACACACATAAATTTGAAGTCCTTACCTATTTTGGCTAGAAAGTTTTACTTATTACAAGGAAAAATTGGCGAATTCTATGTCGAACAGGGGAACATAATCCATGACCGGGGGTCGATTCAAAAATTGAAATTCACTTTTCGCATTTACACACCATAAGGAAGGCACGCACTAAGTTTGAAGTCCCCACTTATTATGGATTTTTTTTTATTTCTTACAAGAAACGTGACGGGACGGGCGGACAACGGACGGACAATGAACAGACACCCGTGACGAAAACAATATACCCATTTTTTTCTTCAAAAAATGGGTATAATTAGAGACTAACCTTTTTATATGTGATTGCAGCAGAAAGTAAATAAAGAAATTAATCACAACTCAGTAGTTCTTAATAAAAGTGGGTGGCAGGTGAGTGCAAGAGATGGGTAATTTAACGATCGGGATTCATCCTTAACGGAATTCCGACTGTATACATGGTTTGGCCCTTCCATACGTCTTTGGCATTTTGTATGCGACAGCTGAATCTGGTTATGCACCTTATGTGAGTATTACGATCATTCGTAATCCTAATTTAGGGGAAGGGGCCAAGTGACTTGATGTGGTATGGACCTGGCACCATGTCAGGTTATTCTAATTTCAGGGCTGAATATAATTTTTCTCTATGTAAAATATTCCGTTCTGATTTTGGGATTCCCCCCCCCCCCCCCATGCAGCAGGTTAAAACGGGATCGAACCCGTTTGCCCGGCCTTACATGACCTTAGCTGTTGATAGGCCGTTAAACACCAATAAACAAACAAACAAACAAACAAACTGTAAATTTTTCAATCTGATGGACAGCCTATGTTAGTGTACACGTTGCCCATAGGTAAAGCCATATTTACTCGCATAGTAGGTGAGTAGAGACCAGGGATAATACACTCAGGTAACTGCTTACATGTCACTGGATTTAATAGCTAATAACAGAGTACTGTAGTGGGTATATATGGTATGTGTTGTGTGGTTAGCCAGGTTAAAGTGATACACTATTAAAAATCACAGGCACAAACCTGTCCAGAAAACTGACATATCTTACAGTTTGGTATAATATAATTGATAGGAGTTCGTTCTCCTGCCTTTTCTACATGTGATTTAGCTACATTATATCATAGGTTCCTCTTCACATTTTGAGTTATTTGTCAAACGGCAAAACAGGTGAAACTGGCTGATGACTGGAACACACAAAGATGGCTGACTTGGCCACTCCATGTGCCGTATAGGATACAGTAACAAGGCAGTATTCACATATATGTTATACATGTGGGCCACGCTCTGTGAAAACCAGCCTTAATGACAACATTTTCTATTTTCACTTTTTTACATTTTATGATGCGGAAACCTTTCAAAAACAATATGCTGAAAAGAAAATGCAAATAGGTTTCATACTTTTTGTTTAAACTCACTTTTTGTAGCACCATGTGAATCACGAACGGAAAAAATGAAACCTCATCGAGAAAATGACGTCATTGAAACGGCGACGTTTGTTCAATGCAACTTAACAGCCTACAGTAGAAATGAGTGTTCATAGACTCATTGACTGTGCTTGCAGTAAACTTTATTTGCTGATACGCTACACTAAATGTATCTACAAGTGTTAGTATGTATACTGTCAAACAGAATCAAACTATGATATGTACATATAGTGAACAAAACAAATGCAACACTATCAATTTTATTTCGTATCAACACTTACACTTACCTAGGAAACATACATCAGGATTATCTCCCTTGTTAGTTCATAACTGGCGTGCTTGAAAATGCGTCCAGTGAACCCGACTAGATACGGTATATAATAGGACGCGTCACCAGTCTAATCAGTTTTTCTTCCGGCGTTGAGTTCATAAACTTCCGGTTGTAAATGTGGCTTATTTCTAAGAGGTTTTGAAGGTTATTTTCAGCTGATACAGTGTAAGTTGTTAATGTCTAACATGACAGACGCCCATATTCGGGTAAACACTAAGCAGAGTGAAGACAGGGCAGTTCTCAGGCTGGCCACTCCTTCACTTCCATCGCAAAAAGGCGATTCACGCGCTACTGTTACGAGTCGGCCTTGCCAATCGAGCGACAGCGGCACCGCGGAGGAGAGCACGTCGTCCAGTGCCAAGAAGCGTAAACTTTCCAAATCTGAGAAGGACTTGGATGCGCTAGAACAACAAATTGACAAGAAATGTTCATCCTGGGATGAAAAAATGGCTGCTTTGATGGAAATGCTGTCTAAAGACAAACATGCTAATGACACTGTCAGTGTGATCACAATCACCGCCGCGCCGGCGCACGCCATTATTTTCACTTGAGAATTCGCTGGATGAGGAATATAATTTGAACAGAGACCGTATTGGGTCATCCTCAAATCACCCTGATGACATTATATCCTTACAACCCGGCCAGGCAGAGCGACGTAGGCTGTTCTCAGACACCACATCTGAATCGCAGGACTTGCATCACGATGACATCCATGATAATTTATGATTCTTCCGTTACTTGACGGCAACGACACCAGATGACTCTGGTATAGATGATGGCCTAGCAGAGGTGTTTGGAGAAGATGCACTTGTGGGGAAATCCCGAAATAAATCCGGATTGATTTTAGATCAAGCACAGATAGACTCTGAATAACACATGGCACCGTGCAGAACCAGATAGGGTGTCCGCCTACATGAAAAACACTAGAGCATCATTTCCAATTTATGAAAAATCTTAGGATTTTCTGAAGGTTCCAAGTTTAGAGAATATGGTTCAGTCATTACTGATTAAACGTGATTGACCAAGGGCTACATTTGGCAAGAACCAGACATTGTACACACAGTCCTACAAAACGGTAGAGAAAGTGGCTTTTCAAGGTCATACAGCATCTCGCATAAGCATCATTTCGTGTGCGTACATGCAACAGGCACTCGGACGCCTACTGATAGATCTGGAGGAGAGACCGCCTAAAATTGACAGCGCAATCCATACGGTGCGGGAGATTTTCGCCATGAGTACCAAAGCATTGGACCAAACGGGGCGATGTGGGACATTCTTTCACTTGATTCGCCGACTTGCTGCTACATATGACACAGGCTTGAGTTGAGTCAGGGATATTAAAGCGCCTCTTTTGAAATTGCCATTGTCAAATAAAGGCGTGTTTGGGACTGGCTTGGAAGGAAATTAAAGTAACGTCGCGACCAATCGCAGCAGTTGAAAGAGTTGTTGCCACCTGTGGACACGTATCGGCCATATAAGAGACGATATCCATTAGCAACTACAAGTTCCGTGGTTAAGCGCCCACGGTATGACGACGACAATGAGAAGCCGTATAGACGGACTTCTTACAGTCGATCAAGGGGCCAGGGACGAACATATGGCAGACAACAGTAGGACAGGTCATCAAATGTGGTAAGTGGTTTTCGTAGGTCCACAACTACAAATAGACAAGCTTGACTACAGCAACGACATTTTAGTACATTGCTAACAGATACCTGTGGTAGGTCGTCTACAAAGGTTTGTAGAAAAATGGAAACAAATAACAGACGACAAATGGGTGTTAAAAACACTACAGTATGGGAACAAAATGGAATTTCTGACTTACCGGTTTCCAAAACAAACCGGGATTCGGAAAACTGTTGTTTCAAACGAAAACGCACATATTTTACAAAACGATGTTACAGAGTTACATTGCAAACATGCAATAAAACCTGTACCTGCAAATCAGATAGTACAAGGTTTTTACAGTACCTTATTCCTTGTAAAGAAGAAATCCGGCCAGCCACGGCCGGTGATAAATTTAAAACCGTTGAAAAAATACCTCAGAAAAGAACATTTCAAGATGGATACTTTAATGAAAGTATTGAATCTGGTCAAACACAACGATTGGGCAATTACCTTCGACCTGAAAGACGCTTATTTTCACATACCACTGCATCCAAAACATCGACAGAAAATCCGATTTCATCTAAACGGAAACAATTGGCAATTTCGAACCGTCAGTTTCGAGCCGACGTTCGCACCCCGGGTGTTCACGAAAATAATAGCAGTAGTCGCGGCATATTTAAGAATGCAAAATGTACGGCTAGCAGTTTATCTAAACGATTGGTTTCTCAAGTTGCAGAAATCTAGTTGACCGACAAAAAACACTCGACTTGTTGCTAGAGTTAGGTTTTGTGATACATGTTCAGAAATGCAAGCTTGTTCCCAGTCAGAACATAATGTTCATAGGGCGACATTTTCATTTAGACAAAGGAATGGTGACTCCAACTGTAGACAGGATGACAAAGTTGCACTGTGCAATAAACAGTCTCAGGAAAGGTCAGAGGTCAGCCAGAGACTATCTGCACATGTTGGGGCTGATGGCCTCCTGCATAGAATTGGTCCCCCATGCACGATTGTTCATGAGGCCGGTGCAGCTGCACCTTCTCAGTTTCTGGAAACCATCGTCCAGAGATCTAACAGCCAGAATCCTATTTACACAGCATCTGTAGTCTGTACGGTCACCTGATATGGTGGTTGGATCCGGCCAATTCTGAAGGGCCTATCACTGCGGCAATGGTCCACAGAAATAGTGGTGACCACAGATGCATCAAAATGGGGTTTGGAGGAGTAGTGAACAATCAGACGTGTCCATCACAAAAAGCAACACATTAACTTTCTAGAGTTGGAGGCCGTGTTCTTGGTTTTTCAGAGATTTCTTCCACAATTACAGGCGAAAAATGTGTTGATAAGATGCGACAACACAACAGTTGTTCAGCTGATCAACAAGCAGCGTGGGGCCCACTCCTTGAAATTGTGCTACAAGACTTGGGACTTATGAAATTTGGCAATAGACCACAAAATAGAAATCAAAGCAGCACACATAGCAGGCAATCTCAATGTGCTAGCAGACAATTTGAGCAGAATAAAGATCAGACCAACAGAACAGTCACTAAACGATCAGATAGCTCGGCAAATCTTCGCGAAATGGGGAGATCCGATGATAGATCTATTCGCGTCAGTGCACAATCGGAAATCTCATTTGTTTTGTTCTTTGGAATTTCATACCCTGGCATTAGCGACAGATGCACTGTCGATTTCGTGGGATTGAATGATTGCATACGCATTTTCCCCGATTTGCATGATTCCCAAAGTACTACAGCACATGTCTCAGTATTAGTGTCAAGTAATTCTGATTGCGCCAATAAAACTGCCAGAGGTAGAAAGACTGTTGCATCAACCACGGTCGGTAATCTACCATCCAAATCCGGGGGTGTTCAGTCTAAATGCATGGCTGCTATCAACAAATGTTTCAAAACAGAAGGCTTTTCAGAAAACGTTACAAAACTCATGTCAGCCTCTTGGTGATCAGGTACTCAAAAGGACTATTCTGTCAAATTCCAAAAGTTCCATAGTTGGTGTAGTGCACGGGAAATTGATCCGTACAATGCAACTTTGAATCAGTGTGCTGAATTTTTTACCCAGTTATTTGAGAATGGGTTACAGTATAGCACCATAGCAGGCTACAGGTCGATGTTGTCCACGGTGTTGCCACCAGTTGACAATGTAGCCGTGGGGCAACACCCGTACATCATTAGATTGTTAAAAGGAGTATTTAATTCCAGAACGCCCAAAACAAGGCTGGTGCCAGAATGGGATCTGCCTTGTGTTCTCAAAATGTTACAAAAATCACCATTTGAGCCTATGAGAGAGGCGTGGTTGAAATGTGTAACATGGAAGCCTGTGTTTCTTACAGCAATCACGACGTTCCGACGCTGCAGCGACCTACAGGCGCTGAAGTTGGGTGAGGAGGCGATGTCTGTACAGTCCAAGGGGGTGACGTTTATACGACAGGGCTTGTCGAAACAGGATCGAAACAGGAAATTGGATCCAAAACGACCCATTGTGATTTATCTTGAAAAGACTAAGAAATTCAGAAAACTGAGATCTGGAAAATACGTGACAAAACTTTTCTTGGCGGTTAAGAAACCGCACCAACCAGTGTCGAAGCAGACAATTTCTCGTTGGATTGTAAATACAGTGAGGACGTGTGCTTATGATGATAGTGACATGAAAGTTAAAGCACATTCTACATGGGCAATTGGGCCATCTTAGGACCTGTTTAAAGGAGCATCAATGCGTGTTATTTTGGAAGCAGCAGACTGGTCGCAGGAATTCATCAGGTTCTATATAAGAGATGTGCAGGCAACAAACACGGTTTTGGAATAATGGTTTTTTCTTCCGATGAGTTTGATGGGAGAAATTTGTATTGGTCAGACGAACGGATATGTATATATATATATATGGGATTTTTAAGGTTGGACACTAATAAGTGATTTTTAGCACTAAGAAGTGCAATGTATAGGACACTAAGTAGTGTTTGTATAGACCACAGTTTGGTGGTTCATGTATATTTGGATGTAAATATTGAACTTGCACATAAGTACATCAAGAACCGAGAAGACGGAACCAGAGGAGGGTGATGAAAGTCATTCCGTCACCATGAGGGGTGAAGAAGGCTTTGGAATCATCCCGATGTATGTTTCCTAGGTAAGTGTAAGTGTTGATACGAAATAAAATGGGTAATTTGTTCCTCAAATTATGATTGTATGAGTGAAACACTTACACTTACCTCCCTATTACCACCACCATCCCCATTGATGACTTTCATTCAGGGATGAGATTCACTAACACCGTCGAAAGACTGATTAGACTGGTGACCGTATCTAGTCGGGTTCACGGGACGCTTTTTCAAGCGCGCGAGTTATGAACTAACAAGGGAGATACTCCTGATGTATGTTTCCTAGGTAAGTAAGTGTAAGTGTTTCATTCATAAAATCATAATTTGAGGAACAAATTCCCCATTTTAAATCTATAATTAGCCGACATGTGGCTTCCTAATTTGCCACCATCGCTATAATAAATTATGCATATATACATGTATCATGAGAACGATACATATGTAATTATTTCAGAATTTAGGTCAGAATTTAATTGACGTCATATACAGTTAATTGTGACGTCATTTATTGATGTAGACATTACGTCACCAAAGACCAAAACACTAACCGGCATTCCTGGTGTTTGAAATTGTGAATTAAATATATAGGCACATCGTATCGGTGTTTTAAACATGCATTTTTTTCTGTAGAAATGAATGACCAGAATTTGGATAGAATTTGGATAGGCCTATGGCTGCACATATAAATGACCAGCGCCCGATGGGGTCTTGAGGGCAGTCGGACACCCCCGGGGATATTTAAACAAATAAAAAATCGACTGTCCATTCCCGACTCTCGGAATTAAATTTACATCTCAGAAAGCGGGAGGAAAGTTTTCCTGTGTAGCCAATACGACTGACGGACGGTCTTATTTACATGTACCCCGTACTAGCAGGTACGCTTTTTGTTCTCGTATTTTGCTGAATTTGCTACCAAATGTTCTATAGCCATATTAATGGAAAGATCCAAAGTTTGAGCGTTGTGGACCAAATACTTTTCCAAATGTGGTAATTTTACTGTGCATGGTATGTGTCTCATTTTGTCGGAAAATTGCTGTCTTCTTATTTTTGGACAATTCCAGCACCCCATATCTTTGCTAATACAGTACATAGAGCAATGAAATTGTCAGTGATGGTAAACAATGATATATAGACTTGATATAAATAAAAATAACAGTGATTAATTATGATAACAATTGCCCAGATGCGTTTGAAATGTCCAAATTATGTATTTTAATTTTGCGAGCAGCCATGTTTAAGGACCTAAATGAGGTACTTGCCCTTCATATAGACCCCCAATTTTGTTAACTCTTAAAGCTGGTCCTATTGGCTGTGTAATTCCTGAAAAGTAGAACTCTGTTTTCATTAGCTATCACATGACACCCTCCTAAAATCAGGAAAAATCACTTTGTAGCACATTTTCATCTCATGTGGGCATATTACAAAATACTTCAAATAAGCCTTTTTATTTTGAAGGTGTTTACAAGACGTTTGTACATGTAAGTCCAAAGTTTCATATCCTTTATGAAATTCTTTCATGGTGAAATGTGGCTTTCAATTATCCACTGTGTTGGTAACTCGTGAGTGTAGTTTATATGTCAGTATGCACATGATCAGCATTGATTGTCACATTTTATGCTACTTTTGATATAAAGGTTTCCACATCTTCCTTTTCCAAATAGTATTGTCTTCCATTTGGAGTGTTAGGAGTGTTCACCAGACAGAGAATACACTGTAGTGGTACCCAACAAATGTCCTCCCTCACAGGCCACATAAATAACCTTGCCGGGCCATGAGGGTGCATGAATGAGATCTGGACATCATCTTCTATGTCAGACTTGTCTCGTATATATGGCCAATCGACCACTTTCCATCATACTGACAACCAACAAAGTTGCCAATTTCGTAGTCTCTCAGTGTCGCAGCTGTGTGCACGGGAGCTGGAGCTTCTATATCAGATTCATCATCTGTGGCTGGAATATCGCTTTGAAGTACAATGTATATCAACTTCAATTGATTCCTCATCACCCGATATCCTCCTGACCAAGAGGTTACCCCTGTGGGTGTTGGAACATAACAGTGATGACTCTGTGTCCATGGCATAGACTTGCCATTTGAGAATCGCTGCTGCTGGTGATCCATGTGAGCAGTCACTTCTTCTTTACTGATGAAGAAGAAGTTGACATTCAGAATGTGTGATCGACTCGACTCATAAAGATCCCTAGGAGTAAGAATGTGGCCTGTTAGTGTTGCCTGTAGACTGGCCGTTGCTGCCTCTCGCTTCAATGTGCCCCCAACTCCATCACAGGCATTTTTGCCATGGCTTGTGGCGAAGAAATGCCACTCTGCGCACATACCAAAATCATCTTCGTAATAGACAAGATTAGAGAAGTTCTTAAAATGTTTGTATTGTGATGCTGCTCCATCTGAAAAGTAGTAGACTTTCGTTGCATCTGGGCAGAGACCTTGTTTCATGTGATTCAACACATCATACATAAATCGGTGAACTGTAATCGTGTCAAGGCGTAAGTGGTCACTAATGACACTCATGCTAGCATGAGCTGTTTGGTCATCCTTCTTGTAATACACAACGAATGGATGAAGTGTTGCCTGATTATTGTTCCAATGAAAACCTTGGGCCGCATCATGAACACCAAAACTATAGTTCTCTGCCTAGTCTAGGATTATAATCGCCTCATCAGGTTTGAGTTCTTGTTTCAAATTTGAGAGATATGCAGATTGGTGCTTAGCTATATAGTGGTGGGCAGTGAGTTGGTCGGTTCTGTGAACAAGAGTTTCTATGAACTCATCCAATGACTTGCTATGGTCTTCAAGTGTTGTACGGTCTGTTGTTTGCCAATGTTTGTATGTTTGTAGTGAATTGTTTCATCAGATGGATAAAGATCACCGGGGAATCACCCCCACCTCTGGATCCACCACTGAGGAACATGAGGCAACATATCCTACTGCCCTAGATTTGATTTATAAACAAGCTGCATTAGTATAACGAAGTAGTACTTTAAACTGACAAGGGAAATTCGTGGACTTTTGTTCAACAAACCTGGTACATACATAACATACGTATGCGAGACCCATTCGCGAGTGTCAAAAGTAGCTATAATTGCGCTAGTTGTTCTCCAAGAAGGAGCTTCATAAAGAAAATGAAACTTGGCACACGAACACTACATGGGAATACCTTCAAAATAAAGCTTATTTGAAGTTTTTAGCTCGACGATTCGAAGAATAGTTAGAGCTTATGTTGTCACCCCGGCGTCGGCGTCGGCGTCAGCGTCACCGTCACGCCATGGTTAAGGTTTTTAGTCAAGCTTGTATATGGAATACTACTGACCCTACACCCACCATACTTGAACAACTTCATCTCCTAGTGATGTACATCAATAACCCCTGATCTATATTTGACCTCGACCTACATTTCCACTTGAATTGCTTAGTTAATTCCCCTTGGTTAAGGTTTTTAGTCAGGCTTGTATATGGAATACTACTGGCCCTACACCCACCATACTTGGACAACTTCATCTCCTAGTGATGTACATCAACAACCCCTGATCTATAGTTGACCTTGACCTACATTTAACCTTGAATTACTTAGTTACGGTTTTTTGTCAACCTTGGTTAAGGTTTTCACTCAAGCTTGTACATAGAATACTATTGTGCATACAGACACCATACTTGTACAAACTTTCTTATAGTGATGTACATCAATAACCCCTGATCTATATTTGACCTTGACCTACATTTCCTCTTGAATTACTTAGTTAATTATCTTTGGTTAAGATTTTTAGTCAAGCTTGTAGATGAAATACTCCTGGCCCTACACCAACCATACTTGGACAACTTCATCTCCTACTGATGTACATCAACAACCCCTGACCTATATTTGACATTGACCTACATTTAACCTTCAATTACTTAGTTAATTCCTCTTGGTTAAGGTTTTTAGTCAACCTTGGTTAAGGTTTTTAGTCAAGCTTGTAGATGGAATACTATTGTGCATACAGACACCATACTTGGACAACCTTTTCTCATAGGGATGTACATCAATAATCCCTGACCTATAATTGACCTTGACCTACATTTCCTCTTGAATTACTTAGTTAATTATCTTTGGTTAAGGTTTTTAGTCAAGCTTGTAGATGGAATAGTCCTGGCCCTACACCAACCATACTTGGACAACTTCATCTCATAGTGATGTAGATCAATAACCCCTGACCTATATTTGACCTTGACCTACATTTAACCTTGAATTACTTAGTTAATTCCCCTTGGTTAAGGTTTTTAGTCAACCTTAGGTTAAGGTTTTTAGTCAAGCTTGTAGATGGAATACTATTGTGCATACAGACACCATACTTGGATAACTTTTTCTCATAGGGATGTACATCAATAACCCCTGACCTATATTTTACCTTCACCTACATTTAACCTTGAATTAGTTTAATGTTTATAGTCAAGCTTGTATATGGAATACTCCTGGGCCTACATCAACCATACTTGGACAACTTCATCAATAATCCCTTACCTATATTTGACCTTGACCTACTTTTTCATTGGATTACTTAGTTATTTCCCCTTGGTTAAGGTTTTTAGTCAAGCTTGTATATGGAATACTCCTTGGCCTACAGCAACCATACTTGGAAAACTTCATCTCCTAGTGATGTACATCAATAACCCCTGACCTATATCTGACATTGACCTACATTTAGCCTTGAATTACTTACTTAATTTCCCTTGGTTAAGGTTTTTAGTCAACCTTGGTTAAGGTTTTTATGCAGGCCGCAGCCACCTTGTTTGTCAAGTTATGTGTACATCGACAACCCTCGTAGTCGAGCTATGCTGTTCTTCTACAGCTCTTGTTTGCAATATGCCCACATGAGGTTTTGGTCTGTTGAAAATGTGCTACAAAGTGTTTTTTCCTGATTTTAGGAGGGTGTCATGTGATAGCTAATGAACACAGAGTTCTAATATTCAGGACTTACACAGCCAGTAGGACCAGCTTTGAGAGTTGAAACAATTGGGGGTCTATATGAAGTACAAGTATCTATTTAGGTCCTTAAACATGGCTGCTACCAAAATTAAAATACATAATTCAAAAAGTTCCCTCTTGCCACAGAAAACGTTTAGCCACAGCTGGACATTGTGGAACCATATATGTATTTGGCTAACAGGAGTAAAGGACACATGCTTTTGGACCACGTTTGGACAAGGTTCACTTCTGGCTTCCAAGTGGAACACAGATGTTGCTGTGACTGGAAAAATTGGGCTTATGGAAAATGCTCAACCAAATATATTTTATATTCGACGGCACTAACCATGTTTTTACTATATCCTTGTTTCCTCTTTTGTCCCAAAATATATACACAGGCAGCCGTTTGTTCATGTCTGTGTCAGCCGTTGAAGCATATGAGACACGCCATGCAATTTTATACCTAAGAACATGTGCGATATCTCATGAAAAATATTTACAAAATTTACGATATTTTCCGTAAATGACATCAAAAGATGACAAAATATTTCATCATTCGATGTCACCAACAGAAAATATCACATTTTCTGTAAATATATTTCATGAAAAATCGCACATGTTCTTGGGTACAAAATCGCATGGCGTGTCTCGTATCTTGTCCACAGGTGAGAGGAAGGGCCCAGTCTGAGGACCAGATGGGGCAGATTCGTGCATTATTAGGCGATCATCAAATTGGCATCAGAGGAGACATAGACAAGTTGATACAAGCGCAAAACAGTAAGACAGTACTCACTATTGTTGCACTCCGCGCCAGCGTAAAATGTTTCCCATTGAAATAGGTTCCAGATTCCTGAAAAAAATCCCATTCATCTACATGCAAAATATATTGCATAAACACCTTTTTCTCTAATACTAGTTACTAGATGAGATATGTTAGCAAGAGCTGGATAGTCCCGATATTTTTTATATTGTTACCACTTTTCGTCTGTCCTTCTTCCATCCGTCCGGCATATGTCCGTCCGTCAACACTTCCTACATATTCTTCTGAACCGCTTGGCCAATGTTGACCAAACTTCACGGGTATGGTCCATGCATTACTCCTTTTCAGATTTGATAAAAATGGACGTCGTCGCATATCCGAGATGGTTGCAGTAGAAAAGTAGGTGAAATTCCTAAAAAGTATTCGCACTAACCACAAGACCGATTTCTACGACATGTCAGAAATGATCGATAGTCCTTGCTCTTTCAGATATTGTTAACATGATGACCCGGGGATCAATAATGGGCTAGGCCTGGGGGGGGATCAAGTAGAAATTTGACCAAATATGGTTATGTTATATATCAAATTGAAGGTATCAAGGAGATTTGCTTGAAAGTGTGTGTGCTTATTGGTCATGCGGCCCCTGTGTCCCAAGGTCAAGGCCAAATGACTTAGAAGTTTGCGTTATTATAAAATATGCGTTAAAGTTTTTACATATCTTATATCTCCACAATTGTGACTCCAATTTACTTCCAACTTCCAATACTTTTCATCATCCATATTTTCATTCCATAGCCTGCCCATGTGGTCCACATACCGAAGGTCAAGGTCAAATGACTTTGAAATATGTGTTAAAGTTTTTACATACCTTATATCTCCACAACACTTACTACGATTAACTTCCAACATCCAATACTTCTTATTCATCATCCATATTTTCATTCTATTGCCTGCCCATGCGGTCCATATGCCCAAGGTCAAGGTCAAATGACTTTGAAATTTGTGTTAAAGTTTTTACATACCTTATATCTCCACAACACTTACTCTGATTTACTTTAAACTTCAAATAATTCTTTATTATCATCCATATTTTCATTCTATAGCCCGCCCATGCGGCCCACATGCCTAAGATCAAGGTCAAATGACTTTAAAATTTGCGTTAAAGCTTTTACATACCTTATATCTCCACAACCCTTAATTGAAACTTCAAATAAATACACTCTGAAACCATCAAATGCCTCGGCGGGCTCGACATGCAGGCCGCGGCCATCTGGTGTTTACATTTATGGTAACCGATTATTCGTCAAAACGAAAGAATTATGAGATTAAAGCCGCCTATGCAATCAAGAGCCACGTGTAACTCATTTGCTGCGGTAAATTTCATAATTCCATTAGAAAGATATTAAAGGAAATCTACTGTAAACACATCTCAAAAACATGACACCATGCCGTTAGGAAACGCGTGATCCCACACCTTTGTCATTCTAAATGGTATTATAACGTTTGTATGGTCGTAATCTATAATTGTTCAGCGGTTTGTGTATTTATGATTACTAATTTGCCACGCGTAACTTTTATTGCGTTTACCGATAAAATAAATTAAGGCATGAATCCTTCCACACCGAATTTGCTGTGGAAGGTTCAGTGTATAAAGTGGCTGTTCGCGCTTCCACGGTGAAGGGAGCGACCCAGTAAGGATTGAAACCGTGGAATACCTTGCTCTACAATCACATGGGAAATATGTTTCCTTAACCTATATAAATATGCCACAAATACACCTCAAACATATCAGTGTATGCTCTCGTTTCGTAATCAGAATTTGTATAACCTGTTTTACATACCGGTGTAGACCCTGATCTTTATTATTATCCGCCCCTTTTGGGATACTTGTATATTTTACTAAAATGCCACACAAATATGCCACAAATTTATACACCCGCAAACGTAGACTACCAGTGTGTACATAGGCTTACCGCCTCAAACGTTATATAATCTATCCGTATGTATCAGTGTAGACCCTGATCCATGTCCCCTCCCGCTCCTTTGGAGATGTATGCATGTGTCATGCAGCGTGTATAATGAAACTGTGACGGTGATCAGAACCTACGCTGGTTGCAACTATCTTGACATTTCCTCGGGTAAACAAATTTTCCTGGTTAATTTAATTCACTTTCTGGTTTACACGCATATAACTCGGTTGAAATATACAGACACAATCAGTGTTTTATTAGGCAGGTGCCATAAACCTGTCAGTGGAATTGATTGCTATAGTCCGTTGTAGTATGTTAAATATAATTCGTTAGTCAGATTATTTTGGGGATTAGGTACACTATATATTTTTGAAATGTAAATTAGACGAGGAATCCGAAAATCGATGTTGTGATTTGCGGAAATAACTTTTTACACCTCGATTTTGAATTTCAAAATGGCCGCCATAAACAAAATTTGTTTTTCTCATTATGTCGCTTTTATACGAGATACTTTCTCCAAATAAATTGCGAATTTCAGATTTTCAATCAATCTATATCCGATTAATATACTTTTAAATTGAAACATAAAACTTATGAAATTACCTACCCGTATATGAATCCTAATTGTATAAGGTTTGGCACAGTCCCGGTTCACTAAATGTGCTTGTAAACTAAGCATGCAGCTGCTAATTATGCACATGCTATACTGCGATCATTGCAGACCCAAATCAATCTGCGTGTGCGTACATACTGATATAGGTCGCATAACCCCAAATGCACCCATTATGATTTAACTAGCGTTGTTATTACAATACTTAGTTATTTATTGATAGTACAACGTTTCACGTTACGACGTTAGCGTTGTTAAATACATGCGGCTCAATATCCGTATGGTGGGAACTTTACATTCACGTGCCACCTTATGACGCGGCAAGAAATTAACATATCGAGATGTATTTAAATTAATATTAGTTGCTATATCGACTAACCCTCCATTACTGTGTATATGTCAGTATATGTTTTACCACGCGAGCGGGATTCTGCACATATTGTTAGGTAATTGTTTTTCTCATAATGTCGCTTTTATACGAGATATGTAGAAAGGACCGTTGGTTGTTCGTCCACATGTTGAGACTTATACATGTATGCTTGATGTCATACAGGAACATTTCCAAGACGGCAATTTTGCACATATCAACCAATGACTCACGCACGTTGCACGTGCTACCGATGTAAGATATCACAAGCAATGCTGTAATGTTTACTACATCCTAAGAGAAGCTGAAAATGAAAGTAACCAAGAAAGACCCAATAACTCGTGGAAAAACGCATGACCAATTGTGTGACTAAATTGAATTGACAAGAGAAGGAGATATTATCGAAGGCAGATATTGAAATCACTTACTTTAACTCATTAGGTGTCGAACAAGTGGAGAAACAATGTCCTAAATACAACATAAAATGGCTCAAATAGTTATGCATGTGTGCCCATTTTAATGTGTACTCCAAAAGGACAGACGGAAGTCTGCCGTTTTCTATTCTATGCCAGGCGAACGTATGTCTAGATTCATAAGCAGAATTGTTGATCAAAGTATTCCTGGCACCAGCACCACTGACGACGTGCCTGTTGAAATTCATTCACTGATCAGGTGGGTTATTGTGGGCACCCTCCGTGTATTGGAAAATGTAGCACGGACACATATGGTTGACAGAACTGTGCTCCCAACACGCCGAAGCATTATGTATGGTATTAAAGCTGATAGGCAGCTACATCATAAACTAACTAATGATTGCGTTCCAGAGAGGTAGCGGGCTCAAAAGTCCACACGTTCTTGGATTAGGATTGGCTGTCTGGCATATAACCTGGAGCAAGAAGGTTATCGATCTTCTACATGCAAATAACTGCTGTATACCACACGGCCGGGTACTCAATCTCGAAACATCACTTGCAAAGGCTGTGGTTGATAACATTAACCCGTTTGGTGGACTGTATATACCACTGTTTATTACGAAAGATATATTTGTGTGTTTTGCTGTTTTGTGTGTTTTGCTGACTTTCCGGAAGACACACTTGGTGGTAAAAGAACTACACATGATACAAGTACCGTGATATTTCAGACAGACAGTGATCAGGGGATCCGATCACGCTACCTGTGTGCATACCGGATGTAAGTAGCATAATGGTAACCCCGTACCACACACCAATCGTACCGTGTAATAAGCATAAACCACCGTGACAGTCGCCGTCTTCACCAGATGCTGACATACTTTGTTCAAAGTCAGTGCTGCTGGTATTGATGACGCCAAAAAGGTTTCATTGGCTTATCTCTTACATATAATTTCGAATCGTGTGAGTAACGAATGCGCACCTGGTCGGATTCCTGGCTGAGCAGGATACTTTTTATCATTCTCTGGAGCTCGATAATTGACACGAATTGGGGCCATGCCTATGTTGTCGGAATTAGCACACGACTGATCAACTCTAATGAAACAATTAGTTGTTGGAAAAGATCATCCATCTGTGGTCTCATGTGATATGGCCCTGTCGAAAAGATAGTAAAGATCATTGATTCGAACCTCCAATATAAAGAAACAGGTTATCACGGCTGGGAGAGTTGCACGTCGTTATGGCGTAGAATCTTCTATTTAAAACTCTGTACTCGATAATGCATGTCTATAAGCAGATGTGTATGGACCAGCAACTACAAGACAACTCTTGAAAGTTCAAGGAAATTCTCTCTATCACCTGACCATCATACGTATGCCCCTCAAGAATAAGTACCCCAAGTATTGAAGATGTAGACATCGGGAAATAGGAAACAGACTACAGTATATGTATTTAAATCGATTGATTAAAGGAAACACAATATATGCATGGACGGCTAATAATACTAACACAGTCGAGCAGGGATGTTTATATGAGGAAGGCCATTGGAGAGTATGGGTTTACACTGACTCCAAGGTCACTCTTTCACCAAGTGGATCAGCACTCACATACAATGGCAACTCGAAGTTGATACACGCACCTCAAGAGATGCCAACTAACGTGAAATTGCCTTTTCCGATGGAATGATAACTGTACAAAAGCTGTAAATGTAATTGGCAAACATACAGACAGTCGAAGATCTCAGCAAATGTTTCATCAATAGACTAATGCAAGACGTGGTAAACTTTTATACATGTATATACAAGGAATATTACATGAAGACTGCAACCATAGATATTAGGAACAAATGACAGCCACATGTACAGATGTAGCTCGACTGTGATTCTGTCTCAGATCTAACATTCGACACGTTGGCTGAATTTGTTTTCCGGGCCTATCTTCCTAAGGGTATCATACTTTACCCTCATACCCGAGCAGACCGGAATATGAGGACAAGCTACATTTGCTCAGCAGGTACACATTGCTCATGTTGGACATGTATATTATCAGGACATTGATGTTTCCATACATCCACACACATCAGACGTTTGCCCAGTGCATATAGTAATTATTAAAATGGTCAAATAACCGTCACGCCGCGTTAACATGCAGATATCGTTGTATGCTGGTAAGTGTAGTACAGAACGAAGAATGATGAAGATACTCATCTTGAGAATGCCATTCCATCTGATGTTGACGGTGATTCTGATGAAAGAACCATTGCCGAACAACATAAGCGACTGTGACAGTAACGTTTACAGTGTATACATTTGTATGTAGTGTTAAATCTGCACCCGAAGAGATATTATCGGAACACTTGAGCAACTGATGTATTAGGAAATACAGTATCGGAACACGTGAACAACTGATGTATTATTTGATTGGCTATATAGTCTACATTCATATATGCTGTTGTGAGCATTTAACAATATATCTAATAAATGATATAACCAGTTTTGCATGTTATGTGAGGTACATATGTATCCTAAAACATCACATACCAAGGGTAATTGAAGATAGTATATCATTTGTCATGTGTTACCTTCTAAGGGACACGTTTTCTTCATGTGCATACATGTATATACTTATTGTATACGTATATGTGCGATTATACATTTCACAGTATGTATATTTGTATAATAAATACACGTATAGTATGTTGTAGTTACAATGGATATGTACATTGTAAAAACATATAATCAAATTCCTCAACCATAGTTCAACTGATATGCCCACACTTACGTATATGTATAACGTGGCGGCCATCTTGAAAATCGCGGCTATTTTACAAACTTCTCTCTCTTATATTATATGTGACTTCCTGATAAAGTATTAATCACTACAAGTATACGATTTTCACATTTAAACCAATAATATATGTTACTTAAGTGCGGATATATAGCAAAACTAGGTAAAATATGGATGGAGGTAGACAACTTTATTTCCGCAAATCGCAACATCGATTTTCTGATTCCTCGTTCAATTTCCATTTACAAAATGTATAGAGCAACAAATCCCCAAGAAAATCCGACGAAAATACATAACAAGACGGACTACTACATGAAAACAAATATAATTGTATTGCAATGACCAAATTGCCAATGTACATGTGTACAGTTTTACCAGTGTCCGCACTGTGAGCCACAAATCATTAATGACACACGTCTGTCTGTCTGTTTGTCATTTCCAAATCTAATCAGAGCCTACATACCGGTGGTTCGTCACTGCATTGATACTAATGCGTCTGGTGATAAATATGCAGATTAATTTACACGCATGTATAAGTTGATCACGACATACATAGTTTGCATTGTAGTAGCGAACATATATGTGTTGATATATGATTGTTATATATAATAAATCAGGAAATACAATGTTTGCCATTTATTCCGGAAATGTATGTAGGAAGCTCTGTGTAGCGTCTGTACAAATAGCACACTGACTTCTGTAGCCTGATAACAATATATATATGGGTTGTTAGAGGCAAGACAAGTGTTTCATTGATGGAATGGCGAACAGTGCAGCTCCTGATCAGATTGCGGATACACGGCCCGATCTGGATCTCCACTGGTCGCAAAACCCATAAGCCCCATTTGTACAATCACAGCAACATAATGCCTTGCACAGCGTACATTAGTGTACAAGGTCGTTTTTGTCATGTGCCAATTTTTTCTTTCTCTTATCACAGCACAGGATTACTAGTAAAATCACAATTATAATTGAGATAAAGAATTAGCGTGGCACGAGAAAATGTACATCTTTCAATCTGCGACCAGCGTCTGTATGGGTTGACCACAGCGCACACTCTATGTGAGCCACAAATAATTAATGACACACGTCTGTTTGTTTTTCGTTTCCAAATCCATGTTGATGGGTGCAACGGCAGTCGTGATATACAGTGTGTCCCACTTGGTACATGGATATCCGCGCAGTCTGGTCAGAGCCTACACACCGGTCGTTCGTTGGTACTAATGTGCCGGATGAAAAAGGCCCAGAGTAAACTACACAAATCAGTTGACCAATACATACATAGTTTGCAATTTATTCCGTGAATATATATATGTATGTGGCTGGCACATGATCAGATGATTGTTATAGTAAATCGGGAATTACATGTAGTGATTGTCATTTGTACTGTGTATATAAATGTGATTGATTCATGTACATTATATTATTGTAGATGCTCATGATATTGATATTGTGGGTATATACATGTATAATATTGTTTTAGTTGATTAGTATATACACTGATCCTCATTTATTTGTGAATATATAAATATAATTGATAAATGCATATAATTGTTTTCGATGTGTTTGTACCCTCTCAAATTTACCAGTTGATCAGGAGCTACGGTGGTCACTGAACCAACCAGGTTAATGCCGAAATGCAACATACTGAAATATCTGCGCAGTCAGATAATGGCATACACTGTTCCTTGAGTTGTGAAAACATCAGCGGTATATGTATAATGATACGTCAACGTTAGCTGATCAGAATCTGCATTACCGGTATTAAAATAAATCAATTGCACCCGTTTTGTGTAGCAATATACACTTTACTGTACTGGCTAACGCATTGATCAGGTCTACTATCCTGTTCATGCATTAGAGTATCAGTTTGTTTTGGTCATGTGTCTAGCTTGGGCTTTACACATTACACAATTACATGTAACAAGTAAATATGGCAGGTGAAATTCAGATTAGGGTTTCACGATAAATTGAACTACTGTAAATTTCTGACCAGCATAAACGTGTCAATCCACATGTAATAATTTGATGTTTACACAGTGAACACTCTGATCAGCCACATATTGTTTATTTCACTCAAAAGTGTACAGGAAAATGATAACGACATTTGTGTAACTAATTGTATTTGATTGGCGTATTTCTCCTATTCATCCACGCAAATAACGTGTGCAATTTAATGCATTTATCCCCGAAAACATTACAATGTGAAATAGTGTTCGCTCATGTATAACTGGTACATGTTTCCTTAACTTCCCAGAAAATAAACGTGTATGTGGAATATTATGGAAATAATTACGTGTGTAATCTTGTCAACACAGAAATAAACAAGTCTCTGATAATCGCTAAGGTCACATTATTTTTGTGACAAATTTAATTTGTATTCGTCAGTGAAAAGGAAACGTGTCCAGTAAAATAAAATTGCAACAGGTCAATTCACTAATATCGATTATAACAAATTATATTTGATCAACGTAACTATGCATCCATTGTATCTTCGTAAAGAATGCTATGTAACATGTTTGTCCTTCGAGGTGTATGTGGGCCATGTTTGCTGTATGTACCTGAACAAAATGTACATATAGAAATCTCCACCGTCAATAATGGAAGGATTTACAATATATATCTGATCAGTGACGTTCAATGTGTTCAAGTTAACGCAGGAAATCAAAATATCTCTGGCGATGTCCTTTTTTTGTTCACGGACAAACATACATGAAAACATGTCGTAGATATATCAGCATCATAAATCAACGTGTATCGGAAATTAATTATTTTCATTTTTGTCCGTGAAAAAGAAATGTGGTTATCCGAGACATGTTTCTTCTGTGCAATGCTTTATTTATCAGATTATGCATGTTAGTTCCACAGTTAAATATTCCATTTACATGAATACATTTATTTTCAACGAAAATTAAAAAAACATATAACAGTTCAACCTGAACTGACAAATACTTCATATACATGTAGTATTCTTTTCTGGGATAAATGCATTAAATTGCACATATTATTTGTGTGGACGAATAGGAGAAATAGATGCATTCAAATACAAATGGCTATATATAATGAACAGTGTGGTCCTCATTTCCTTGACACCGTAACTAAGCAGAGTATACACCGTGTAACCATTCAATTATTGTATGTACTGTAGCATAGATTGACATGCTTACATAATCTGTGCATTGCATACATGTGGCTGTGACTGGAGAAGTGGGGCTAATGCGATTTGTGACAAGTGTACCTCCTGACCAAACAGCAGACTCTTGTAGCCTGATAACGATCTATATTGCTCGACTCGTGTATCATCGATGGAATGGCGAACAGTGCCGATCCTGATCAGACTGCGGATACACCGGCTGATCTGGATATACACTGATCGCAAAGCCATAAGCCCAATTTCTCCAGTCACATCCACATATGAACATTCTATAAGTATATTCTTCGAACAGTGTATATCCTGATAATCTGGACATGAATATCTAACAGTTACATTCGCGGACTAAATAGAGAACAATAATCATTTTATTCAGATCTATTAATATACGCATGTACATTCATGGATTCCTGGACTAAATGGAGAACATTGTTAATGTATATCCCGATAGCAATCATGTATCAAACAGGTATATATTCACAGAATAAATTGAAAACTATGCATGCCTTGATATTATGATATACATGTGTACAATTTGTTCTGCCCATTTTCATCAGACTCATTACCAGCGTATAGGCTCTGTCTGATCAGATTGCGCAGATATTGGCACACACTGTATATTCTGGTTATGCTTGCAACCATCATGAACGCAACATGAATTTGGAAATTTACAGATGTGTGTCATTAATGATGGTTGGCCTTGATCAACCTGTACATATGTACAATGACAGTTTGGTTGTTCCAATACAAGTATTTTATTTCTTCACCTGGCACTGACAGGTTTATGATACCGGCATAAACACATAATCTCACCTGAGTGTGTCCAAATATTGAACTGATGTAAGCAAACGAGAAAGTGAAGTTAACCTGGGAAACTTGTATACTTGTGAAAATTACAGTTATAACCAGCATAGGTTCTGATCACCGTCTTCATTTCCATTGTGGTCGCTGTAACATTGGCAGCAATACACAATCCGAAATGAACTCAACTAAAATACTGTAGTCATGTACTTATCGCCTGTACATATACACATTACACAATTTAGCATACATGTATACATCTCCAAAGAAGCGGGAGGGGAGATGGATCAGGTTCTAAATTGACATATTCTGATAGGATATATCAGAGATATGTAACGTCTGATGAGGTATACCAATGCACACACTGTTAGTCTACGTTTGATGGTGTATTTGTAGCATATTTGTGGGGCATTTTAGTATAATATTCAAGTATCCCAAAAAGGGCGGAAAATAATATAGATCAGGGTCTACACTGATACGTGAAATATGTTATACAAAGTCTGATAACATTATGAGATGCACACTGTGAAATGTTTGAGGGTGTATTTTTTTTTTTTTTTATGTTCTAAACTATATTTGTACGCATTTCCCATATGCGTTGATGATTTTTACAGGATCTGACAATGGCACGATTTGCATTAATCGAAAATATGGCCAACTTAACTATTTGTTTCACTACATATGTCAATTATGTGATGAGTTTTGTGTCAATATATGATTTACACTACTATCTGACACTAACTAGGGTGTATTTGTAGTATATTTATCTGTATATAGACTGTATTTGGGTGTATTTGAGTGTATTTGGGTGTTTCGTGTGACCCGGCACTTTGTGGACTAAACGACACATGCCTCTTTTAAAGGTACATGCCTTTAGGCGCATGTTCTTTCTATCGGAGACATCATCTGAGCCATTTTCTAGCAAAATAAACATTCACTTACCATTAGCCCACGCATTGATTGGCATTATTATACATTTTATATCGGACATAGTATTTCCACACTGATGTCAGGGGCGATAACCGTGTTTCCTTAACATGTTAACAGATATTACTATTTATTCTCTGTAGTTATGTGTTGATGTGTAATGATCAAACTTAATAATCTGTCTATAATATTATTTTTTCATGTGCGGCATTTAATTAGTATAAATAACTAAAACATATCATGCCTCATTTGCATATGAAAATAGCCTGATACCACCGCGCGTCACTATCAGTAAAATAAATATTACTAAATGATTATATCTGTATAGCGGGCACTCGTAAGTTTTAGAACAGGTGGAATAGCGACACAATTATACACTTATTTATTTAATTCCTATAAAGAACATTTTGTGCCTACGGAGTGGGCATGTACCTTTAAGTCATAACTGATTTTACTCAACGGAAGCGGTACTAGTGTACCGGTTCCCGGCTCGCTAATTCATTAATTGTAACGCGCACGTAGACCGGGACCCTGCTGGTCATTCATTACTTCAACATCCTATCAGCTACAGTCATCAAACTTTATACATACCTTTACCATGATATGTAGACGAACATAGGACTATTGAACAATATTATCGGGTCTCAGGGTCAAGGTCAAACTCTATTTTTTAAATAAACACTTTCAATGTTAAGTTTTCGTGTTACGATCATTACTTCAACACCATCATTCATCAAACGTTATGCATACCTTTACTATGATATGTAGATGAATATACGATTATTAATTTTTTTTTATCAGGGCCCCCTGGTCTAGGTCAAGGCGGAACAAGGCGAGACATTTGATTCCGCGGAATTATTGTTTTTTTTGTAAATATTCAGTTCTGATTTTGGGATTTCCCCCCTATTTGTACAGGTAATATATGAGATTTATTACTAAATAAACCAATTGGCCCGGCCTTAAATGACCTTAGCTGTTGATAGGCTGTTAAACCCCAACATAAACAAACAAACTGATCAGTATCTGCACTGTTCACCATTCCATCGATGATACACGAGTCAAGCAATATAGATCGTTATCAGGCTACAGGAGTCTGCTGTTTGGTCAGGAGCGGCACTTGTCACAAATCGCATTAGCCCCATTTCTCAAGTTACAGCCACATATGCATATACAACCTACATGTATGCTCAATATCATTTTAGTCAAACGAAGTTTAGTGAAATGGGCCCCAGTTGGGCCATATATGTGGAAAGAAACTTGGAACTTAGTGTAGATACTTATCAGAATGTGTTTTTTTGTTTACATGCCAGGGTTATCAATTTGACATATTGATGTATATTTACCGTAGTTATAACCTTGTATTGTTCTGACTGATTTATGGATATATGATCAGAACCCCGTCACAGAGACAACCCCCAACCACCCCTCCCACACCCACCCATGTGATATGCATCGTGTGAGAAAACAGATTTTATTAAATTTCTCTCAAAACTAAGAGAATACAGCCTTAATTTATGTTAACGAAAATAAAATTGGAAACATCCATCCATGCTTCGTGTAGATTGCCAGATGTTTAGTGTAGATCCTTATCAGTATATACGCCTTCTTTACATGCCAATGTTAAACTTAAATGCATACGTTGTCAAGCTGGCTACTGTGTGTGATCCATATCATTTACACACTAACAAAGTGTTCAGCACGGCCCAGTTGTTAAGAGTTCTGATTATTCCAGTCTGTAGTCGAGAGAGTGTAGATAAATAAGTGATATTGTAAAATTGTTATGCCCCTGCCACCGAATGGTGAGGGGGGGGGGGGGGCATATATTGTTACCGGCGTCCGTTCCGAAACCTTAACGCTCGGGTAAATGGCTTATTATTTCTGTTTCCTTGCTCGGATGTGTTTCACATTTCACACACACATTGACAAATCCACATTGGTCCCGCTCCCGCTAAGCCCAGGATCAACGTCACAGACTTGGTGCGTTCAGCATGTTTCGTTTTCAAATGTGCCCTCGGTTATTTTGTCTAAACTGTTTTTTGATCTACATTATTTTCTAAGCCTATCCATTTTTCTGTTGTCGAAAGTCCATCATATTGATTTTATTTTGCAAAAAAGAAAAATGTGAATTTGACATTTACACATTTAACTAGAATCTAAAAATGAACCAGTCAGTGGCAACCAAAATCTGAATGTAAACTTCATGTTAGGGTCAAGTTGCGCGAACGGTAATATTTAATTTTCTAATCCTACTAAAATGATAGTGGGTGGTGGTCGGGCGATTGAGACGGCGTAAATTAACGGTGTGGGTTCCTCCTTATAGGAATCACGATTTGCCTGGTTTGGCCCTCAGGTACATTTTAACTCGACTATTCGAAGAATAGTTAGAGCTTATGTAGTCACCCCGGCATCGGCCGTCACGCCTTGGTTAAGGTTTTTAGTCAAGCTTGTATATGGAATACTCCTGGCCCTACACCCACCATACTGGGACAACTTCATCTCTTAGTGATGTACATCAACAACCCCTGACCTATATTTGACCTTGACCTACATTTAACCTTGAATTACTTAGTTAATTGCCCTTGGTTAAGGTTTCTACTCAAACTTGGTTAAGGTTTATAGTCAAGCTTGTATATGGAATACTCCTGGGCCTACAGCAACCATACTTGGACAACGTCATCTCCTACTGATGTACATCAATAATCCCTGACCTATGTTTGACCTTGACCTACTTTTACCCTTGGATTACTTAGTTAGTTCCCCTTGGTTAAGTTTTTTGTCAAGCTTGTATATGGAATACTCCTGGGCCTACATCAACCATACTTGGAAAACTTCATCTCCTAGTGATGTACATCAATAACCCCTGACCTATATCTGACATTGACCTACATTTAACCTTGAATTACTTAGTTAATTTTCCTTGGTTAAGGTTTTTAGTCAACCTTGGTTAAGGTTTTTATGCGGGCCGCTGCCACCTTCTTTGTCAAGCTATGTGTACATCGACAACCCTCGTAGTCGAGCTATGCTGTTCTCCTACAGCTCTTGTTATCTTTGGCTCTTTAGTTACCTGGGAGTTGAATTGGGTTATTGTCCATTATAACAGTAGTAAGATTATTACTGATCATACTACTTTTGGGAGGGGCCAAGTGATTCTGGTGTGGCGAGGACCTGGCATCAGATCAGGATTATTCTGATTGCAGGGCTGAATATATAGTTTCGTTATTGTAAATATTCAGTTCTGATTTTGGGATTTTCCCCCCATTTGTACATGTACTTGAAAATGTACATGTACTTGTACAGGTAATATATGGGATTTAGTAATAAACCCATTGACCCTACCTTAAATGACCTTAGCTGTTGATATGCCGTTAAACTTCAACAAACAAACAAACAAACAAACTGAAATGATAAAATTAATTTCAGAATTACACGTTTGTTTTACTTTTACAAATCTCAGAGCTTCCGATAAGGTACTTATTGGCGTATTTTACGCGCCTATTTTAGCAGAATACGCATTCATTATCAAAAGTGGGAGTACAAAACACTCATAGCAATGTGAAAATACTCATTGATTTTCAAATTGAGTAGTGGAAATACTGTAATAAATTTGAAAAAAAGTGTTTCCTTTTTGCTGCTTGAATAAGTGAATTTTTAATTTGTTTTTTTTTATCAATAATACATTTAAAAGTAAAATACACATCTGGGGGTATAATTCTCCTTACCCTTATCTTGAGCTCTGAATACATGTACATGTACTAACATTTCTTTCAATTGAAAAATACAGAAAATATGTCAAAATTAACAGCTAAAGTGTGAATCAGATCTGATTCGCCACTCTGCAGGAGTAACTATGGGTATATACGATACAGGAGAGTTCTGCAGAGTTACTTCCCGCAACTATATAAGCCGTTTACCCGCCAAACAGGGGACTTGGTAAACTGCCAAATAATGGCTCTGGTTACTTGCCAAATACTGGCCCTGTTTATTTTGAAACAAATATTGATACATGTATATTGTTTTTGTCACAGGTGTCCGTACGTACACTGTATGTCCGTCCGTCATGTTTCTTTCGATTTTTTATTCAACCCCCGGTCATGGATTATCTCTACATTTTCGACTTAGAATTTCCAATTTTGCCTGGTAAAAAGCAAAATTGTTTAACTGTAATAGCTAGGTACATGCATTTGAATTTTGGTGTGTACCTTCCTCATGGTGCATAGATGCGCAAAGTGAATTTTGATTTCTTGTTCCACCCCCGGTCATGGATTATCTCCCCTGTTTTGACTAAGCATTTGGGAAAAGTGGGTATATTATGATGGCGTGCGATCGACTGTGCTCTAGTTTTATGTACTTTTTAAAGAAACATTAATACATGTATCAGTGATTCTATATTTTATGTACATCTGGTGTCCCGGTGTAATTTACTGACAAATCACACAATTTATAAAGAATATATTTTTTTGTTTAGTAAAGAAACTATGTATAATACCAATCAATTAAGAAAACAGTATTTACACTTCTTGTTATGTGTGTTTAGTTATTATTTTCTGTTGTTGCCATACGTGTGGTGCACCAACTGGGCATGTTCCGGTCATCAACCAGCACAGTTTATAAGCCCGTAATTCTCAAATCTTGTCCATTTGTACTTTATTATACATTGCATCTGGATTAAAATACTTTAACATTTACATTAAACTTATTCTGCAATAAATTTGCCTTTTGTTGTAAAAAATACTGACGTTAATGTATCTATCCCGCGAAATTGAATCATTACCATTACGCTGAACAAAAAATGTAAAATCAGAGTAACCTCCCTTTCCGACTCTCAGCTACTATAATGCAATGAACACTGTTCATAAATAAACATGGTGGTAACACAACTTCAGTCATTGCCGAGAACGAGGCCGGTCTTTATTTTGAATTGTAAGGTTACCGGTACACATTAGATTCATCATTACCGTTCGGGGTTTATATGTATGTAGGTCGGCAGAAACCAAAATGGGTTGATAGATACACTTTCAACTTTGCATATTCTACCTTCATTATGTGTTGTATACAAAGGGGTGAATAAATGGAGTTTTTAAAGAAAAAATAATTTCCGTTACGGTCATTTCCATTACAAAATTGTGTAACGGAAATGACAATCATGTAACGGTAATGATAAATTACCAAACTAACCATTCAGTTCATGCGTGGCAGGTGGGAGCACGCGATGGGTAATTTAACGATCGGGTTTATCCTTACCGTAATCCCGACTGGAGACATGGTTTGTCCCTCACATACGTCTTTGGCATTTTGTATGTGACAGTTAAATCTGGTTATAAAATTAATTATGGTTATAAAATTAATTATGTGAGTATTACGATATTCGTAATCCTATTTTAAGGGAAGGGGCCAAATGACGTTGGTGTGGTATGGACCTGGCACCAGGTCAGGTTATTTTAATTTCAGGGCTGAATATATTTGTTCTCGATGTAAATATTCCGTTCTGATTTTGGGATTTTCCTCCCAATGCAGCAGGTTAAAATGGGATCGAACCCGTTTGCCCGGCCTTACATGACCTTAGCTGTATAGGCCGTTAAACACTAATAAACAAACAAAAACAAACATGCGTCAATTAGATCTTACCGTAATCCCGACTGGAGACATGGTGTGGCCCTCACATACGTCTTTGGCATTTTGTATGTGACAGTTGAATCTGGTTATAACATTAATTATGGTTATAAAATTAATTATGTGAGTATTACGATATTCGTAATCCTATTTTAAGGGAAGGGTCCAAATGACGTTGGTGTGGTATGGACCTGGCACCAGGTCAGGTTATTTTAATTTCAGGGCTGAATATATTTGTTCTCGATGTAAATATTCCGTTCTGATTTTGGGATTTTCCCCCCAATGCAGCAGGTTAAAATGGGATCGAACCCGTTTGCCCGGCCTTACATGACCTTAGCTGTTGATACGCCGTTAAACACTAATAAACAAACAAAAACAAACATGCGTCAATTAGATCTAAACCTGGTCCCATTAGTTGTCGGTCCGTAATTGCACATTTATTCAGACCTACAACATTTATATATATATCGGGATTTAATTAGTAAAAGCTCTGAAACAACAAAAAACAGTCACAGCTTCGATGAGTGTGGGTTTCTATTGGCAATCACAGTAACAGTGAGCATTAACTTGAAGTTATATTGTACAGTATATGTTTGTTAAATATGTTTGTTATATATGCTGTATTAGTATTTTATTTCCGTTACGCCCATATTTTTGGAGGCTGCGCTATTAATTAAATGTAGCTTTATAACGATGTTTGGTACATGTGGTAAAAAACGGCATTCTGTCACATGCCGGGCTATTTCGTTTTGTTTAACTTTACTGATTCATGTTAAATACATGTTGTTGGGTTGCCATAAATGAGAAATTTCACGGCTTGCTACTAAATTGCTCTCTTTCAAACAAATACAATTAGCTTACCATATTCTTGACATTTGTATGCCCCCGCCACCGAATGGTGAGGGGGCATATAGTCAGTGTCAAAATGTGAACCTGCTGGAATTTTTGCTATTGTCTTCGGAAATGTGTTTTTATGACAGAATATGTGACATAGTACAAAAAACAAATTGGTACCATTTTTTCGATCACGTGCGTCGGCCATCTTGAATTTTAAAATGGCCGCCATTCAAGACACATGTACTCTTTTTATCAAGATAATAAGCCTATTTTCGACCACAAGTTAGACAAATTATTTATGAGATATATCTAAAAAATGAAATAGTGATTCAATAACAGATATGTGTGCCATTTTAAAATTCAAAATGGCCGCCAAAACATTACATTGTATGTTATTTTCAATTGAATACGAACAATTTCACTGTTAAAATGGATAATTATCAACAGGATCATGCAGTAAATGAAATGTGTCATTTGAACATATATTACTATGTGATGTAATGAAATTAAAGTGTTGTTTATAGAGATTTGTATTTCAAAATGGCCACCGTTACAATCAAACAATTATGTCAGTAAGATAATAGCAACGGTTTGGACTATAAATGTGGCTGGTTATGTACGATATTGATTGAAAACATATATTTCTTTATATATATATTAGCCACGTTTTCATGTAATAATACGTATGCCTGTCATTTTAAAATTCAAGATGGCCGCCATATTTAGCATATTTTGATGTGTTCCAATTGGGTACCTGTCATTTACATAAGCAATGCAATTATTTATTAAAACAGGCAGAACATGATACTAGTAGAAAGTGTGTGTATGAATATGCAATATTAACATTGATATCTACTTTGCTGTCGTTTGAACATTTATAGTGTTTGTATCCTGTAAAGCAATGGCCTACGTTGCCCCACAAACCCATACTTGATGGACTTTAAATTGTATAGCGAATGATTTATAAAAGGATAACTGTTTTCTTGATTCAGATTTATTGTTAGGCTGGTGTACCTTTTCATATCAATTCATGTTGACAAAGTCGATGAGTCATGGATGTCGCGAACATTTACATTACTTCCTATTAGTTATAATTGGCCCATGGGTAAACTACCAGTACATTTATTTATTTATTTTATGATGTTTAACGGCCTGTCAACAGCTATGTGTCATTTTAGGAAGGGATTGAATCCCATAGTTCACATGTATGGATGGTTGGGGGTGGGTGGGATTCATGTGAAACGTTCCAAATGAATATTGGCTGTGCTGTTAGTTTTGCATGTTGTTAGTTGGAAGCATACAAAGAGTAATTTAACAACGGGGTTCATCCTCACCGGAATCCCAAAATCCTTGATTTGGACCTCATTTATACTCTTGGGTTTCTGATATGTGAAAGTTTAAACCGGTTATACCAACTATAAGACTAATAACATTAGTAATAATCCTATTTGTTAGGGTATGGGGCTAAGTAACCCTGACATGCTGAGGACCTGGCACCGGATCGGGTTATTCTAATTTCAGGGCTGAATATTTATTTTATGTAACTAGTGTGTTCTGACTTTAGGATCCCCCTCCAGCACACGGTTTATTTAATGGGATGATGTTGTTTACAGCTTCTATTCAGAAATAATTTCACTTTTCATTTCGTTTTGAGACTACTAAACCTGCTAACTTAATATATAAGCATTATATATATATGTATATGCCCAACATTAACTCCTTATGTAATCCTGTGGCATATGTACACAATTGTATAATCGACTGTAGTGGAATGTTACACTGAGTTGTCGCAATTTCGGTGACAGCTCTGTAGATGGCATCAACATATTTGGGCATACATTGAGATATTGCATTAATATATTTCCTGATATGTTAGTCATGGTTCTTTTTCAAGCACCCTGTGCCACCAACCTACTATGTTATGGAAGAAACTGTCCTCTTCTCGGCGACGACCTTATTTTACAGCAATTGCTCGCTAGTCATGTGGCCATGTATACATGTTGTCCATGTAGAACTTGTTAATTCATCCTGGTGCCATATGTATATTACACAGATCATCATTTAGCCAAATACACGTTTGCACACCTTTATTACAGTGACAGTGGCGTATTCATGTGCTCATGTACACATGAACTGTGAATATATTTGGACGATCTTGTTTTGACAACTTGTCTTTTTAAAATGTGATATATTGACGGTTCCGTCATGTGATCGTGTCACATGACACCAGTTTGCAACTGATATATCTTTGATTATTTAATTATTAAATGGCCATTGTTATTGTGTTAGCATCTTCAAATAGTCCACTTCAAACATTTACTGTGAGTCTCTACTTCGCATTGTCCCCGGCTGTCCAATTGAACAAACCGTACATGTATATACCCTTGGTCAAGCTCCTCCTACTGATGATCAGCGCCATCTGAAAACGCCATCAGCAACCAATATTATTTAAGGGACTAGGGAGTATCAAGAATAACATCCAATGGGACTCAAGTAGAATCATGCATTTGGTAATATCACCAATTTGTGAAAATGACAAAGTCTAATGCGTTGCAAGATAAACAGGTGGACCTAATGATTCTCATTGGCCGTTATTTATATGGCTTACTTTACTTCAAAGTATCGTCACCTCCTGCCATCAAACTGTCAATCATTGAGGTACATTGCTAGTACAACTACCATATGTTTAAATGTCATTCACATGAAACACCATGCAATCGAAATACATATGTTGTCAAACAACGCCCATGTGAGAATATTATACATACCAGAGTTAACAGCTGCACCTGATGGAGGCTACAATGTTACATACTTGCAAAACATTGGGTAATTGGTCGAATACTGAAAATCTCCAATTTAAACTACGTTGTAGTTTCATTATATGATTTCATGACAAATCTGAATCGTCTGTTAAGGGCGGTAGGTTGGGAGCATGTGAAGGGTAATTTAACGGGTTTCATCCCGAATCACACTATCCCTGGTTTCAGGGGCGCTCAGATACGTTTTTGACTTCCTTGTTACTTGAGAGTTGAATTATATTATAAATGTAGGATTAGTACTAATTATATTACTTGTATGGGTTTGGGGCTAAGTGACTGGTATGGTGAGGACCAGGTACTAGATCAGATTAATCTAATTATTCAGTTCTGATTCCGGGACACCCATCCATCTGTACAGGAGGAATATGGGATTCGACCCGCTAACCCAGCCTAAGCTGACCTTAGCTGTTGACAGGCCGTAAACACCATTACATAAATGAATATTCTGCTAATATACTCAATGTTTAATAACAACGAAGAGCTTATTATGCAACAAGCACAGTAGTTGTGAAAACATTGAGCATGTGCCATAGACGGCCATATTATGTACATTCTGTATGTTTTCTTTCTACCATTTGTATTATATGAGACTGTGGCTGCAATAAATAACACAAGCAAATTATAAAATGGCGACATTTTGGCGGCCATATTGGATTACTTACTTGTTTATTTATTTAAATCGCTGAATATTGTTCTTAACGTATTATTTAAGGTATATACATGTAGTTCATGTTTCAAGCATAAAATCAATGAGACAACATATTTCATGAGGAGTACCACAATCATTTAACAGCAGATATATATGTAATAAATATTGGCAGCCATATTATATTTCTACTATCTATACTTCTTTGTGCCAATCTATGTTATAGCACATACCGGGTATAAATATTATTGATAGATGACACATATAGATGCACTTGAAAAAACAGCAACATAATATTTGGGACATTTGAACATGCAGTAACATTAACTAAAAAATCTTCTTATATGGCGGCCATCTTGATTTTTTTACATATCATGTTACATATGCTTGTGACGTAGTAATATATTTCATATATAATAATAATAACAGAAATACAAAAGTAGTGTTTGTGCTGGTAGTCATATACCAATATGTACATGTACACTCATGTAAATGAAGAAATATAATTTTTTAAAAAAGTACCAAAATGAACTTATCTTGGCGGCCATTTTGACATACTAAATGATAATATTTTAGCACTACTCATTGCTGGCTTTTTTAACACAATATTTACAAATAATATCAAGTATAATGGCATTGAAAAATTAGTTCTATATCACAATTGTGAACAATGATATTGTAAAATATATTTTTGGGCCATTTTGAAATCCAAGATGGCGGCCATCTATGGATTGGACGACATAGCAAAATGTATTTTCTGATAATTGCTTCCATACACTATCCAAAAACGTAGAATTTACAAATATAAAAACAATCATAACAAAATTATGTAGCAATTACCCACACCTATACGTCATTATTGACAATAATGGTGGCCATTTTGAATTCAAGATGGCGGCCAAGATAGTGATGGAAAATAATGGTACCAATTTGTTTTTTTACTTTACAAACAAAATATTTAAGACTAGCAAACATTTCAGTAAATCCATATTTTTTCACTTTCTGACACTGACTAATATAGTGTATGTACGTACGTCCGTCCCGAAACCTTAACGCTCGGGTAAATGGCTTATAATTTCTGTTTCCTTGCACGGATCTGCTTCACATTTCACACACGCATTGCTACAATGGTCCTCTACCGCCCTTGGTTCTTTTGTTGCCAGCAGGGGCATTCGTGTGCCGACAGGCCACATTTCTAGTTAATGTTTATTATACTTAATTTATTATATTATCACAGCCATTTTGACTGATAATGTAAAAAAAATCAGTATAATAATGCTGCATACTATTAAGTATGAAATATATGCAGTTGTTAGTAATAATTACTCCCTCAAAGTGTACTTCGCTAGATAAGAATGTTTAGCAATTTTGGTAAAATCGGCTACTGTCTGGAGTTGGGACTCAGAAAACAGCTGATTCAGATCAACAGCTGCGCCCCAGTAATAGTGCATACAAATACAGGATTGTATAATTAGAAATTTCCCATTCCAGCGGCTGTCAACAAAGAGTTAGAAATACAGAGTGACACGACGAACGAGACGCCACAGTCAACAGACATGCAGGCAGATAACCCTGGACCAGAACCACAGCCCAGTGAAAGGTACGTGTAACTAATTATACCCCCAGTATGTCGAGGGCTAGAAGGTTTTCGCAATTCCATCCATCAGTCCCTCGTTAAAGTTTTTTATTTCTCGGTCCAGGCGGCGGCCGGGGGTATACGAGAGCCCCTGCTCACTTTCTCTAGTTATATGTGGGGGGGGGGGCGGGGTATACTGGAGTCAGGTTGTCCGTCCGTCCGTCCGTCCCTCCGTCCCTCCGTCCCTCCGTCTGTCTGTCCGTCCGTCTGTCACTAACCTTAACATCAGAGAAATATTGTTATAACTTCTATTTCCTTCATCTAAAATGCTTAATATTTCACACATGCATTCCTGTAAGGCTCGACTACCATGAAGTGCCAAATCCACGACCGTCCAACCCCCGCTGATCCCAAGGTTAGTCTGTTTACAAAACTTAACATCAGAGAAATATTTTCATTTATGACTTCTATTTCCTTCATCTAAAATGCTTAATATTTCACACATTCATTCCTGTAAGGCTCTACTACCATGCTGTGCCAAATCCACGGCCGTCCAACCCCCGCTGATCCTAAGGCCAATGTCAAATACTTAGTCTGTTTACAAAACTTAACATCAGAGAAATATTGTTATAACTTCTATTTCCTTCACCTAAAATGTTTAATATTTCACACATGCTTTCCTGTAAGGCTCTACTACCATGCTGTGCCAAATCTACGGCCGTCCAATCCCCACTAATCCCAATGTCAAGGTCAAATACTTAGTCTCTTTACAAAACTTAACATCATAGAAATATTGTTATAACTTCTATGTCCTTGATCTAAAATGCTTAATAGTTCACACATGCATTCCTGTAAGGCTCTACTACCATGCTGTGTCAAATCCACGGCCGTCCAACCCCCGCTGATCCCAAGGTCAAGGTCAAATACTTAGCCTCTTTACAAAACTTAACATTTGAGAAATCGGTTATAATTTATATTTCCTTGCTCGGATCTGCTTCACATTTCACACACGCATTGCTCCAATGGACCTCTACCACCCTGTGACAAATTCACGTTCGTGCCGCCCCCGTTAAGCTCAGGGTCAAGGTCAGAAGCCCAAACACTTAGAAATTATTTTACATATTTAGGGGTACCTGGGCCCACGCGGGGGGTATTCCGTAGGCCTCGCTTACTGACCAATCTAGTTCTTAATAGATTCCCATTCAGTTTTATGTATAATGCAGTTGAAAAGAAAAAAATGTAAAGTAGTTTTTATGTCATATAAATGTACATAACGGAAATTACATTTCTGAGACTCCTGGTCCTCTGAAGTGGAAATAAAATATTTAAAATGACGAGAACAATTGGCTATACTATTATAAATAACACCTGGACTTTATTCCAATGGAATAAACACAGTTTAATGGATTATTGGTTCTACCTCGAAACTAGAAAAACGGCACCAAGATGTACATACAATATGGAATCACTGGCATATGGTTTTTGTTATCTGTTGGTATGTCTGTACTTTTCTTGTAAGTCAGAAAACGTTTAAACTATTATAGCTTCAGTCTTGATATTAGGTATGTAACTATCGTATATATCACTTCTGTATGGTGTGAAGATATCTGCCATATAAGGAACCCAGGTAACATGCACAAATAAAGAAAATCATAATTCACTTTGCGCATCGACACATTATAAGTAAGCCACATACCGATTATGAAGTCTCCAGGTATTATGATTTGAAAGTTTTACTTTGTACAAGGCAAAATTACAAAATGCAATGTCCCAAAAGGGGTAGATAATCCATGAAAAATAACACTGAACATCTAAAAATCCTAAGGAAACGACATACCAAATATGAAGTTATTACAGTTTGTTTTCTTCTTACAAGGCAAACTTGAAAAAATCTATGTCAGAAAGGGCGAGATAATCCATGACCCATGGGTCATATAAAAATCCTAGTACGGTTTACAGGTTTTACTTACAAGAAATGCTACGAATGGGCTACTGACGGGCAGACACGCACCCATGGTGAAAACAATAAACCTTTCTTTTTGTCAAAAGTGTGTAAAAAAATGCATATTATATTATAGTTTACAATGACTTGTTCAAAGAATACTTTGTATAATTTTATCTTTCTGTTTTGTTTGACCACTTTTTCGAATTGATATATTCCTTTGCTAAATTTGATATAAATTGTAGTGCATGTGTACCCAAAATTGATGTAAACTACATAGCTCCAGATTAGTTTTGTATCTAAAGAGTAGTATACCCCAATATTTCAAATTCAATGCGTATTTTACTTTTACAAATATATTGTTGATTTTCTTCCATATTAGATAGGAACAAATGATAAAAACATTAAACAAATTTAAAAATTCACTTATTTGAGCGGAGCTCTGAAAGTTGATAATGTAAGTAAAGACATATGTTTCAAAGGTGCTGGGTTCATACTTGCATTGTATTTTGATCCCACTGATTTAACCAAATTGTTTACATTTCAGCATCGCCATGTCTCATGAGGAATCGGCAAACTTCTCAAGGGTTGTCTCCCTTGTAATTACAACTGGCTCCGACTTATTGCGAAATATATTACTGAAGCAGATTCCGCCGAATAAAGGGCTTGGCCAGTTCTTAAAAGATGAACGGCAAACATTTGAGGCCCTGAAAAGGTATAGGGTTTTGACAGAGCGTCAGTTTCACCTGTTAACGGTTCCGGATCCTGATGAGCAAAAATTCGACATCTCATTGCTGTTTGTTTTCCTCCGGTACATCTGCAAAATCAGGAAACCTGGTCAAGGTATCGATCACGTTATTCTGTCGATGAACCTTTCGCTATCAACCACATTAAATCTAAAAATACTTAAATGTAAATGTTTACTTAAATCAAGAACAAAAAAAAGTCACCCTTTCCAAAAAAACAAAAATTTGATTTTGAAGAAATTCCATCAATATTGATTTTATTTCGAAAAATAGATATTCCTATGGGAATTTAATATTTGATGGAATTTTATCAAATAAAAAAAATTGGGGAGGGTGACCTTTTTGTTATTGCTGAAATAGTACTTACCTTTAGATATTTCTGAGATTTAATGTGTTTAACATGTTTAATAGCCAAATGTTCGTCGGCAGCAAAATGTGGAATAGACGGTAGACACCCATAAATATCTGGCATAGATTTATAAAGCTATTTTTCAATGGGAATTTTGTTTGTGTCACAGGTCCGAGTCTTCCACCTGTGGATTATCCCTGTTACAATCCCGTGCATCTGGATCTACACTGTTTGCAAATACAATGTTCGACAATGCCGTGGCACCCGTGAACTGTTTGAACCCCCAAGGTCGTGGTATTCTGTGATAACTTCTATATTCCTTTAATGGATTAATTAAATATTTCAACACGTTATACCTGTGAACAAATGCCACACATCCATGCTGCCCTTAATATGACCTTGACATTTTGACCTTCACAACTTAACTTTCTCACACATTTAGTTCGCCAGAGTTTCTCAATTCTGTCATAACTTCTATATCCCTTGATGGATTACTTTACTATTTCAATACATCAAAACCTGTGGACAAATGCCACACATCCATGCTGCCCATAATGTGACGTTATTTAGAAGTTTTCCGGAGTTTCTCAATTCTGTCATGTTATATCTTCTATATCCGTTGAAGGATTACTTTCATATTTTGTTTAAGCAATATTTATTTCAAGTTATGGCAAGTGATATATATATATATACATACAATTGAGAACAGGATTAGAAAACAAGCTTTTACTCTTATGTGAATTCTTCTCCTGACTTTAATATTTCAATACATCATACTTGTGCACAAATGTCACACACTCACGCTGCTCTTAATATGACCTTCACCATTTGACCTTCACAACTGTGCTTATGAATACTTATCACTTTTGGTTAATTAACTTTGCCACAGTTTCTCCAATCTGCCACCCTGGACATTCATGGGGCCACATTTTCTTGTTTTGTTTCTGACTTAATAAAGAAGAACATCAATAATACATTTCGTACAAGTAAACTACGCATTAAATTTAAATTATGGGCGTCTAATACTCTTTATACACAACAATTATCTGGAGCCCTGTTTTTGGGCTATTCTGTTAATCAGATTAGGGGTATTTTTTAAAATATCTGCACAGTACTCAGTGACAAACACTGCAGTTCCTGTAGAGACAGCTTATTCACTAAACTTCTTACAACTGAAATGTTTGTAAATGCAAAATGATGATAGTCTGTAAATTTCACGTTAACACTGTTTTCTTGTAAACAATTACTGGATTTACATTTATTGAGCATAGGCTGCATATGCAGCCTAATGCATCAATTAACATTTCTAGACAATCCTAACATTGCACTTACAAACATTTTAGTTGTACACATTTTAGTGAAACGGCCCCCTGGATTTACAGTGTTTGCAATTATTTTGGTCGGGTTGACAGGATGAACCCTTACTACTATGCTGAGTTAAATTGTGTCGTCAGCTGGTTTTAATTTCAATATTTCTTGATAAAATCCTGTTTTGGCAGCACATGAGAATCGTCTCCACTGGAGACGATTCTCATATGCTGTCAGAACAGTTTGTATACGCCCGTTTGAAAAACGGGACGTATTATGTATTCATCTTGTACGGGCGGGCGGGCACAGCTTGTCTACGCAATAACTAGAAATCTACTTGATGGATTGTAACCAAATTTGGAATACATGTTTATCACGGCAAGCCGAAGAAGAGTATTGATTTTGGCGGCCATTTTTATTGTTCGCACTCTGTATCCTTGTCCACGCAATAACTCAAGTTCGACTTCATCGCTCGTAACAAAATTCGGTGTACATGTTTATCACAGCAAGACGAAGAAGCCTATTCATTTTGAAAATTTTCCGATAACTTATTTCTCCTTGGCGGCCATTTTTAATTTTCGCACTCTGTATCCTTGTCCACGCAACAACTCAAGTTCTACTTCACCGATCGAAACCAAATTCAGTATACATGTTTATCATGGCAAGACAAAGAAGCATATTGATTTTGAAAATTGTCCGATACTCATCTCCCCTTGGCAGCCATTTGTAATGTTCGTACTCTGTATCCTTGTCCACGCAATAACTCAAGTTCTACTTGACCGATCATAACCAAATTCGGTATACATGTTTATCACGGCAAATGAAGAAGCCTATTGATTTTGAAAGAAATGCGATACTTATCTCCCCTTGGCAGCCATTTTTTATTTTCGCACTCTGTATCCTTGTCCACGCAATAACTCAAGTTCTACTTGACCGATCATAACCAAATTCGGTATACATGTTTATCACGGCAAGACGATGAAGCCTATTGATTTTGACTCCGTATCCTTGTCCACTCAATAAGTCGAGTTCTACTTGACGGATCGTAACCAATTTTGGTCTACATGTTTATCCCTTGTTGACTGGCCTTGCCTCGACGGGCGTATATTGTGACCTTCGGCACTATTGTTTGGTTAAGAATTGAGGCAAAAATGAAAAACAGCAGACGACAATTTTCGTCTCCCACGTATTGAGGGTTAATGGTTACCTAACTTGGAAAACACAAGTAACTTCCTAGTACTGCAACAACCTAGTCTTATAAATAAGTTACATAACTCACAAACATCGCCAATTGGGATAATTATTGTTGAGCCCGCTTGTTACTGCACCCGCTGTAAGAGTTTCTCCATTATATAATATCTTCAATAATACTTGACGGATTGCTTTAATATTTGGACAGTTCATTCACCTGAACATGCGCTCACACCACCAATTACATGACATTGACCTTCAAAATGGTGCTGAAACTCTTTGTCATTTTGTTATGTCTAAATGTTTGTAAGAGTTTCTCTATCATGTAATATCTTCAATAGTACTTGAATGATTGCTTTTATATTTGGTCACTTCATTCACCGGAACATGTGTGATGCAATCACACCACCAATGACATGACTTTTATCTTAGCCATTTTCTTATGTCAAACAATTTTTAGACTTTCTCATATGACTTTGAAATTTGTTGTAAATTTAAAGTTTTCATTTTTATACCCAATCTCTACTTACAGTCCAGTATGCCATAGGGTAATATCGATGTTTTACAAACAAAATGTCTAGTTATTTAGTGACAAAATATAAATGGTATTCAACTTAACCATTCATTCACCGTCATCTCTCCTGTGATAGATGACTTATTTCGAAATGTTGCTAGCACACTTAGACATTTTGTTTTGTCGAAAAGTTTGTAAGAGTTTCTCCAATATGTCGATACTTGGACACTTAAATCACCTGAACATTTGTCATACACTCGCGCCACCATTAACTTTACCTTCACCTATTTCTTACCATCACAAGGTCGCTGAAGCGCTTAGCCATTTTTACAGTCAAGTATGCCAAGGGGGCATATCCATGTTTTACGAGCATAATGTCTGGTTTATATTTTCATTCTATAGCCCACCCATGTGGCCCAGCTGCCCAAGGTGAAGGTCAAATGACTTGTTTGTTAAAGTATTTACATAACATATATCTTTAAAACCCTTACTCCGATTTTCTTCAAGCTTTAAACACACCATCATCATCCATATTTTCATTCTACAGCCCACCCATGCAGCCCACATACCCAATGTCAAGGTCCAATTACCATACTTGCGTTTGTTTTTACATACCGTATATCTTCACAGATTTCACTCTGATTTACTGCAAATGTCAAGCACTTATTTATATTAATCTTTCATATTTTCATTCCATAGCCCACCTATGTGGCCCACATGCCCAAGATCAAGGTCAAATGACATTGAAATTTGCATTAAAATGTTTACATACCTTATATCTCCAGAGCCCTTACTCCGATTTACTACAAACTTCAAATCTTCTTTAGTATCATGCATAATTGCATATTTTCATTCTATAGCCCATGTGGCCCAACTACCCATGGTCAAGGTCCAATATTCGGAGTCTGTGTTCACTGTTTTCTGTCGAGCCCGCTTGCGGAAAGCACGATATAGTCGGCACGTTGGCGTACGTACGTGTCTCCGGTTAATGTTTTTGTTTAAAGTTTTTGGTTAAGGTTTTTTGGTTAAAGTTTTTCGTTACATGTATACTATATCTCTGCAACTGCTTTGCCCATTACCTTGAAACTTCACATGGGTGTTTATCATCATCTATATTTTCATTCTACCCCCCTCCCGTGCGGCCCCTGTGCCCAATGTCAAGGTCAAATTACTTTGAAGTTTTTAGTTAAAGGTTTTGGTTAAAAGTTTTTTCATGTACCTACTTTGCCCATTACCTTGAACCTTCACATGCCTGTTTATCATCATCCATATTTTCATTCTACCCCCCCCCCCCACCCGTGCGGCCCCTGTGCCCAATGTCAAGGTCAAATTATTTTGAAGTTTTTGGTGAAAGTTTTTGGTTAAAGTTTGTTCATGTACTATATCTCTGCACCTGCTTTGCCCATTACCTTGAAACTTCACATGGGTGTTTATCATCATCTATATTTTCATTCTACCCCGCTCCCGTACGGCCACTGTGCCCAATGTCAAGGTCTATTTACTTTGAAATTTTGGGTTAAAGTTTTTGGTTAAAGTTTTTGTCGCGACTGCTTGCGGAAAGGGCGATATAGTCGGCACTTTGGCGTACGTCCGTCCGTCCGGATATGTTTGTCCGGTTAAAGTTTTTCAGTTTACTATATTTCTGTTTTTAGTGTCCATGCCTCGCCCCAAGGCGTGACATGCAGGCCGCGACCATCTAGTATATACATGCAACTTATATCCCCCGAACCCCTACTCAGATTTACTTCAAATAAATACACCAACAAATGCATGGGCGCGCTCGACATGCGGACCATAGCAATCTGATTACTGAATGTGTGGTGCTCCATGCATACGGGTACATTCCTCTTGGTATATAACCTTTCGTCCAGTACCTGGCATGTAGACCCAGAGCTCTAGATAAGGATTTATTCATTGAGTATTTTTACTCCATGATCTTTTTTTCAATTGGGTGTTTTCAATTATCGATTGTGTACCTTACATTTTTACAACCGTTACGCCATTGTGTAAAATTGAATAGGGTATTTTCCAATTCTGGTATCAACATTGAATACCTGCATGTGACATATTTTAAGTGTTAGTTAAAACTAATTAGAAATTATGTTTAATTGGGCCTTTGTTGCGTCTTTTTTCTCCACGTTTTGTTGAATACATATTTACCGCGGTCTGTCAAATCTGAAACAATAACATCCGAAGTATATCCGAATGAAAAGAAACTTAGTCTATTTGCACGAACTCGGACATTTAGCATCACAAACGTTTCGGACCAGGGTCGATTCAGCCATATCCTTATGTTTTCGGTCACATCTCAAAGCAATTACTTACGCGTTGTCACCTGCGAACACTGTGCGTATTAAATGGCGAATTACAAAAAGGAATCGCCATTATCAATCGTAATCGACCGACCGGAAATTCTTATGAAGTGCTTTTCACAAATACCGTCACCGTTTAATCTGCTAAAAAAGAGTGACCGTGCGTATCCTATTTATAAAACATCCATAGACGCTTATTATATGTATAGTTGCATCATCGATATAGACGCTTATTGTAACCAAATAAGACAGATAGGGTAGCGGTGATTTTGTGACTACTTTTGCCATCGACGTCTTTGGCATTTTTCAATAATTTTAAAATTATCAGTACGCATATATTTTCAAGCCAATTCATTATTCGATGTTTTAATTGGGTTTAGGTACGCAGGGCTTTCAATTTGAATTGGGTTTTCAGATTTTTTTATTGCGTATTTACGCAAATATGCAGCTTATCAAGGCCTCTGTTCTTGCAAATCGGTGTTACCGCAGTTTCTCACTTGAACTTAGTCAATGGGTGCCTAGACATGAAAAATCACCGAGGTGCTTGCCCGCCACCCCGGGATGAATGGAGATATTGTCAAATCCAATATGGTCGCCTTCGGCCATTGTGAAAATATAGTTTTCTTTATTTTTGAAAGTATATTCACATGTATTAAATACCTCTGTGTTGACTAAATAGGATGTGGGGAATTGATTTCTGATATCATTGTAATTATTTGGCATCGTCTTGATCTTCCTTTGTCAAATATTCCGACGGAAATTACCCCACCCACCCATAAATACATGTGATTTCAGCATGTGATGTTTTTCAAACGCTTAGATGAAGATTCACACAATCATATGTGTCACATAATGCATTTCTTAATCTAATCATAAGTGGTTATATTTTTTCAAACATTAGATTATTCTATAACAAGAAATGTAAATGTCAGCGACATTTTACACTAACGACTGGTGGTAACCGGTGGATGCATTCAGCAATAGAAACTTGTGGGATACTCAACTGTAATAACCTGTGCAACTATTTCTTATATTGCTTTCTATATAGGGTGTTGAAAATACCAAATTCAACCACGTAGGTATGAATACATATTTAACAGTCAGATAAAGACGACTACCATGTAATACATGTGTATGTATCACTACAGACGAAATACACATGTTTATCTTAGAACTGGCCTATGGTATCCATATCTCAGCCCTAATCGCATTAATGAACCATGTATCTCTAATATAATATACCGTATGTCCGCCATAATTCACATATGTTTATGCCCCACCACGATAGTGGAGGGGGCATTTAGTGTTACCCTTGTCCGTCCATCCCGTCCCGTCCATCCGTCCGTCCGTCCGGGCACACATTAGGGTACTTATGGGGTAGGGTGCGTGGCCTAAGACAATAGAAGACAATGGAACTTATTCCGTACCCCGTAAGCCTATTGTGTCTTACGGGGTATTTCCTTTGATCTTTTATATAGCAAGTACCCCCTAAGGTCCGAAATGTAAGTTCGTCCGTCCGTCCGTCCGTCACAAAACTTTAACGCTCGGGTAAATGTCTCATAATTTCTTCATCCTTCGACCGATCTGCTACATATTTCATAACTGGTGAAATAGTGACAAAATTATACACTTATTTAATTCGTACAAATAACATTTTGTGCCTACTGAGTGGTTATGTACCTTTAATCATTATAAATAATTAAAAAATAGCATGCCTCATTTGCATATGAAAATAGCTTGATACCACAGCGAGTCACTATCAGTAAAATAAATGTTACTAAATGATTATCTGTATAGCGGGCACTCGTAATTTTTAGAACTGGTGGAATAGTGACACAATTATACACTTATTTAATTCCTATAAAAAACATGTTGTGCCTACTGACTGGGCATGTACCTTTACAAACTTTAACCTAAATCCAAAAAACATTAACCGGACACACGAAGTGACGTACATATGTACGTACGCATGTAGGCCAATTTGGCAACTCTATCGCACTGTCCACAAGCAGGCGCGTCAAAAACAAATGTGAAGCTTCGAGTGAATTGGCGAAGCGGTTTCCATGATATAGTGTTCTTAAAAACTTTAACCTACGGTAAATAAAAACCAAACGGCCGCGGCCCGCATGTCGAGCCCACCGAGGCAATAGATAGTCTCGGAGTATATTTATTTGAAGTTTGAATTAAGGTATGTAAAAGCTTTAACTCAAATTAGAAACTCATTTGACCTTGATCTTGGGCATGTGGATCTCATGGGTGGGCTATAGAATGAACATACGGATGATAATAAAGAATTATTTGACGTTTGAAGCAAATCTGAGTAAATGTTGTGGAGATATAATAAGGTATACCTGTAAAAACTTTAACACAAATTTCAAAGTCATTTGACCTTGGGGCACAGGGGCCGCCGCATGAGTGTGACACACGTACGGATGGATGCACGGACGTGATTGTGATCACTATGTCTCGCTTTCCGCAAGCAGGCTCGGCAAACAAACTATGGATGGACGTCAATGTGCAAACTATATCGCACTGTCCGCAAGCGGACGCGACAAAAATTGTCCAACCCCTTTTTAATGGTGCATGCCCACTCAAAATGTTCTTTATGGGAATTAAATAAGTGTATAATTGTGTCACTATTCCACTAGTTCTAAAAATTATTACGAGTGCCCGCTATACAAATATAATCATTTGTTAATATTTATATTACTGATAGTGACTCGCGGTGGTATCAGGATATTTTCATATGAAAATGAGGCGTGATATTTTTTAATTATTTATACGAATTAAATGCTTCACCTGAAAAATTAATATTTTCGACATATTATAAAGTATGATCATTGCATGTATCAAAAAATAAATACCGAGAATAAATAGTAATGTCCATTAACATTTTAAGGAAACACGGTTATCGCCCCTGATATCAGTGTGGAAATTTTCTTCTGATATAAAATGTATAATAATGCCAAACAATACGTGGGTAATGGTGAATGAATGTTTATTTTGCCAGAAAATGTCTCCAATGATGTCTCTGATATAAAGAACATTTTGTGCCTATTCGTCAGAGTGGGTGTGTACCTTTAACGCTAGCTCCGCACTGTTCCGTGAGACCTATTCATGCGTTAAGTTTCATTGAAATATTGCAACGGGTGTTCGAGTTATAAATGCTGCGGACAAATCCGTGCGCGCCTGGACGTCATTGTGATCACTGTTGAGTTATCTGCAAGCGGACTCTAATATTGGCATGCCCCGGCATATACAAGTCACTTACCTTAATTCATCAGTTACACATCAGACGCTGAATGAACTTTCATTCTCACCACACCACTTGTAGAATATTAAAGTTATTCATTATGTTCAATAGTGCTGCTTTGACACGACGTGAAATTAAAACATGCACGACATGATCTGGAAGAATAACCACAGACCAAGCACGCATATTCAGAATCACGTCTGCCGGTTCTTATCCAGCTCCGATTTCCGTCACATGTCCGCCAAATCCAGAATCCAACAATGTTGCAAATTTAATCCTCTAAGTTAGTGTATGAAAACAATGTCACTTAGTAATCCAATGCGGGTCGTAATCTCTTGTTTCTCTAAATAAATGTGTCCAACAATCCCTGTAGCTGCTATCGTGATCAAAAATGTTAAAGGTTCACTCAACGCCTCACATATTGATATTACGCTCCACCATTTTGATTGCAAGTACCAGAATAATGAAGTTTTACATGCGCCGTCGTAGTGTTATCTGTCAGATTCCGTTGTTTATTAGATCAAATTGATGGACAAAATTGTGTCCGCTAATGTCGGCAAGAGAATAATCTGTGATGTCGACTTTAATAATTTGGCACAACTTCTAGCTTGTGAATTTTTGGTTGAATGAAGTAATCACTATGCTGAAGAAGTGTGTATCTGTGCGCGGTTTGCTCAGTAGGTAGAGCGATGGTGTGGTAAACCAGTGGTCCCCGTTTCGATTCCGTGCTGGTGCGCATCTTTCTCACCCTGTGATATTTAACGCCCAACGTAGTTGCGGGAAGTAACTCTGCAGAATACTCCTGTAGAGGTATGGTGCTCTCCGTAGGTTTCCCATGCAAACCAAATCACATCTGATTCGCACTTCAGCTGTTAATTGAGACATATTTTCTGTATTTTTTAATTGCAAGAAATATCAGTATTATACTGACATTCATTTATGTGGAATAAGTACAGAAAAATATGTCACAATTAACAGCTAAAACGTGATTGAGATCCGATTCGGTACACTGCAGGAGAAACCTATGCCATGGAGCACCGTAGCTCTGGGTACGGACGATAAGTGAGTATTCTGCAGAGTTACTTGCCGCAACTACTCCCAACGTGGAGTCGTGACTGGTGAAGATTCTCCAAAATGTTCCACGAATATGGAATTCAGGGTGGACGTTTTTCTCCCCAGTGACAATTGGTGCCCAACGAAGGACCTTGACTGATAAATACTGAAAGTGTACCCAAACATATCGAGGGCCCAGCGCAAAACTAGTCCAACAAGGTTTTTGCAAATTGTTCAGAATTAAAAAAACTGATTATTTTCATAAATAATGGGACTACAAGCGTGAAAATTCAGAGTTTTAGTATATTTAATATAATAAATTGATTGATCAACTTAAACAAAAATAATTTAATTGAAAATTTGTTTTTGATGAGTTTGACTACTTTTGCGCTGAGTTTGTCAGTGCAAAACTAGTCTAACTTCAGTTAGACTCCCTTTGCAGTGACATATTCAGCGCAAAACTAGTCTATCTCAAGTTGGACTTTTTTTGCTCCTACATATTTGCTGAAATACAGCAGTGCATTGAGATAAGACTATTATTGCACTGAAATATAAATGAAATATGAAATATTTATATGTTTTAGACTTACTCAGTTATGCAAATAATTGCCAACGTCACAAAGACCGTCATATTGCTTAATTTCAATGTAATAGCTGAACTGGGAATCATTTGGCAAAGTCTCAGACAGCAGTACAATGTTACTCGGTTATATTAAACTGTACAATTTTAATCAAAACATTTTCTTCAACTGAGACAATTGATCAGTTAAAATATTTCAAATGTAACTATATCGGTACCGTACTCCAAGCAATCAATAACTCAAAATATTACTACATATTTTATTTATTTACTAAACATTGATATCAAAATACAGATTGTTTACAACAATAATGTAATCTGCTAATGATGATAATGAGACAGTGTCCTAGCATGGATACACAAGGATGGCCGGCCGGTGTTCTACACTTGGCAGTTTCAGACGGGACGGACAGGATTCCCTCGTGCAATAAGGGTACTACTCTGGGATGAGCAAGACAGGACTCGCTCAAGCAGTGTGGTACTACACACTGGGATGGGCCAGGCAGGACTCCCTTGTGCAATGGGATACTACTCGGAGACAGACTGGACAGGACTCCCTCATGCAATGGCATACAACTCTAGAATGGGCCGGGCAGGACTCTATCGTCCATTGGTGTCCTACCCTGGGTAACCTCAGATGGGACAGACAGGACTCGTGCCATGGCTTGTCATTCAATGCAAAGTTGCTCAGTGTGAATCACTATCATATTCTGATCTGTGTCACAGTGAAAGAAAAGATTGGTGATGAACTTTTGGTATTATATTCGTTGAACATAACTGAACCAATGCCTTGTATTTGGCCACAGTCAGCTTTTGGGGTTGACTCTCAGAATACAATTTCTTGAGGGTTTGGTTTCTTAGACCTGCCTGCTCTTGCACTAGATCGTGTAACACCAAGATTTGCTGTTGCTGACGTAAAGTTGTTGTAAGTTTGTTCAACAATTTCATTCTTGTTTTCATCGAAAGACACAGTTTTTATGTTCATCCACCGTACCTTTTGTCCATCGATATCAAAATCAAAAGTTGGTATGGCTTGGGAGTGCTGAAGTAAAAAAATTCCTGAGAATCCAACTCTTCCACATGGTAAGGATTTGTTTTTTGGGCAGCTCTCACTGTAGCAGCCCATTGAGCAGTTGTGTTTTTTGACTTTCCGCGGCTGTCATTCTCAATTACAGCATGAATGGAATCATTTTCATTTTGGGTATGCCCTCTCCAACAATTTATGCGCAAGTTTTTCGAAGCCTAATTCGTGTTTCGCGAAACACAACATGGACATGAAAAATGTGTTACGATTTTGCCCTCCACAGTTGTCTGAAAATATGGTGACCTCTTTTTTACCTAAATCTGCTTGCTTTTGCAGGTACTTGTATACACAAGTAGCAATTTCAGACGCCCCTCGTCCAGATACTGCTGAGTGCTTCATTCCAAACATAAAAATGTCCTGCCTTTGACCCGAGATCGTATATTGTAAGGTTAAACGTACACAGTTTTCTACTATAGTGCAGAACAGATTCATTGCTGTGAGGTGTCAGTAAGATTTGTTGTAGATCGAAACATGCCGCTGAACAATTGGAGTCGGTTAGACCTTTTGCATTGTCTTCTTCTTTCGTCTGGCGTCCCATCTGCTTATTCGTTATATGGTTATCATATTCATCTTGCATATCGCTTCTTTCAGCTTCCGATGCATTTTCATACCTGGCACAAAAATCACATATATCCTTGGTCGGCGTATGGAAACCTATATTAAAAGATGTATCAAAACTATGCCTGTAATAGTATATTGACACGGGCTGAAAATCTCTTTCCTGACAATGCGTTCTGTACAGGTTATATATTTTTGGTATACTGAGACGTGGTTCCAAGTATTCTTTTGAAGTGTTTTTACGGCAATAATGTGATTCGACTCGTGGGAATGTGTTTATATGATTCTTAACTTGATTAATTTGATCTTTTGGCACTTTGTTGTGTCTATTATCATGTTTACCTCTTCCATCAGGTGAAACAATACCAGACAAATTGTTTTCCTTGTTGATACCTTTCTTCAAAACCGTGTCAACCATCTGGTGACTTATATCCAAGGTAGCGAGAAAAAATGTTTTGCATACTTTGATATATACCCCGTCTACCTTAAATTGCCAGTTCCTTGAGTTCTTGCATTTGGGGGAAGTGTTACTTGTTGACACCTTTTTAGGTGTAGAGTTTACCCAGTTTGAGAGATGGTCTCTCTGCCTATTTATGTCACCAATATTCCAAAAGTCATGAACTATCTTTTGTCTGGCATAATACATATGAACTCCATGTCACATTCTCCTCTGGTGTTCATGGTGTTCAGGTGAGCGAATTAGGGCCATCATGGCCCTCTTGTTTGGTTAAAGTTTGTTGGTATACATGTACTATCAAAGCCCCGGCAGGTGCCTCATGTTTTTACGTCAACAGGCTAAAGCTTTTTTGCAATAATTTTCTTTTTTTACTATCAAATGCCTCGGCGGGTGCGACATGCTGGCCACGGCCATCTAGTTATTATGGCACGTGATTTGATCAGTCGGCCATCGCACCATGACTAGTACAGCATCTAATCAGTAGTGCCACCACACAATGCACAGTATAGCACCTGATCACCGGATATCGCACCATGCCCAGTATAGCATCTGAACACAGCCTATCGCACCATGCCCAGTATAGCACCTGATCACTGGCTATCGCACCATGCCCAGTATAGCACCTGATCACCAGCTCACCATGCCCAGTATAGCATCTCATCACCGGCTATCGTACCATGCCCAGTATAGCATCTGATCACCAGCTATCGCACCATGCCCAGTATAGCACCTATAACAGGCTACAGTGCATTCTCCGTTTTTGTTCC